>CM040122.1:161917814-162340822 GCA_022559845.1 Amorphophallus konjac | reverse complement strand
TGCTGTATGAGTATGAATAGTCCGAGCCTAAGCCGATACTAGTGAAGGATCATGTCCTCTGGGAGCAGCTAGAAGGACTGACCGTCGAAGAGACAGTGGAAAAAGAACAAGAGAAAGCTGAAGCTGAACTCTTCTGGGGGCACCAGCCTGCTAATGGGAAATCCTGGAGGAGGAAGAAGTCTAAAAGCAAAGAGAAGGCCGTGACGGTTCAATGTAACACTCTGTCAATACTGTTCGCCCTGCCAGGCCAGGATGAGGAAGGGGAGTCTTCCACTCCACCACTAGAGGCCAATCAGGCTGAGGCTTCAGCCCCAATGCATGCTACCCGTTCTGGGAGAAAATGGGGACGCCAACCTCCTACCAACCATAATATCATTTTCAGGGGAGAACAGCCTTACCAGCTGCCAGAACCCGAAGTCCGAAGCATGGAAGTTCCTCCTCCAACAAGCCTCTATGCTGATACAAAGAAAACTGATGAAGCTCCATCATTTGTCGAGTTTCTGGCTACCCTGGAAGGCAAGAAACCTGTACAGGTTGATACCGATAAGAGCAACAAGCACCATCAACCGCCTGTCCCAATGCTCAAGAAAAAAGGCAAAATGGGCATTGATCATTCCTCAGCACTAGAGGCTATTTCCCCGGTGGAAACCCCTCAGTTGTCTCCTCGGAAAGAAGAGGCAAAAGACAGGCAGTCAATGCCACAAGCACCCCATGAACCTCTGAAGCCCCGCTGGGTGGAAGAGATGCGGCTATCTAATGTCCATGTGGGCAGCCGAATTATGAAGATGTTGAAAAAGCTCCCTACAAGATTCACCATATGGGAAATTCTTTCCTTGAGCGAGGAAGCTCGCCAAGCTATTATTGATGCTCTGCAATCACCATTTCAATATGAGTCTCTCCTGACAGAGGTCAACTCGGGGCCAGCTATTACATTCACAGAAGAAGATATGCCGGTTCCTAACCTCAATCACAACAGACCCCTATACATGAGGGGGTATCTCAACTGTCAGCCATTGAGTCAGATATTGATAGACCCAGGGGCTGTTGTAAACATTATGCCATATCAGATTTATTAGAATCACTATTTTGATCTACACCTCACCAAGGTGAAAAATATGAGGATAGCGGGTTTCAAACAGAAGTGCGAAACTCCGATCGGGGTGGTAGAGTTCAACCTTACATTGGGGGACTTCACCACTACAGTGCAATCCTACGTAATAAGTTTTAACACCACATATAAGGCCTTGTTGGGGCGACCATGGCTGCATGAATACCAGATAGTGCCGTCCACGCTGCATTAGTGCATTAAGTACTGTCATGATGGTAAAGAAGAAAGGGTGTTCGCAGATTTGCACCCCTTTGAAGTCTTCGAGTGTCACATGCTCGATGCGTCCTATTATACGGACATTCCGCAAAAAGATAAGAGGAAAGAAGCTATGACTAGCCAGGAGAAGTCGACAGTGAAGATAGAGGAATGGCCTCCGCCACCACCACGGGGCTATGTCAAGGAGCATGAGGTATCCCATATCTCTCATGTTGGGGATTTTGCACGGATTGTACCTCCAAGCATTCATCCTAATGATACTGATAAATAAATGAAAGAAAAATATACACATGTCGGGGTGCCGAAAGGGCTAGTCAAGCCCGTCGCCAGTTTGGAATGCCAGATAGTGCTACCACTCAAGATTATGGAGGTCCCTCGCTTCTGCGAGCCTCCTATCATATTTTACACCGGAGAGCCTATTGAAGAAGATGATCAGGACTGCATGGTCCCGGAAGAATCCACAAGCCGAATGGTGCCAATCACAGGCTTGGACTACACCACACAACGGGTCTCGCAGATGTTCTCCAAAATACAGATGCCTTCGCTGCAGTCTGTCGCCCAGAAGAAAGCATTCCAGGAGCTTTGGGATCCGCCCCGGAACAACAAGGAACTAATGAAGATCACCCAGCACCCGGGATTGGGTTACACTCTTCAGGAATACTATGAGGCCGAGATAGATGTCATCTCCGCCTTCTTCTCACACGAAGACCCTCCTGAGATGGGTTATGACGATTACCCCTCAGAAGATGAAGAGATTATATACCAGTCCATAATGGATGATGGGCCTTCCAATAGCTAGCTAGAGGCAGAAAAGTCTGATGAAGCAAACGTGTGTCGGTGTTGGGAGGAGCTGTCTTGCAAAGAAGATCTGTTCCAGGCCGAAGCAAAGTTTGACACAGGAACCCCGGATGAAGACCGGATTTCTGATGATACAAAAGAATGCTTAGAGTTTGAATAGATTCTGGAAGAAGTTCGAGCTCTACAAAATATAGATCCCCCAGAGGAATGTATGCCAGTAAAGCCTCCGGAAACGGAAGACCTAATCTTTAAGCCGTACACGGAGCCAATCATATCCCACGGGCAAGCTGAACAAAGTCGAATGGTTTCTGCCCTGTATGATGAGTCATCATCGGCCGGGGTCCAGCATGAAGAATTAGAGAACTCTGAAACTGAAGAAGACTATATCCCGGGAGGTTTCGTCAATTTGCAGGAGGCTCCGCCCAAAGTTGAAGATGGTGGCCAGGCCACTGTTGATGAGCTTGTAGAAGTAAACTTGGGGACAGAAGAGGAACCAAGGCCAACCTTTCTTAGTGTTCTGCTGGAACCAAAAGTCTGAGAACATTATATACAATTTCTGAGGGAGTTCAGAGACTGCTTCGCTTGGACGTATGATGAAATGCCGAGATTAAATCCCGATGTGGCACAACACCTGCTGGCGATTAATCCGGAAGCCAGCCCCATAAAATAGCCACCCAGGAGGATGCGACCTGAGCTGATCAACCAAATCAATAAAGAGGTCGACAAGCTTATTGATGCTGGCTTCGTCGAAGAAAATCAGTACACCACATGGCTGGCGAACATAGTGCCCGTAAAGAAGAAAAATGGGCAGATCAGAATATGTGTTGACTTCCGAGACCTTAATAAGGCTTGCCCGGAGGATGATTTCCCAGTGCCAATTACTAAAGTGATGATCGATGCAACCACTGGTCATGAAGCCCTGTCATTTATGGACAGTTCATCTGGATACAACCAAATTTGGATTGCTGAAAAGGACAGAGTACACACTGCATTTCGTACTCCAAAAGGAATATTCCACTACAAAAGAATGCCGTTTGGCCTTAAGAATGCCGGTGTTACCTACCAAAGAGCCATGACGAAGATTTTTGATGATCTGCTCTTCAAGAAGGTAGAGTGCTATATTGATGATCCGGTCGTAAAGACCAGGAAGAAAGAAGACCATCTGCAGGATCTGAGAGTGGTATTTCAGAGGCTGCGAAAATATGAGCGGAAAATGAACCCCTTAAGTGCGCCTTCGGCGTGTCCAGCGGGAAATTTCTCGAATTCATCGTCCGGCATAGGGGCATTGAAATTGATCCTTCCAAGATCAAAGCTATCCAGGAGCTCCCTCCGCCAAGGAAACTGTCCGAGCTGAGGTCCCTGCAAGGTCGGTTGGCATACATCCGCCGATTCATTTCAAATCTGTCGGGTCGGTGTCACCCGTTTCACAAGCTGATGATGAAAGATGTGCCATTCTTCTGGGACGATGGATGTCAAGAAGCTTTCGAAAAGCTGAAAGAATATCTGAAAACTCCCCCGGTGTTGGGGGCACCAATTAAAAGCAAACCTCTGATCCTTTACATAGCAGCCACTCATTGCTCGCTGGGGGCAATGCTAGCTCAGGCAAATGAAGAGGGAAAAGAGCAGGCCCTTTATTACCTCAGCAGAAGGTTGATGAGGACTGAAGAAAGCCATACCTTTATAGAAAAGACTTGTCTGGCGCTGGTCTTCGCTGTCAAAAAGCTCCGGCACTACATGCTGTCCCATGAAATCATATTAATAGCTGCAGCAGACCCACTCAAGTATATATTGACTCAACCAGCACTCAAGGGTCGACTCGGCAAATGGGATGTAATCTTGATGGAGTTTGACATCATATATGTGCCTCAAAGGGTGATAAAAAGGTAAGGCCGTAGCTAGCTTCTTTGCAGAACATCCTGTACCCGAAGACGCTCCATTGGAAACTGAGCTTCCTGATGATGAGACTCTGGAAGCCTGCCAGGCTCAGCCAATTATGTGGCAGCTATATTTTGATGGGGCATGAAGAACAGAAACCACCTCAACTGGACAGGTCAGAGTCCGAGCGGGGACAGGCATTGTTCTGAAGTCACCAGATGAAGAAGTGGTACACACTTCATGTTCCATAAACAAGCCATGTGCCAATAATGAAGCAGAGTATGAAGCTTTGATAATCGGTCTTCAGATCGCTCTCAGCATGGGAATTCAAATGCTTCAAGTGTTTGGCGACTCAATGTTGATAATAAAGCAAGTGCAAGGGGAGTTTGAAGTATGAAAGCCAAAACTTAGCCCTTACTATGAGAAAGCTATGGGCCTTATGGCAAGATTTCACCATATAAGACTCAACCATGTGGGCCGGGGGCATAATGCTCAAGCTGATGCCCTAGCAAAGCTAGCCAGCTCACTAGCAGTCCCACCTGATGAAACACTCAACATTATTGTGATAAATCGGCGACAAGTTCCCAGTATGCTGGAATCTTACCTAGAAGAATGTGAAGTCAATACAACTGAAGAAGCACAGCAGCCTGATTTGAGACGGCATCTGATACAATGGTTTCTCCATAAGCAGTTACCTAGAAATCGGGAAGAAAGTATAAAAATATTAAGAATCAAAGATTCCTATGAATGCAGAAGCGGGACATTGTTCTGAATAATGGCGGATGCTCGCAAAAAGACCTTGCTCCGCTGCCTATCCATAGAGGAAGCTTGGCAAGTGATGAAAGAGATACATGCCGGGACATCCGGGGCACACCAGGCTGGACCGAAGATGAAAATTGAGGGCAAGAAATTAGGGTACTACTGGTCCACTATGTTCGAGGACTATTGTTAGTTCGCGAAATCATGTCAGAAGTGCCAAGAGCATGCTGTTGTGCCTAGGAGGCCTCCTGTACAACTACACCCAACAATTCCCAGCTGGCCATTTACACAATGGGTAACCGATGTGGTCGGTCCTTTGCCAACCTCCTCAGCTGGACACAAGTACATCTTGGCTATAACAAATTACTTCTCCAGATGGGCAGAAGCCACAACACTCAGAGAAGTAACTGGCGAGCTGGTCGCCAGATTTATCAAACAGAATATTATTTTCCGGTTTGGTGTTCCCAACAGAATAATCTCTGATAATGGAAGTCATTTTAAGAATCAGAAGATATATCGGCTCTCCAAGAAATACAAAATTTATTGGAGGACCTCTACCCCTTACAACCTGCAAGTAAATGGGTTGGCTGAAGCATTCAATAAAACTCTGTGTATGCTCCTGGCGAAGATCGTCAGCTCTCACAAGAAGGACTGGGGGGAAAAGATGTACGAAGCATTATGGGCCTATCGTACCGTCTACAAAACCCCTACAGGCTGCTCACCCTTCTCACTCGTGTACGGCTCCGAGGCAGTGGTTCCTATCGAGCTGGAAGTTCCGTCGCTCAGGGTTGCTGTCCAATATAGTTTGGCCCGAGATGAGCAAACAAATGCTGAAAGAAGATATGAAGAATTGGCTGAGCTGGAAGGAAATGCCTTCAGGCACAGAAGAATATCCAGATGTACCAAGCCCGCATGGCAAATGCCTTCAATAAGCTCGTCAAAGGGCGAGAATTCAAGAAAGGAGACCTGGTCATGGTCAAGAAAAGGGAAGTCATGGCTTCCAATCCAAAAGGCAAACTTGCTGCTAACTGGCTGGGTCCATACGTAGTCCAGAGGGTCTACGAGGGCGGAGCCTACGTGGTTGTCAACCACCGTGGAGATGTGCAATTCTCACCCCTCAATGGGAAACATCTGAAACTCTATTATGCCACACCACTGCCTCTTGAGAGAGTGGCAAATGGACAGATAAATGAAGACTGATGACAATCATGAGGGTCGCTCCTTTGCTACACACTAAACATTAGTTCGAAGCCTCCTTCCGGATTAGATGATGAAACCCTATTCTTCTTTGCGTTGGTGTTTACCCCATATCGACGATAAAACTCATCCACCTTTTCGGCGAACGGTTTCAGGCCTAAGCTGCTACACATCAACATCAGTTCGGACCTCCCGTCTGTATTGCATGATAAAATCCCATTCTCCTCTGTGTTGATGTTCGCCCAACGTCGACGATAAAATTTATGCACATTTCCAGTGAATGGCCCCATGCCTGAGCTGCTACATGACAACGTCACTCAGACCCTCCGTCCGAGTAGACGATGAAACCACTCTCCTTTGCGTTGATGTTTATCCCCGCACCAACGATAAGATCCACATTCCCGGCAAACAGCTTCATGCCCAAGCCGTCGTCCACCAACTTCAGTTCAGACCTTCCGTCTGAATTGCATGATGAAGCCCTACTCTCCTTTGCGTTGATGTTCACCCCACATCAATGAATGGCACATGCTCAGAAAACAACACGAGAATAAAATAAAATAAAATAAAAATGATAAGAATGGGGCTTAACATAGAGGTGCCCCGTCGGACTTGTCCAAAACATCTTGGACGAGTGCAAAAATGGTAAACAACCCGGCTGTGGTGAAAACCCGAAAGGGTGCTACGGGTAAAATTGGGTACCCCGCCACGTGAAAACCCGAGAGGGCGCGTGGACAAAAACAAGAGGGGGCTGGCTCCAGTGAAAACCCGAAAGGGCACTTGGGTCGGTAATGTGGTAATATAAAAAGTTCACTTCATGAATCTCCTTCGGCTGCACATCCACTGCATGTCCCACCGATGATGAAACCCCGTCGATCATAAGGCATATCATCCCGATCAATGCTAAGGCCCATCTCGGAATAGACCTTCCGTCTGTTTTGATAAAACCCTTCCACTTTCTGCCCGAGACCCACCACGGTAAAACCTATCCAGTTTAGATCTTACATCTATTCTGATGAAACCTATCATATGTCCCACCGTGATAAAACCTGCTATTGATCGATTGGCACACCGCCCGATCAACGATGAAACATGTCTGGTTTAGACCTTACGTCTATCCCGATGAAACCTATGAAATCCTTGCATTGGTATGAACCCAATACCGATGATGAAACCTGCTATTGATCGATTGGCACACTGCCCAATCAATGATGAAACCTATCCGGTTTAGACCTTACGTCTATCCCGATGAAACCTATGGAACTCCTTGCATTGGTATAAACCCAATATCGGTGGTGAAATCAGCTACTGATGGAGCGGCACACTGCCTGATCGATGCTGAAACCCATCCAGGGTAGACCTTCTGTCTGCTCTGATAAAAAACACAACATATTTCCTCAAGTCAATCCGGACCTTCCGTCTGGATGGATAATGAAATCCCATTCCTTTGCGTTAATGTTAAACCCCACATTAACGATGAAATCTACATTCCCAACGAACGGCTTCGTGCCCAAGCTGCTACACACATTTCTTTAAGTCAATCTGGACCTTCCGTCTGGGTATATGATGAAATCCTATCCCTTTGCGTTGATGTCAAACCCCACATTAACGATGAAACTTACATTCCCAGCGAACGGCTTCGTGCCCAAGCTGCTACACACATTTCTTTAAGTCAATCCGGACCTTCCGCCTGGATAGATAATGAAATCCCATTCCTTTACGTTAATGTTAAACCCCACATTAACGATGAAACCTACATTCCCGGCAAACGGCTTCGTGCCCAAGCTACTACACACATTTCTTTAAGTCAATCCGGACCTTCCATCTGGATAGATGATGAAATCCTATCCCTTTGCGTTGATGTCAAACCCCACATTAACGATGAAACCTACATTCCCAGCAAACAGCTTTGTGTCCAAGCTGCTACCCACATTTCTTTAAGTCAATCCGGACCTTCCGTCTGGGTAGATGATGAAATCCTATTCCTTTGCGTTAATGTTAAACCCCACATTAACGATGAAACCTACATTCCCAGCGAACGGCCTCGTGCTTAAGCTACTACACACATTCTCGAGTCAATCCGGACCTTCCGTCTGGATAGATAATGAAATCCCATTCCTTTGCGTTAATGTCAATCCCCACATTAACGATTACAGTCATGCTCTCGGTGAACGACTTCGCGCCTAAGTCACAAAACACACTCAAGTCGACCCAGGCCTTCCGCCTGGGTGGACGATGAAACACCATACCCCTTGCATTGATGTTAACACCCACATCAATGACGATGCATACACAGTTGAGCACATGGATTAACAATTTACGAAGCCAAAGTCCTAGTTCAACAAGAAAAAAAAAGAGAAAGAAAAAAAGAGAGAGAGACAGAATGGGGCTAAAAATAGAGATGCTCCGCCAGACTTGTTCAGGCATTCTGAACAAGGGCAAAAAATGGTCAAAACCCAGATGTGGTGAAAACCCGAAAGGGCACTGCAGGCAAAATCGGGTACCCCGCCACGTGAAAACCCGAAAGGGCGTGTGGGCAAAAGCAAGAGGGGGCTGGCTCCGGCGAAAACCCGAAAGGGCGCTTGGGTCAGTAATGTGGTAATTTAAAAAGTTCCATGCCAATGACATGCTACCTTCATCTCCCACCATTTACAAGAACCTTCCATTTGTCGCTCAGCATCTTGCCCGATCAGCGATAAAACCCTTGCAGGATAGACCTTACGTCTGTCCTGATAAAGTCTTCATATCTCTTTCAAAAGTCCCGCCGACGATAAAACCCATCACCACTCTTATGAAACTGCCCGTTGATCGACCGGCACCTCGCCCGATCAATGATGAGACCTACCCAGCTTAGACCTTACGTCTATTCTGATGAAACCTATAAAATTCTTTTGCATCGATATAAACCCAATATCGATGATGAAACCAGCCAT
This sequence comes from Amorphophallus konjac, assembly GCA_022559845.1. NCBI lineage: Eukaryota > Viridiplantae > Streptophyta > Magnoliopsida > Alismatales > Araceae > Amorphophallus > Amorphophallus konjac. The sequence continues at coordinate 162,331,939 of CM040122.1, read as the reverse complement.
TGATCGACTGGCACATTGCCCGATCAATGATGAAATCCTATCCAGTTTAGACCTTACGTCTATTCTGATGAAACCTATAGCATTTCCTTGCATCGATATAAACCCAATATCGATGATGAAACCAGCTATTGATCGACCGGCACCTTGCCCGATCAATGATGAAACCTGTCCAGTTTAGACCTTACGTCTATTCTGATGAAACCTATGAAATTCCTTTGCATCGATATAAACCCAATATCGATGATGAAACCAGCCATTGATCGACCGGCACATTGCCCGATCAATGATGAAATCCTATCCAGTTCGGACCTTACGTCTATTCTGATGAAGCCTATGAAATTCTTTTGCATCGATATAAACCCAATATCGATGATGAAATCAACCGTTGATCAACCGGCACCTCACCCGATCAATGGTAAAACCTATCCAGTTTAGACCGTACGTCTATTCTGATGAAACCTATGAAATTCCTTTGCATCGATATAAACCCAATATCGATGATGAAATAAACCATTGATCGACCGGTACCTCACCCGATCAATGGTAAAACCCTATCCAGTTTGGACCTTGCGTCTATTCTGATGAAGCCTATGAAATTCCTTTGCATCGATATAAACCCAATATCGATGATGAAACCAGCTATTGATCGATCGACGCCTCGCCCGATCAATGATGAAACCCTACCCCAGTTTAGACCTTACGTCTATTCTGATGAAACCTATGAAATCCCTTTGCATTGATATAAACCCAATATCGATGATGAAACCAACCGTTGGTCGACCGGCACATTGCCCGATCAATGAGGAAACCTGTCCAGTTCAGACTTTGCGTCTGTCCTGACAAAAACCACATACCCTTTCATGTCCCACCTACGATAAAGTCTACCCAGTCTAGACCTTACGTCTATTCTGATGAAACCTATAAAACATCTTTGCATCGATATAAGCCCAATATCGATGATAAAATCATTCACTGGTCGACTGGCACATTGCCCCGACCGGCTTTGAAACCTACCCGGGATTAACCATTCGTCTGTTCTGGATGATACTCTAAACCTTTTCATTCATATTTCTGCTAACAACCTCCCTTGCGGCACATATGGCTGAAAAAGACATCCTCTATTACCAATAAAATTCGGTTTAAGCACCCTCCGGATACCGTCACACGGTGGAGCGAGTTCCCCATCCTTTCTCTGAAGGGGTGGACGCTCTCCTGCTAAATACGGGCTATCCGCATGAGGATTGCTAAAACCGCTACCAAATCATCATGAAGTAATGGTGATGCAATAAGTGAAGAACAACCACACATGAGATCAGCATAAAGATTCCTTTTCACTATATAAAGAAGAAAAAGAGTACAAGAAGAGCCCCTGAGGGGGAATTGTATTACAAAAAGAGAAAAAAAAAGGAAGAAGAAGAGATGTTCACTGGCGCCGGAAGATGTCTTCGTAAGCCAGAAGACCCACATACGGAGCAGCCCCTAACTCATGTAGACGAGCCTCCTCCTCCTGTAGCCGAGCAGACTCGTCCTGAAGAGACACCACCTACCCCTCCAACAGAGCTACTTCCACTGCGAACTGCGGCCGAGAGGTTGTTATCTGCGGTAGTTCAGCTCAGATATCAGCCAGTTCAGCTTCTAGAATATTTATCCGGTTGCATATAAACTGCTCCCGCTGTGTCAGAGACTGCAGTTGGCCTCGGCGCTCCTGAAGGATAGAGCTCATTTTCCCCAGCTCAGATTTGCACTCTACCTTCTGCAACTTCAAAGCCATTGCAGTAAAGCTATCAAGCTGAAGATTAAAGAAAACCAGTATTGAAAGGCTGAGAAAGATACTCTCAGATGCTAAGTGATGCACCTGCGCTTATCCCATCCGCAGGTGGGGATCATTTTGTCGACAGATGAAATATGAGCAGAGATATAGATGAGACCAGAATTAGTAATAAAGACCCTTAACATTTCTGCAGAGTCAGAACTAAAGAAGAGTCATCACTATTAGTCATCTACCCGGCTGAATCCCTCTCCAGCCAAGCTGATGTCTGGTGTTGTCATCGCCCAGGTGACAGTACTGATGAAAATTACAGTCTACCGACTGATGAGAGCCTCCAAACTGTTCTAATGAAAACTATACTAACTCACTGATGAAGAGGCCTTCGCCTGTTGATGAGGACATCTCACGACACTCGCTATGGCTCGGGTCGCCTGCACACCCTTGATTTGGGTCGACTCATTCTCATCTTATGTATCTTCCTTTTATTGAGTCTTATCATATGTAATTTTCCTTTTATTGGGTCATGTTGCATGTATTTCCTTTTATTATGTCATGTTGTACTAGTCCATTTCCCCTATTTGGTCTAATTGGACACTAATACCTTAGTTTGGACCTATTGGACTGAGTCTAGGACATGTTTGGTCTTTTGCCTTAAATGGTAGGGTTATTTTTGTCTTGTAAAGATGGGTTGCCTATAAATAGCCCCCATCTCCCTCCATGTACTCACTTTTGATGAAAATATTGAGAATCACTTCATTCCACCTCTCAAGATCTCTCTCTTTTACTCTCTCTCTCTCTCTCACTCTCTCTCTCCCCAAGGGGAGTTCGACCCCCTCTCTCTCTCCTCCTTCCCCCTCACTTATCCCAACCCCCAACCACCTCCACTACCTCACCCACCTCCATTAAGGCCCTCCACTTCCCCATAGCCCCTCATTTACTCCCCTCTCCTTGTCCCAAAGTAACTCTACCACCTCCCAACACAATCCCCCACTTCCCCACACAAATCCCACCCCTTCCAAGACCAATTTCGAATTTGAACCCTTCCCTCCATTGCATTGACCGCCCCATACCCCTCCCCCTTGGGCCAAGTTCGCCCCCACCCTCCCTCTCACTCACCCTTCCCCTTGTGCACACTCACCTTCCCACCACCATCACTAGCAGACCAGCCCCCTCTCCAGCCCCACTTCGCCCTCCCCACCTCCATCTCCCTAGCCTCCACAACCCCTAAAACACCTCTCATCTCCCTCCCATAGCCATTAGAACCACCTTACACCTCTTTCTCTCTTGGCCATTCCCTTCCCCACCCCTTCTTCTTCTCCTCATTCTAACCCTGTTTCAGGAAGCAGAGTTACAGCAACTTGCAGAGGAGGCCACGACCATCCCTCAACGACTCAGGAGGCGAGGCCTACATTGCTGGATTTGTCTGCGAGTTAGCTTTCAAGGCGAGGTGGTTTCGTCGGCATCCGAGCTCCGAGCTGTCCGCAGCAACCATTCTCCCTCGACTGCGCAGGACCTCTCAGGCCAGGAGCCAGAACGACAGGGCAGGCTCTCCCACGATGAACCTTGAAGGAACCAGCCTTCGAGGCCTTCTACAAAGATCTTCCTCCCCCTGTCAGCGTCCAGGAACAGAAGGCGGAACCCCGTTCGGCGTCCGACAACCAGAGATATCAATTTTCTACCACAACCACGCCGATCTGCCTCCTCACAGTCTGCACCGACCACCTTCCACTCCTCTGGACACCCAGTTCATCTCCGACATCATAAGACTTCCCCGTTTATTTTTCTGCAAAGTAGACTCGTCCACGGTTCCAACGAGTCCAGCGGTGCCAGATTTGGAGCTCAGGAGCGGTCGTGGCAGCTTCTGCAACCTGCTGTTTCAGATCATGTTCGGCCAGAGACCAGAACTGCAGCCACCTTCCAGCCGCCGGAGCAGTCAGCCCCCAGATCTGGAGGTCGCCCAAAAATTCAAGCCTTACCCATCTCTAGTTAGGAAACTTTTGGTGCAGGTCTCGTCGAGATCCGAGCTCCGTGGACCCTGTGACAGCATCGTCCCCAGTCACCTATCTAGTAGCTCTGCAGCAAGGCTGAACCGAGGAAGCTCGGAAAGTCGATTCTATCTCACTCATTCCCCTCCCCGCTTGGCCGGCTGAAGGCCCCTCCCTGCGTGGAGGTAGTTTTGGGTGTATTAAGATCAATCCCCACCCCAAGATCACCCCTCCTGCGTGAGGTGTAGTGCTGTAAACTCTTTTAAATTTTCAGGTCAAGCACCATCGCCGCGGCGTCGGGTCTTTACCCACGCTTCCCGGCGCGCCCTCGTCTCCGAACGGGATCGGTGTCTTCACACCGATCAGGTGAGCTTCTGATCACACCCTTGTAGCTTCATTTCTGTAAATGTAGTATTGCCTTGAATGCCCGTCGGACGGTAAGAGAGCGCTCGGACTTAATTTTAAGCGATATCGTGCCCACCGCGGCCCGTGAGTGAGTGCCACCCAACACCCCGCCTTGCGGGCCAGCCACCCACAAAGCTGGGTCTCCCAGGCCCATTGGGGGTCAGCCTTAGCATTGTAAGTCCATTAGGACAATTGGGTCCCGCCTCGGACCCTCACCATCATCTCCCGGACCCATCGGGTGAACGTGTGAGCCGAGTGAGCAAAAATCGTCATTGCGAGAATCATTGAGCGCTTGTATGCTTGCGGGTCTAAGTCCTAGGGTCATCTCATCATATTTAGTGGTCTTTGGGCTGTGCCACATCAAGTGGTATCAGAGCGGTCTTAGGCTTGTCCTTACAAGTCTAGTCTTGGGTCACACTAAGTCATTCATAGGTGCATCCGCACACCCTTGCATAGCCCACCCAACTTTGCATGACCACTCGTAGTGGAGTCCATTATCAAGTCAATCCTTCTAATACCACCATGAATCCCAATCCCCAAGGAAATCCCGCTCACAATGAGCACGAGCTTCCCGACCATATGAGGTTTCTTGTGGAAGGCATGACCAATATTATGGGAAGGCTTGACGACATAACGGTCCAGCTAGAACAAATTGAGGAAAATAGGCCTATCCCAAGGGAAGGAGATAGGAGAGATCCCCCTCCACATGTGGAGCCAGCCATAGGAGGACTCAACCATGACCACCCTCCCGAACCGGAAAGGGACCCACCCCCTAGAAGAAATGAGAGACCTCCCCGGGACAACCCGGATGACCAACTAATGAGACTTGTGAAAGTCGATGCTCCCACTTTTGATGGATCTCATCATCCGAGCATCTACTTAGATTGGGAGGCAGCCATGGATCAATATTTTGATTGGTACCCAATGACCGAGGATAGGAAAGTCCGGCTTGCAAAGATGCAATTAACCAAACTAGCCAAGACTCATTGGATGAATGTTGAGGCCTTAAGGATAGTTAGGAGGGAAGCTCCAATCACCACATGGGGGGCCATGAAAGACCAACTCAAACTCAAATATGTCCCACCCTCCTACCATCAAAACCTCCTAGATGAGTGGCAAGCCTTGACCCAAGAGGGAAAGACCGTTATGGAATACATCGAGAAGTTTGACTACTACCTTCTCAAATGTGGAGTACAAGAGGACCCCGCCGTCACACTCTCCCGCTTTAGGAATGGGCTTCAATTTCATATCAAAAAGGAGTTATTCATGCGTCAAGTAGCCACTCTAGAGCAAGCCTACCAAGTAGCTCGGGATGCCGAGAAATTCTCACGGTATACACGAATGGTTCCCCCTCGGGGGATGGACCCCAAAGCCATGGCATCTCGGCCCAACCCCCCACCTCTCCAAAGAGGTCTCCTTCCCACACCCATGGGAGCTCCTCCCACCCGGACCACCCCTCCTAGTGGCACCTCACCACCCCGCCCCACAAGTGGGCCCCTAAACACAACTCCCAATAGGCCTAATCCGGCACCCACTCCCCCTCACACTAAGATGGCCCCAAACCATCAAAGTGGGCAGCAATGCTTTAGGTGCCTTGGGTATGGACACTTTGCCAATCAATGCCCCACCAAGGGAGCATCTAACTTGCTCATAGAGGAGACCAACCCTCCAACCCAAGCTGAATTTGAAGGAGAAGTTGAGGTATATGAACCCTCTCTTGAATGGGAGGAGGAGTATGAGAACCACTACATGGACACCAACCAAGAACAACTCCCTCCACCCACCGACTCCCACCTCGGAGTGGTTAGGTGCACTCTCACACAAACCCAAGAACATGAATGGAGGAGAAACACCATATTCCATACCTACATCCGAATAGGGAGTCATGTTAGAAAGGTCATCTTGGACAGTGGAAGTACTGTAAATGTGGTGTCACCCGACACCGTCAAGCTTTTGGGCCTTACCACCTCCCCACATCCACACCCATATCGGGTAGCATGGATTGATACCACCTCCATGCCCGTTAGTGCTCGTTGCCTTGTCCCCATTACATTCCAATCCTATCAAGGCCAAGTGTGGTGTGACATCCTACCAATGGAAGTTGGGAGTATACTCCTAGGACGACCTTGGATCTACGATGTAGATGCCACCTTCCTAGGAAGGACAAACACTTGCATCTTCATTCATGAGGGGAAGAAAATCCAACTCAACCCTTCTCCACCCCGCACCCTTCCCAAGAAGGCATCTCCCTCCCTTGAGGGATCCCCTACCCCTCCCACTATTCTAAACCCACCAAACCCCACCCCATCAAACCTTAATCCAAGTATGATCAATGAGCCTCATAGGAACCTACACCTCATCACTAGGAAAGAACTTGAGGAAGAAGCCAATCAAGGGGAACAAGTGTGTGCCATTGTTACTTGCCTCGGGGAATCCACCCCAACCGACCCATTCCCTTACTTTTGGAAGACTCTTTGGCACCTGATGGGAACCCTCTTCAAATTCTCCACTGCTTACCATCCTCAAACCGACGGCCAGACTGAGGTCATCAACCGAAGCCTTGGGAACTTGCTCCGTTGTCTTGTGGGGGACCACCCTGGGAATTGGGATCTCCTCTTATCTCAGGCCGAGTTTGCCTACAATGATTCCGTCAATAGGTCAATAGGCAAAAGTCCATTTGAGGTAGTGCATGGTTTTAGGCCTAGAAAGCCCTCGGATCTCATTCCCCTTCCCCCACATGCTAGGGTGTCAGTCTCAGCTGAGTCCTTTGCACAGCATATCAAAGAGTTGCATGATGACATCCGCAAGCATATAGGGAAAAGCAATGAGGCTTACAAAAGACGGGCAGATGCTCACCGGCGCCACTGTGAATTCCAAGTGGGAGACCCGGTGATGGTGAGGACGGAGCGGCTCCTTCCCGGGCCTGCCTCCAAGTTGAGGGCACGAGGGTCGGGACCCTTTCGAGTTCTACGACGACTTGGCAGCAATGCTTATGAGATTGACCTACCAGAGAGCTATGGGGTGCACCCTACCTTCAACGTGGCGGACCTGGTACCCTACAAAGGCCCCGCGGTGGAACCCAGTGAGGAGCTTGAGCCTTTACCCCCCCTTATGAGAGACACTCCCGGAGGGACTCCACTTCCCAGCTTAAGAGACCGACGAGAGCAGATAGAGGCAATACTGGATGAGCAGAGCATCATTACGAGGCACAAGGTGTATCAGCGCTACTTGGTTAGGTGGAAGAACCGTTCCCCGACGGAGGATACTTGGGTGAGCCGGGAGGACCTGCTGCGGTTGGATCCCGACATTCTGGAGCACTATGACAGCCAGGCAGACCCACACTCGACAGGGTCGAGTTCTCCCCACCCAGGGGATTTGATGAGGACATCTCACGACACTCGCTATGGCTCGGGTCGCCTGCACACCCTTGATTTGGGTCGACTCATTCTCATCTTATGTATCTTCCTTTTATTGAGTCTTATCATATGTAATTTTCCTTTTATTGGGTCATGTTGCATGTATTTCCTTTTATTATGTCATGTTGTACTAGTCCATTTCCCCTATTTGGTCTAATTGGACCCTAATACCTTAGTTTGGGCCTATTGGACTGAGTCTAGGACATGTTTGGTCTTTTGCCTTAAATGGCAGGGTTATTTTTATCTTGTAAAGATGGGTTGCCTATAAATAGCCCCCATCTCCCTCCATGTACTCACTTTTGATGAAAATATTGAGAATCACTTCATTCCACCTCTCAAGATCTCTCTCTTTTACTCTCTCTCTCTCTCTCACTCTCTCTCTCCCCAAGGGGAGTTCGACCCCCTCTCTCTCTCCTCCTTCCCCCTCACTTATCCCAACCCCCAACCACCTCCACTACCTCACCCACCTCCATTAAGGCCCTCCACTTCCCCATAGCCCCTCATTTACTCCCCTCTCCTTGTCCCAAAGTAACTCTACCACCTCCCAACACAATCCCCCACTTCCCCACACAAATCCCACCCCTTCCAAGACCAATTTCGAATTTGAACCCTTCCCTCCATTGCCTTGACCGCCCCATACCCCTCCCCCTTGGGCCAAGTTCGCCCCCACCCTCCCTCTCACTCACCCTTCCCCTTGTGCACACTCACCTTCCCACCACCATCACTAGCAGACCAGCCCCCTCTCCAGCCCCACTTCGCCCTCCCCACCTCCATCTCCCTAGCCTCCACAACCCCTAAAACACCTCTCATCTCCCTCCCATAGCCATTAGAACCACCTTACACCTCTTTCTCTCTTGGCCATTCCCTTCCCCACCCCTTCTTCTTCTCCTCATTCTAACCCTGTTTCAGGAAGCAGAGTTACAGCAACTTGCAGAGGAGGCCACGACCATCCCTCAACGACTCAGGGGGTTAGGCCTACATTTCTGGATTCATCTGCGAGTTAGCTTTCAAGGCGAGGCGGTTTCGTCGGCATCCGAGCTCCGAGCTGTCCGCAGCAACCATTCTCCCTCGACTGCGCAGGACCTCTCAGGCCAGGAGCCAGAACGACAGGGCAGGCTCTCCCACGACGAACCTTGAAGGAACCAGCCTTCGAGGCCTTCTACAAAGATCTTCCTCCCCCTGTCAGCGTCCAGGAACAGAAGGCGGAACCCCGTTCGGCATCCGACAACCAGAGATATCAATTTTCTACCACAACCACGCCGATCTGCCTCCTCACAGTCTGCACCGACCACCTTCCACTCCTCTGGACACCCAGTTCATCTCCGACATCAGAAGACTTCCCCGTTTGTTTTTCTGCAAAGTAGACTCGTCCACGGTTCCAACGAGTCCAGCGGTGCCAGATTTGGAGCTCAGGAGCGGTCGTGGCAGCTTCTGCAACCTGCTGTTTCAGATCATGTTCGGCCAGAGACCAGAACTGCAGCCACCTTCCAGCCGCCGGAGCAGTCAGCCCCCAGATCTGGAGGTCGCCCAAAAATTCAAGCCTTACCCATCTCCAGTTAGGAAACTTTTGGTGCAGGTCTCGTCGAGATCCGAGCTCCGTGGACCCCGTGACAGCATCGTCTCCGGTCACCTGTCCAGCAGCTCTGCAGCAAGGCTGAACCGAGGAAGCTCGGAAAGTCGATTCTATCTCGCTCATTCCCCTCCCCGCTTGGCCGGCTGAAGGCCCCTCCCTGCGTGGAGGTAGTTTTGGGTGTATTAAGATCAATCCCCACCCCAAGATCACCCCTCCTGCGTGAGGTGTAGTGCTGTAAACTCTTTTAAATTTTCAGGTCAAGCACCATCGCCGCGGCGTCGGGTCTTTACCCACGCTTCCCGGCGCGCCCTCGTCTCCGAACGGGATCGGTGTCTTCACACCGATCAGGTGAGCTTCTGATCACACCCTTGTAGCTTCATTTCTGCAAATGTAGTATTACCTTGAATGCCCGTCGGATGGTAAGAGAGCGCTCGGACTTAATTTTAAGCGATATCGTGCCCACCGCGGCCCGTGAGTGAGTGCCACCCAACACCCCGCCTTGCGGGCCAGCAACCCACAAAGCTGGGTCTCCTAGGCCCATTGGGGGTCAGCCTTAGCATGGTAAGTCCATTAGGACAATTGGGTCCCGCCTCGGACCCTCACCATCATCTCCCGGACCCATCGGGTGAACGTGTGAGCCGAGTGAGCAAAAATCGTCATTGCGAGAATCATTGAGCATTTGTATGCTTGCGGGTCTAAGTCCTAGGGTCATCTCATCATATTTAGTGGTCTTTGGGCTGTGCCACATCACCTGTTCTGACAGACTCAGAAGGGTTAACAGATGAAAAGGCAGGGTGGATGGCTTTGATAGTTTAAGCCCGCTGATGAGAGGAATGTAAACATCAAAAAAGCCCCAAATGGGCCTATGAGTATGGCGTCGGGATCCTTTCAATCAAGTCCAGTTGGACTCTTGCGCGCCGGGAAGCCTCTTCCCTTGGTTGAGGCGCGCCGAGAACACTCAAAGGGGTGCGCCGAGAAGCCCATTCAACCCAGGCGCGCCGAGAACCTCTTATCTCCGAGCTGGGAAACTATGGTGCGCCGAGAACCAGGCCATATGCGCCAAGAAGCCTTCTCAAGCTATTAATGAAGCAGAAAATTGTTAAAAAATATGGAAAACAAAGAAAAAGAATATACTGAAGCCATAAAAGTAAAGCTATCAGTCTGAAGATCAAAGAAAACCAGTGTTGAAAGGCTGAGAAAGATACTCTCAGATGCTAAGTGATGCACCTGCGGACACCGTGCCGCTTATTCTGCGCTTACGCCATCCACAGGTGGGGGGCATTTGTTGACAGATGAAATATGAGCTGAGTACAAGATGGGAACAGAACCAGTAATAAAGACCTTTGTAATTCCTGCATAGTCAGAACTAAAGAAGAGCCGTCACTAAAGCTATTTACCCGACTGAAGCCTTCCCCGGCCAAGCTGATGTCCGGTGTCGTCATCATCCAGATAACAGTACTGATGAAAAGTACAGTCTATCGACTGATGAAAACCTCCAGAAATGTTCTGATGAAACTATACCAACTCACCAATGAAGAGGCCTTCGCCTGTTCTGGCAGACTCGAGGGATTAGCAAATGAAAAGGCAGGTTGGACAGCTTTGACAGCTTAAGCCCGCTGATGAGAGGAATCGAAACGTCAAAAGCCCTAAATGGGCCCATAAGTGTGGCGCCGGGATCCCCTTGCCAAGGCCCAAAACCGGCGCCAGGAGGCTAGACTCTTGCGCGCCAGGAAGTCTCCCATCGACTGAGGCGCGCCGAGATAAGCCCTCCGAGAAGATATTCACCGGGGGGCTATAAAACCCCCTTTCTCTCATCGGATAAGAGGAGAAGACACAGAGGAGATAGATCTAAAGAAGAAAAAGAAGAAGAGATATAGAGAGAGAGGTAACAACGACAGAAGAGAAGCGGCATTAGAAGAAGAAGCAGAGAAGAGAGAACAAAAAAAGAGAGAAGAGAGGCCAGAGAAGAGATCGTGGGAAGAGAAGAGAGCATCCCTAGGAGGAAGCTCATAGGTGGGCAGAGGGGGAGGGAGAGGAGTCAATGCTCTGCCCTCCCCCATTTTCTTCTTCTTCCTTATATGTATCCCTATTTCTGTTTAAGGCATTCGAGTCCTTCTGTTATCAGGGAGATGTTATAGCTCCTGTGCTTTCTTTCTTTCTTCCCGCTTTCTTTTCATAAATGATGTAAGCGATAAGATGAGATGATGAGATACAATGCTATGGTGGCTCGGTTGAATGTGAAATAATGAAGTCTTCCTTTCTCTGTCTCTCTCGGATGAATGCTATTCAATGTATTGAAGGGTTGTTTTGATGCTTCGGGTTTCTAAGTTTTGATTGTTCTTCCTGGAGGAACGATGAAGGAAGAGTCTCAATCCTCACTCCCATGGATTATTGGACTTTGTCCCCTCTACCCTTCAGTGATACCTACGCCATGAAGTCTTCCTATCTTTCATTTCGTTTTCTTTTTCCAAGCCATCAAGGTCATCACAGGAATCAGAGACAGTTATCTCTTGATTTCCAGGACGACCGGCGACATAAAAAGAAAACCTATTTCCAGAGGGTTTCAAATGGCCGATGACCTCAATCCCTCAATACACCTTACCTCCCTGTGATTCTTTGGTATTACTCTAGCAAAGCCCTTGGCTCAGCCCCCCATTTGTGTCCTAAATCCTACCCCGATCGGAATCTGAACTCTAAAACCCTTAGAACAGAGCTCCGTAGAAACCGAAATCCTTCCCGGCGCGAAACCTTCCCGGCACGGTGAATATTTCCCGGCGCAGCACTTTGCACGCCGAGAACCTGGCGCGCCAGCAACCCCCACTCTAGCTGTGCCGAGAAGTCCTTTCAACCCAGTCGTGCCAAGAACCCACCTTCATGCGCCGAGAAGCCCTTCTACACTCACTCATGTTGACCTTCCCGGCGCGAAACCTTCCCGGTGCCGTGAACAGCTCCCAGCGCGATGGTTTGCACGCCGAGAACCCCTTTGCGCCGAGAACCCCTTTACGCCGAGAACCCCTTTTCATATGAAAGCTGTGCCGAGAACCTCCATTCGCACCTCATTCTAACTTCTGACCACTCCATTGTACCATCTGAGGGATGTTCAGAGGTCATCATGCACACCTCAGGAGATAAATTAATGGGGAATGGCCTTCCCTACATTACATCATCCCGAGTCGGATTCACCCACAACCCCGTGAACCTAAGGAGCTCTGCCGCTGCATAAGCTCCAGTGGCTTCCGGGGGAACATCAAACGCTGCTACAGGCATGTACACTGTCCAGGGGCCTAGTGCTCTTTTCTTTCGGCTTTCATCCTGGCACTCCGTGGGTGATCATCTATCTCTCCTTGGCATGATCCAAGATAAAGGGAAATGCTGCCGAAATTCACCCACATCACACCGAGTGACTACGGTATTTTCTGCTAACCCCGCTGGCCCATGGAGTTCTGCCACTACATGTCCTCCGATGGTCCCTCGAAGGGGGATATCAATAAAACATCGCCCCGGCATATGGTGTATCATGGTACATCGGTCCCTTCTTCGGATTCCGGGTCAAATGTACCCGATCTTTCACGGATTCCATCCTGTCACTGCATGGATGGTTTCCTATTCCCACTTGGCATAGTCCATGATAATGGGGATATGCTGCCGGATTTGCTTCGCACCTGATATACCCTCGCTTTATCCAGTCTACTCAATATCTTGCAGATAAATTAGCATGCTCTCATTTAGGCTTTTGCCACCGATCCCCTCTTACTTTGGTGTTTAATCAAGGGTTGTCCTTCTTAGGGAGGACGTAATTAACGTCATAACCTTTACGGTATGACGGACTTTTGGTCCAGACACGATCACTCACAATCGACTGATTAGAAGTCAGATCGAGCGCACAATAAAATCGTCACATATGTGACTGGCACGCCAATAGATAAACAATAGAAATAAAAGAATAAAAAAATAAAATGAAAAGCGCGTCCACAATTATCTGTACTCTTACCAAGAGTCTGATCTCTGTATGCTTGTTTAATGAAAGATTACTTAGTTTGTCAATCAGATCTCTTGCTTTCAATTCCGAGATCCCAATGTCTCTCTCCAGTTCCTTGTTCGCATATGGCAAAGGGGGAGAAAAATCATTTGAAGATTTGAAGGGAAGAGAATTCTCTATCATAGGGGGAGAAAGAGTGTAGAATATGCAAGGAGTGAGATTGTTCTTGATTTGACTATATTTATCCATGCATAGCTATGACCCCTTGTTGTTTCTGACTCATAATGTATATGTATTGTCATCAAAGTATTGCAATGTTACCATCATCAAAAAGTGGGAGAATGTTGTGTCTCCTCTGATTTGGTGTCATTCATGTCTGGTTTTAATGATTTGGTGTCACTGTGCCTGGCGGTCGCCTATGGACTGCAAGGCGTGGCCTAGCGGTCCAGGCAGGACCACAAGGGCCAAAGATAAACCAAACCCCAAGCGGTCACTCTCGGACCTCCAAGCAGGGTGGCGATCCTCCGCCTGACTGCTAGACGGAGCCGAGGTCAGTCGCAAGGCCGCTACCCCACTGACCTCAAACGATCAAAACACGGACAAACGGTCATGCCCTGACCGCAAGGCAGAGCCGAGCGGTCTTCACCAGACCGCTAAGGCACCCTGGCGGTCCATCGCGCGATCGCAAGGCTCAAACCGACATACGAGACCCCTAGCGGTCTCCAGAGGATCGCCTCACACCCTAGCGGTCTTTGGAAGGACTGCTAGGCTATCCCTGTTGTGTCTCCTCTGATTTGGTGTCATTCATGTCTAGTTTTAATGATTGGCAACAATGGTTTGACCACTAGTTGACTTTGACAACATCATCTCTGTATAAGTCAGAATAAGTCTCAATTGCTGTTAGAAGGTCGATGCATATTTAGAATGTTGTAGCATTCAAGGTCGGTGCATGTTTCATCTTAAGATAGAATAAGGTCAGTGCACATCACTATTCACATGCACATTCATAGTCGAAGCTCATGCATCTTTTGTGTGCAAAGTCTGTGCACATTATATCTGTCTACATATAGGTCGGTGCAGGTTTTGCATTATGCTTGCATATAGTCTGTGCACGTTACTGTTTATGCAATACCAAAGTCAGTGCACGTTACTGTTTGTGCAATACCAAAGTCAGTGCACGTCTGCATTTTGCCTGCATATGGTAAGTGCAGTTATAAGGTCAATGTTAGCATCAAGTTTCATAAGGTAAGGTTGATGCTAGTTCATGTTTCATGCGCATAAAGTCGGTTTTAGTATGCAGAGCCTTGCATCTAAGGTCGGTGCTAGTTCATGTTTCATGCATACATAAAGTCGGTGTTAGTATGCAGAGCCTTCCATCTAAGGTCGGTGCTAGTATGTAGGGTCGTGCATCTAAGGTCGGTGTTAGTATGCGGTCTCGTGCATATGGTCAGTGTTAGTATGCAAGGTCTTGTGCATATGGTCAGTGTTAGTATGCAAGGTCTTGTCATATACTAAGGTAAATGTTAGTTGTGCATTTTTCTTATCGAGCATATATAAAGTCAGTGCTCGTCTGCCTTGGGCCTATATAAAGTCAGTGCATATTGTCTGTGCTACGTATATAAGGTCTAACTATGTTTTCACTTTTCTTCTACAGGCTAAGGCACCTCTTTCAACTTGGCATACTCTCGATCATCTGAACTACATAGGTTCTGACATCTTCGTCTATCACATGACCACTTGAACTCACACCTGAAGCATGAGCTCGTGGATTAAAAAAAACAAATGATTGGCACGTGATCCAAGGGGTGCAATCATTGGACATTCCTCCACGAGGATCGTTGTCCCATATATAGCTGACACGTGGCTTCTCTGAAAAAGCAGAAACGAACCTTCCACATGCCGGACGTGTGAGCTATTGGGAACCCAGCCTGAAACCCTATAAGAAGGCCTCTCCTGCGATCAAAAAGGTGTGCGACGGTAGAATTAGAACAGTAGAAGAGAGAGAGAAGCGAAAGAGAAGAAGAGGAAGAGGAGAGTTCAGTGAGAGAAGAGAAGAGAGAGCACGATAGCGAGAGCCATTTTCTGAGAGAAAACAGAGTATCGTAGAAGTGAGTTGAGAAGAAGAAGTGAGCTGAGAGGAAGAAGAGGGTCTGAAAGAGGCTGACTCTCCCTGGCTTCTGGATCAAATCCAGAGTCAGATTGCTCTATTCGAAGAGCTACATTCCTATTTTCCACCTTCATTTCTTACGCGGTTTTCATCATTTCTGTGTTTTCCTTTTGAATCCTTTGTAAGCTGTGAATCAGCAGAGCTAAGCTGTATTACTTAACGGGCGTGGGTGTTTCCTCGAATATCCAAGCTGTAATGCTCAGCGGATAGCAAGCTGTGCTGCTCAGCGGTTGTAGGGTGTTGGGTTCTGTGCGTCCCCTCGTTGTCTTTGACAATAGTTTTGATGATAACTATATATTGTGTGTAAGTATTGTGAAAAATACTCATTGATCACTTTGGAGCTTATGTCGCAATATCTTATTTTGCATGTTTGGATGCTTGGTGGATAACTTCTTTAGATGGAAAATGTGCTTTGTGAAGTCAACCTCACTTTTGATGATTGGTTCAAATTCTTAGACCTTGGGTCATATGCATTGACCTTGGTCTCTTGATGTATTTCATACATGATATTTTTCATTGGTAAAATGATGACTAGGCCTTCATGCATTGGATTGCATTGGTTTTTTGTTGCATTGGGCTTTATATTTCAAGTCTATACATTGGCCTTCACACATCAAGTCTACACATTGCCTTTTGGAATCAAAGTATGTACATTAGCCTTTGGCCATCAAGTCTATACATTGGCCTTTGGCCACCAAGTCTATACATTGGCCTTCACACATCAAGTCTATACATTGGCCTTTGGCCATCAAGTCTATATATTGGCCTTTGGCCACCAAGTCTATACATTGGCCTTCACACATCAAGTCTATACATTGGCCTTCTTCAATCCAAGTCTATACATTGGCCTTCACACTTCAAGTCTATACATTGGCCTTCACACTTCAAGTCTATACATTGGCCTTCTTCAATCCAAGTCTATACATTGGCCTTCACACATCAAGTCTATACATTGGCCTTCATAGTTCAAAGTCTATACATTGGGCTTCTATCTTCCAAGTCTATACGTTGGCCTTCTACCAAGTCTATACATTGTCTTGTGCCTTCAAGTTTCCAAGTCTATACATTCAGTTTCATGCATATACAATGTGGATCATTTTCATAGTGTTTTGATTGGGGTCAAAATCCCTTTTTCATACACTTGACTTATATTGACTAGCTTCCGTATTTTCACAAGGCTAATCATCCCTAGAACTCATATTGATCATGGATGTTGATGTATGTGTGTTGAAGCATGAATGGTTGTTGGTACAAAGTGGAGATTTAAGTTTGCTCTAAATTCATCCAATTCATGCTAGCTTGACTAAATTGTATTTGAAATGTGAACATGTGAAAAATGTGGTTTGGAAATGTGTAAATCATTTGTGCATATGGCTGCACTTTCAACATACTAATGTGCAGGTTCATCAAGGTTGAAATGTATTGAAGAGGTGGTATTGTGTGGAGAATGCATTCAAGTTGGGTTCTTCATTTGCATGGCTCAAAGCATAACACTTGAATTTGATTTTCTAAAGGTGCAGGTTTATTTATGTCCAGAGATCTATGGAGACATGGTAAGAATTTTCTTTTGATCTAATTCATGGTTGGTTACATTTGGGTGGACTTTTAGATCATTAGGAATGCTTCAAATACCTTTAGTTTATGTCACAAGGTGAATGGGTCGACCCCCCCCCCCCCCACTTATGGGTCGACCCCTGGGCAAGAAATGGCCTAAAAAGGGCTTCTGGCTGACAGTGGGTCGACCCCCCCTCACAAGTGGGTCGACCCCCCTGTAAAAACCTGCCAGACAGCATTCTGTCTGGCAGGTGGGTCGACCCCCCCTTTTAGATGGGTCGACCCCCCCCTGTTCGCAGCAACGCGCGTGATTTCCGTAAGTCACCGTAACCCGATCAAATCACATCCAAATGGGCTGAAAAATTACACACTTGCCCTTGGGTTATTAATGAACATATTGGGGTGGTTTTGCTAGGGTTTTGCATGGGTATTATGGTCTTTTGCACAACTCATCCCTCTTGTATATATAACATACGAATTTGGGGTTTTAACAATCTCCGTTGGCTAACCTTGTTCTATTTGTTGTAGGAGAGAAAGAAGAGAGCTCAAGGAAGCTTCAACGCTAGATTCGATCTACATCCCTCGACATTTGGAGCTCGTGGAAGAAGAAGAAAAGGAGCGGATCATCAAGGGGATCAAGAGGACACTCTCAACGTCATCATCCGGCTACCCTCCGACCCGTGGCAAAGAGAAGACATTCTATAGCCCTTGTTCTTCGATAGGAATTTCTTTCTACATCCTTTTTGTGCTTAATGGAGTCAATCTCTTTAGGTTTCTAAAGTTATATTGATCATATCCTTCGTTTCTAAACATCATGTCTGTGAGTGTGTGAACCGTCGGTGAACGGTTGTGGAGTTATTGTGCCGCCGGCATTGCGGCTTGTGTGTGTGTGTGATTGTTGGTCCCTTGTGGATCGTGTATGGAGCTGCGTCTCGGTGTGTGCTTATTGTCCGGGGTGTGTTCCCCGTTTTTGTGTGTGGGTGTGTGTGCTGCAGTTGCAGCTTGTTGGGGGATTTTCCCCGTGTGTGGATATTGCTGCGGAAGCAGCGTGTGTGTGTGTGGTTGGGGTTCATCCCCGTGTTGCTACTTTCGTAGCGTGTAGTGAAGCCTCACCCGGTTGGGTGAGGGGTGGACGTAGGGAGCCTTCGTGGTCCCGAACCACCTAAAAATCTTTGTGTCCTTTGTGAATGCATGTGCGATTGTCTCTTTCCTCTATCTCCCTTCACATGTTAGTTTAATAGATTTTTACTCACTACACCACTGCACACTGCTACTTCTGTTATCCGTGCTAGGCATAATTTTATCTAACGTTTGCATTGTTATCACGAGTGAGATCGGAAAGATTGAGAGAACCTTTTGAATCTCATATGTGTTAAGGCTACTCAAGTAGTTGATTTTAATTCCACTGTGATCAGTTAAGAGAATTTTTTTAAATCCGCCATCTAGGTCAAGGGGACAATTCAACCCCCCTTCTTGTCCGCCATCTTTATCTGGGCCAACAATTGGTATCAGAGCCCAGTCTCTGATTTTTATTCAGCGGACCTCACGGTCTAGGAGAAACGATCTTTTTATGATGGCTAATCTGAACTCTGTTCCTGTCTTTGATGGTTTTGATTTTACATCATGGCTTGGAAAATTGTGTGTTTGGATTTCTGGGATTGATCCTAAGCTCATAAAATTAATAACTCATGGTCCTCATGTTTTACCAAAAATTGAGTCAAGATGGACCAATGAACATAGGAAGATGAATTCTGATAATCTTTTTGTTCTGAATGCTCTTAAAGCTACAGTATGCATTGAAAAATTTTCATTTGTTTCTGATTGTAGATCTGCCAAAGATATCTTGGATGGGCTAAGCAAAGCCCAAGAGGAAAGCTGGAAGGATGAGTGTCTTATGGCAACCAAAGAAGATGAAGGCCAAAGCGAGGAAAACTCCAAGGTAAATTCTAATTCTGATGAAGAAGATGAGCTCAGCTTTGAAGAATTAATGGATGCCTATGATGAGCTGCTAGATAGATATAAGGCATTAAAATCTAAGAACAGAAAAATGAAAAAGAAACTTAATGATCATTCACATGTTAACCCTCCATGTGCTAAATGCTCTCAAATTGAAAATACATGTGTTGATGATCTTTCATGTGAGGAATGCTCGGAGCTTAAGAACTTGAATAAAAATTTGTTGCATGATGTTGCTGTGCATGAAGAAATTATTGTAATTCTGAAAGCTGAAAATAAATCCTTACAGGATAAAATTTCAGAACTTCAACTCATTGAAGAAGACAATGGAAAAGCTACTTTGAATGCTGAATCTGAAAAGTTGAAAGAACTAAGAAAGGAAATTGAAAGCCTCAAGAACATAAATGATAAATTTGAATGTGATAAAGCCTTGAACAAAATTGTTGGTGAAAATGTGAGTTTTCAAATGAGTGAACTCGAACACACCTCTATGAACACAAATTCATTTGAAAAACTCCAAAATGAAAATAGTGCTTTATTGTTTCAAATTTCATTGCTTGAAAGTAAATTAAAAAGTCTTGAAAAAGTTGAAAAAGGTAAATGTGTGATTTCTGATGATTGTGACAATTCGCATGGTCTTGAACAAGAAATTGAAAGTCACAAAGTTATCAATTCCTTGTTGAATGAGAAAATTGCATCTTGTGAAGAAGAATTGGCTAGTTCTGAAATCCATATTATGTCTTTGCAAAATGAAATCAAAGTTTTGACTAAATCATTGTCCGTGCATGATAAAGAAAATCA
The DNA here is from genome assembly GCA_022559845.1 of Amorphophallus konjac. Classification (NCBI taxonomy): domain Eukaryota; kingdom Viridiplantae; phylum Streptophyta; class Magnoliopsida; order Alismatales; family Araceae; genus Amorphophallus; species Amorphophallus konjac. The sequence goes on along the minus strand of CM040122.1, from coordinate 162,312,335 downwards.
AAATCAGAAAATTGTTGATCATCGCTCTTGTATGCATGAAAAACATCCATCTGTTGAACATGCTTATGCATCAAGAAAAAGAAGGAATGTCTTATGTTACTATTGCGGCAATTTTGGCCATGATATGTACGAATGCTCTCTAATGCAATCTGATGATAATGAGGCAATAAAGTCACAACTAAAAGTTGTTGATGATTTTAAAATTCTTGAAAAATCAAAGAAGAAAAACCTCCATGTTCATTGCTATTACTGTGGTCTACATGGCCATGTTATGGAGGACTGTTTCATGAAGAAAGATGATGATGAATGGTTTGCCAACAAGAATTTTTCATGTTATTATTGTGGTGAACAAGGACACATGATGGATAATTGTTTCTTAATGAAAAATGATGAGAAATTATCCATGAAAAGAATATCTTTCTACTGCTATTATTGTGGTGAGAATGGTCATTCTATGGATGATTGTTCCACAATGAAAATCGATGATGAGTGGTATGAAAGGAAGAACAAGAAAAATACATTTGTTCATGCTAGGACTAACCCCTCGGGACCCAAGATGGTTTGGGTACCCAAACATCCAACTTGAGAATCTGTTTTGCAGGGGTACCTTGAGGTCGAAGAAATTAATAAATATTGGGATCTCAAGGTGAGGAACAAAAATGATTTGTTTTGAAACTTTGTCTCACTTGGTTCTCTTTAAAAAATCTGAAAAAGGTAAAATTTATGTTTTGAGAAAAATGCTTCCAACTTGGTTCACTGGTTATGGTATCTTTTGGAAATCTTGAGAATTTTTGAGTTCCATGTCAGAATGACTTGATCACTTCTATTTTCACTCCATGTGAATAAATTCTGTCTTCAAATGTTTTACTCTTCTCATAAAGTGTTTTCACACTTATAATCAACTCTTGTAAATAAAATTTGGTTTGAATGCTTCTCATTGTGCATAGAGTTTTCAAACTCTTACTTACTTTTTGTAAATAATCACTCACTTGTGCATACATAGATCACATGCTTAAGTTGCATAAAACATGCTGCACATATCATATACATCCTCACTTGCATACATTTGCACTTGCTTGCATACATTTGCATATTCCTCATATTCGTGTGCATGATTGCTATGATTTTTCGGTATATAAAATGGTGTTTGTGGAAGGTTGGATTATGTCTAGCCGGAAGCTTTTACTATGCGTGATGGTGGTCTTCGGACCTATGTTCCCCGCCGCGTACCGAGAATCACTTTGTTTGAATAGTTTGCTATATCCTTGCTTGAATGCATGTATATAATTTTAGAACACAATTCCTTGCAAATCTTCTAAGACCTCACCTCCTTGATATATAAAATGCAGTGATTTTAATCATTTGTGAAAAGTGACATATACAAAGGAGGATGATTCATTTCAACTGTGCATACATTTAGGGGGAGTCATAACTGTGTATAGGCAAATTCATCTTCTACATCCAAAGTAATTACCCATACATTATTCCTAAAATGATGCATATGACTTTGATTGATAAGGATTTTAGAAATTCTTTTTAACACTTCATGGGAAACAAATTTCTACATGGAAATTGAGAGAATCGTGAGGAAAAAGCTGCCTACCCCGCATGCTTAAATAAGTGGTATGTCTAACTGAGTAGTCGGGAATCCCCACTGAAATAAATGAGGAAACTCGCGTCGAAAGGTGAAACAAAATCCACATTTTGTGATGAATCCTAGTAAGCCGGGAAACCCCATTGAGACACATGAGGTGACTCGCGCCGAACAGTGAAATCCAATAAAAGAAAAACAAAAAGGGGTTGAGCGAAGCTACCAATAGTCGAGGATCAAAATGGAAGTGTAGCAAGGAAATAACCCTCTAGTGTTTTCTAGAAACTCTGCTAATATCCATATAAACTTGAAGTTCATTGCTCATTTACACAAATTTCAATTGGGTATTTTTGCGATGATTGTATATCTTGAATTTGTTCTTATCATGGCTTATGTAGTACCTTGCATATATGAATGCACTACCTTTTTTGATTATGGTTCATATCTCACATTTTGATTTTGAATGAACTGTTCTTTTGCTATCCCCTTACCCCATTAAAGGGGAGCTATAGTACTTTTTGTGTGCTTAACTCCAATGCATGCTTGCTTGTTTGCTGGCTTGCATACTTCATTTCACATTTAAGTTTGCATACATGCATCTTTAGGCTATACGTGTATATAATAGGTTCAATAACCCATTATCGGTTGGTTTTTGCTCTTGACAAATGGGGAAGAATGATGTGCTCTTCTAGCACAATACACTCTGTGCATAACTCAATTTTCAGATTTTGCATATAGTTACCTTATGCCACTTGTGCATATTTTGTTAAACATATAGCAAAAATTTATAAAAATTGAGCCTTTGCAATTATTTCACACGTCTCCTGATTGCACATCAAATTCCACACTTTTGATTGCTTCTTAGTTTACACACCTTTCTCTCATGGTAGGTGTATTGCTGGGTTCGTGCTCTCCTTTTTGAATCTTCATATCTATTCCCTGAGTCCCCCATTTTTTTTGCTAATGACAAACGGGGAGAGAACTTTAACATTGTCACAATATATTGTCATCATCAAAAAGGGGGAGATTGTTGGGTTCTGTGCGTCCCCTCGTTGTCTTTGACAATGGTTTTGATGATAACTATATATTGTGTGTAAGTATTGTGAAAAATACTCATTGATCACTTTGGAGCTTATGTCGCAATATCTTATTTTGCAGGTTTGGATGCTTGGTGGATAACTTCTTTAGATGGAAAATGTGCTTTGTGAAGTCAACCTCACTTTTGATGATTGGTTCAAATTCTTAGACCTTGGGTCATATGCATTGACCTTGGTCTCTTGATGTATTTCATACATGATATTTTTCATTGGTAAAATGATGACTAGGCCTTCATGCATTGGATTGCATTGGTTTTTTGTTGCATTGGGCTTTATATTTCAAGTCTATACATTGGCCTTCACACATCAAGTCTACACATTGCCTTTTGGAATCAAAGTATGTACATTGGCCTTTGGCCATCAAGTCTATACATTGGCCTTTGGCCACCAAGTCTATACATTGGCCTTCACACATCAAGTCTATACATTGGCCTTTGGCCATCAAGTCTATACATTGGCCTTTGGCCACCAAGTCTATACATTGGCCTTCACACATCAAGTCTATACATTGGCCTTCTTCAATCCAAGTCTATACATTGGCCTTCACACTTCAAGTCTATACATTGGCCTTCACACTTCAAGTCTATACATTGGCCTTCTTCAATCCAAGTCTATACATTGGCCTTCACACATCAAGTCTATACATTGGCCTTCATAGTTCAAAGTCTATACATTGGGCTTCTATCTTCCAAGTCTATACGTTGGCCTTCTACAAAGTCTATACATTGTCTTGTGCCTTCAAGTTTCCAAGTCTATACATTCAGTTTCATGCATATACAATGTGGATCATTTTCATAGTGTTTTGATTGGGGTCAAAATCCCTTTTTCATACACTTGACTTATATTGACTAGCTTCCGTATTTTCACAAGGCTAATCATCCCTATAACTCATATTGATCATGGATGTTGATGTATGTGTGTTGAAGCATGAATGGTTGTTGGTATAAAGTGGAGATTTAAGTTTGCTCTAAATTCATCCAATTCATGCTAGCTTGACTAAATTGTATTTGAAATGTGAACATGTGAAAAATGTGGTTTGGAAATGTGTAAATCATTTGTGCATATGGCTACACTTTCAACATACTAATGTGCAGGTTCATCAAGGTTGAAATGTATTGAAGAGGTGGTATTGTGTGGAGAATGCATTCAAGTTGGGTTCTTCATTTGCATGGCTCAAAGCATAACACTTGAATTTGATTTTCTAAAGGTGCAGGTTTATTTATGTCCAGAGATCTATGGAGACATGGTAAGAATTTCCTTTTGATCTAATTCATGGTTGGTTACATTTGGGTGGACTTTTAGATCATTAGGAATGCTTCAAATACCTTTAGTTTATGTCACAAGGTGAATGGGTCGACCCCCCCCACTTATGGGTCGACCCCTGGGCAAGAAATGGCCCAAAAAGGGCTTCTGGCTGACAGTGGGTCGACCCCCCCTCACAAGTGGGTCGACCCCCCTGTAAAAACCTGCCAGACAGCATTCTGTCTGGCAGGTGGGTCGACCCCCCCTTTTAGATGGGTCGACCCCCCCCTGTTCGCAGCAACGCGCGTGATTTCCGTAAGTCACCGTAACCCGATCAAATCACATCCAAATGGGCTGAAAATTTACACACTTGCCCTTGGGTTATTAATGAACATATTGGGGTGGTTTTGCTAGGGTTTTGCATGGGTATTATGGTCTTTTGCACAACTCATCCCTCTTGTATATATAACATACGAATTTGGGGTTTTAACAATCTCCGTTGGCTAACCTTGTTCTATTTGTTGTAGGAGAGAAAGAAGAGAGCTCAAGGAAGCTTCAACGCTAGATTCGATCTACATCCCTCGACATTTGGAGCTCGTGGAAGAAGAAGAAAAGGAGCGGATCATCAAGGGGATCAAGAGGACACTCTCAACGTCATCATCCGGCTACCCTCCGACCCGTGGCAAAGAGAAGACATTCTATAGCCCTTGTTCTTCGATAGGAATTTCTTTCTACATCCTTTTTGTGCTTAATGGAGTCAATCTCTTTAGGTTTCTAAAGTTATATTGATCATATCCTTCGTTTCTAAACATCATGTCTGTGAGTGTGTGAACCGTCGGTGAACGGTTGTGGAGTTATTGTGCCGCCGGCATTGCGGCTTGTGTGTGTGTGATTGTTGGTCCCTTGTGGATCGTGTACGGAGCTGCGTCTCGGTGTGTGCTTATTGTCCGGGGTGTGTTCCCCGTTTTTGTGTGTGGGTGTGTGTGCTGCAGTTGCAGCTTGTTGGGGGATTTTCCCCGTGTGTGGATATTGTTGCGGAAGCAGCGTGTGTGTGTGTGGTTGGGGTTCATCCCCGTGTTGCTACTTTCGTAGCGTGTAGTGAAGCCTCACCCGGTTGGGTGAGGGGTGGACGTAGGGAGCCTTCGTGGTCCCGAACCACCTAAAAATCTTTGTGTCCTTTATGAATGCCTGTGCGATTGTCTCTTTCCTCTATCTCCCTTCACAGGTTAGTTTAATAGATTTTTACTCACTACACCACTGCACACTGCTACTTCTGTTATCCGTGCTAGGCATAATTTTATCTAACGTTTGCATTGTTATCACGAGTGAGATCGGAAAGATTGAGAGAACCTTTTGAATCTCATATGTGTTAAGGCTACTCAAGTAGTTGATTTTAATTCCACTGTGATCAGTTAAGACAATTTTTTTAAATCCGCCATCTAGGTCAAGGGGACAATTCAACCCCCCTTCTTGTCCGCCATCTTTATCTGGGCCAACATAGGGATTTCTATCCTCAAAGCTGTGGATCAGCGGTGTTCAAGCTGTGTGTCAGCAGGAAGCCTTACTCGGTTGAGTAAGGGGTGGACGTAGATCTCTGGATAGAGATCGAACCACCTTAAAATTTTCTTGTCTTGTGCTATTGCAATTTTGTCTTCTCTCTAGTAGATGAATGCTTAGGATCGCCTAACGGGTTTGCATGAGTTTGATTGATTAATCTTTCATCTACCATTATCATCTGCTTATCTCCATCTTGCATCTTCAGTTTAGTCAAATATGCTGGTCAACTTGTGGTTTGTGTAGGATCGTTTATTCTTTTGGTCACTGCGTTACAGTTTATATTTGATTTCATTCTCATCATCACTTGAACGAACTACAAGTTCCTCTACATCAAGTATATCAAAAGCTGTGGCAGGAAAGTTTGGTCACGCCATTCTGGAATGCTGTTTCTTGCGTGAGGGATCCTAGATTATACCTCCGTATGGTACTTGGTAGATGAGATTGTATCTTCGCTCTAATGATGATTGATGGAATCCCTCAAAGACTACTTCTCTAAAATTTAGTTTTAGTGAATTGAATATCTGTATTGCTTATCTGCAATTCCTCTATAGATTCATTTCTCATTATTCACTATCTGTGAGTTTGTGTCTACAGCAGTTCAATTTGTTCCGCATTATTTTTAAACTGCTATAGGTTGGTAGTTTTTTAGGGTAGATCTATTCACCCCCCCTTTAGATCTGCGTTCATCCGTTCTGCACACCCGTTAGTCCCGAGTGCGAAACCGGCGAACACCTCGAAAAACTCCATTCCACGCCCCCTTCACACCCATGTGAATGGGAAAATAAAGAGAAACTAGTCCCCTACCTCTCTAGCACCGAGAGGACCCATTTAGACCCCAAAAATGTGATCAAAACTCTAGATCGGGGTCATACCCCAAAACATTCTCTTTTCCTCAAAATGCTTAAATAAGTCCGCTCGGCTCACCACGGCCTACCAAAATCATGGGAATGGAAGTACAAGGGTTAAGGATCCGTCCCCCTACCTCCACTGAAGATTTCACGAGCCGTGGACGCCGATCCGTAAAGAAAACGCTGTGAAACCCTCGTCGGCTCACGAACGCGCCACCGAGCCTCACCGCGCCTCCATCGCCTCGATCCTCGCCCCATCCTCACGCTCCTCACCCTCACGCCATCCCTGCCTCACCCACCATCACCCCCGTTGGCCGCCTAGAGGAGAGGGGGAGAGAAAGAAAAGAGAGAGAGTGAGAAAGAGAGAATGAGAGAAAGAGAGGGGTTGGAGGGGTTATTAATCGAAAAACTTAAAATTATAGAAATTCAGAAAAATAGGAAAAAAATTACCTCTGCGATCCTTGGAAAGAGCATAACGCGCTGGTCACGTGCTAGAGTTTGAGAATGCAACGGTTCACCCTGCACAGGGTTCCAAAGGCTCGTCAGGGAAAAAACGCATAAAGCACAAAGTAGACTCCGGGACCCATGAAAATGATCGGAAAAATATCTGAAAAAATTCGGGGCATTACATCCCTCCCCCTTTATAAGAATTTCATCCTTGAAATTCAGGACTAACACCAACTCACGGGGGAAGAACACCTTAACCAACTGACAACGCTGTTAGAGCCCCAGCACAGAAAACCTCGGTTCTTACGAAAACATAGATCCTGAGGGATACGACCAGACCATCATCACGAGCAACACCTCACTCCGTACACGGTACACACCGATCATGAGAGCCAGCACAACACAAAAGCACAAGTCTGGCACCACCTTAGCTGCATGAAAACCAACCATGGCATCGCTGCCACCCTCTCGCCCACCGAGGGAACGCAATCCTTGCCACAAGAACCAATCCACCTGTAGCGACCCAAGATCCGGATACCGGGAAAGGAACCCGATACCATTCGAATCCTGGCCCGCCGCCCACGAGCCGGGGTTCGAAAGGGCAAAAAGGGAGTGTGGAGGTACAAAGAAATAGGAAATAAAGCAGGATAATTCAATAATTAACAAAAATAAATAAACAACTACAATAGTGTCCAGTCCAACAGAAAGTACAGTCTAAGGCAGAAGAACGTACCCAACACCGAGTGAACACTCGACCCGGCGAGCTGGCAACTAAGAACCTTCGCACAGCACCCTCGAACCTTGAGGAAGAATCGTCACACCTGAAATGCAGGGGTGACCCTCCTATCACTGGCTCCGTAGGGGTCCCGCGGAACCCCAACCGTAAACAACGGCAGTGGCGGAAAGCAGTAACTACAACAGGAACAGTGAACCGGTGGACGGTAAAACTCGGCACTACAGCTACTCCTACTGTACACAAAAACACTCCCCGATCTCATAGTCGGGGGACCACCAAACTACCTAACACCACAACTATCGAGGGAAAGCACACGACAACTCTACCGTAAAGGCCTGTCACAAAGATGGGGCCTCAGCTGGACCACCTGGTCCATGGGTACCATCACGACCTTGCTGTCGTGAACCCGACCCGACCAAGGGGGTGAAGCCTCGGTAATCCAATCGAGCGTCCCTGGCGTCAACCTCGGAAAACACATAGAAACGGTCCGGGAAACCATGCCTCGTGGTCAGAAAATGGATTCTAGGGTCAAGGAAACTCACGTCTAGTGAATGGGGCACCTACCCACCAGAAGCAAGGCTAGATGCGTCCATTGACGTCTTACACCGCATCTCAGGTGTCTCTCTATGACGCCCCAGGCGGAGACAGAGACTCAGCAGTAACTAGTACCACGAACAAGGACTAGCTGGGGTCACGCTCATCAGCGCGGGTCCAACAACCCCCAACCACGTGTGCACACACAGACCATGCGCCCTAGGCCTGACCCTCTAGCTGGTTCTTCCCCCGAAGCCCGGACTCAGGCTGCGCATGGGGGCCCTATGGTAACCAGCCTAAAAACCGTCTCTCTCGGGTGTCGCTCTCCACCTACCCCCTAGGTGGATCAGCACACACGTGCCCAGGAAAGCTACTGTAGCTCTCCACCTAACTCTAGGTGGGTCGGCACAAGCGTGCCCAGGAAGATACGACCAATGGGGGTCACCATAGAAACGACTCTCGGTGGAAACCACCGGAACACAGACAGGCTACCCACAAGCCCTGTTACGTCTAGCTCAAGAAACATGTGGCAGCGTGCCACCAGACTCTAGGCAGTCCACTAAGACCTATTAAACCAACGGTCCTTGAGTCGCAGGACTCAGGGTCAAGACCGTCGTACAGGACAGCTCTAGGCCGTCGATCTGGCCTATCCTAGGTCAGAAACCACGGTAATATACTACTCAAGGCAGCTCGTGACCGCCGAGCTCAATCCCTTCCAAAGGGAACGAAGAAAACTCTCCAGCCCTGGGCTGGGCAATTGGACTCACAGTCCACAGGCCATACACATGGCCCACACGAAAACCACGTTCCAAAGACGTTAACGACGTGCGGGAATAACCCACTGCACACATGTCGATACACGACGACTCAACCTAACGGATGCACCAAAGCCGAGAATACACGGTGGAAAACACCCTCTATAGACACAAATTCCCACACAGGAATAGCCTGTGATGACCCACACATGAAACCCAGATTGCAAAGAGTCACCCGGGCACCTCTCCCGCGGAACCATACCACATACGGATACCTCGGGGCAAGAAAATGCGGAACACGGTGTAGACACGGCAAAATCGATGCTATGTTGAGTAAATTTCATGCCACCATGTGACGCCCCAAAGTGGACTTCAATATTGGCTTAATATGAAGTTTTCTAATTTCTCCATATTTAATTGAGATTTCTTGGCTTTTTAGTTTAACAATTGAAATTCACGCCTGTGGGAAGGGCGTCATTTAATTAACGACCTAATGAGGGGCGTGTTCCATTAATGGACGACTGTTCAAACAGTCGTCGATTCCTAAATTTTACAAATTCTAAATAAAAATAAAAGTCATAGAATTGACGTCTCAATGAAGGGCGTTGATTATTTAGCGCCCATTCAAACAGGCGTCATTTGGCAATTTTAAATAAGGAAAGTTCTTCATTTCTATAATTAAATTCAGGAATTGATGACGTCGAGACTGTCGTCATTTTAATTGACGCCCCTACATAGGTCGTCATTTTCACTTCCGTCTCCCTTTTGCCTGCTTCTTTCCAGTAGTAATCCTTTCCCCATTTTGCACCTTGTGTTCGATTGGGAAGAGGGTTCCTTATTAGAGATTCATTGCCTTGTTTTAATCCTATTAATGCAAGGATTTTTACCCTATAAATACCCCCCTTGAATCTCCCTCGCGCGAAGAGGAGGAGAACAGAAAGAAAAAGAAGAGGAAAATAGAGAGAACACATCACAGAGAGAAGAGTTTTCGTTTGTTTTGCAGGTTTAATCTTCTTCCAAAGCTGCTCCTTCCTCTGGTGTTCTTCCCCCACAAGCGACGTTTCCATTGTGTTTTCGTCATCCTGCCGCAACAACAACAGCTGAAGCTTTTCTTCTTTCTTCCCTTTACTGCTGCACACACAGCAGAAAGGACACTCTTTCTTTAGCTTTTATTTTTATTATAACATTCATCATTCTCTAGTTGTTCTACTAGAGATCTTCCCAACACGTTAATATTTCTTTGCATCATACTATATCTTATTTTGCATATCATCCATCATCCCATACCTTGTTACTCCTCTTAGGGGTTTAAAACCAAAACACACAAGGTGTGTGTTGATGCTTAATTTGATTGATTTCATACTTTTTGAGCATTGATACTACACACTTTGGCTAATCCATATCTTTGTTTACTTTGTGTGTTTTCTTGCAAGGGTAATCAAGCTACAAACCCCCTTCATCGGCCGGCCGGTAGAAGGAGGAAGGAAGAATCCCCAATCTCACCCGCTCAACACAAGGTACATGCGATCACTCTTTTGATATTTTGAGGTAACCCCTCTGGCGATCACCTTCCATAGAGCCTCCCATGCTCATCCCCTTTTCCTTTTTATCCCACTTATTTTAGCATAATTCTTCATTCTCCAATAATCATCATCATCATATTATTTGTCTCTCTTTAAAAGGATGTCTATGTTACACGTTCACAAATTGGCGATCACAGTGGGACACCTTTTGTTATTCTTTTGATTACCCTTCCCCTTGGGCACCCACGTGTGCCATCTCCCCATTTGCACCCACGGTGCGCCTCCCTTTGTGCTCTACGTAGCACTCTCCCAAAGTGGTTGTTAGTTTGTTAGATTTTAAGAAAATCCATTTATCCATCTCTTAAAAAAAATGATGAGCATGCTAGATCCTATTTCATGTTCTTATTGATTGCCATGATTCTTATCTTGTGATTGTGAGTGTTTTCATTCCCTCCTATTGGTATTTTTATCACTATTCTCACTTTCTGGCCCTTGGAGTGTTTCTGGGGGACAGAAGGAATTAGCGCCCTTCACAGGGGCGCTGTTTCCCCATATAGCGACTGTTTGAACAAGCGTCGCTTCCAAGATTTTCATCATTTTATAATTAACGCCCCGCACAGAGGCGTAATTTTCCAATATAACGCCTCACACCAAGGCGTCAGTTTCTTTGACTGTTACATTCTGACGCCCCTGTCAGAGGCGCCTTTCACTTGTACAGCGCCTTACTAAAAGGCGTTATTTTGATTATCATTGCTTTATTCATCATTTTGGGTATTGATTACTGCTATTTGACGCCCCTGTGCACAGGCGTCCATTCTAGAGAAAGCGCCTCACTTTAAGGCGTTATTTTACTCTGCTTGCACTATTCACAATGATTAGCGACTGACACTCAGGCGTTGCTTGTTGATATAGCGACCTTATCCAGGTCGTCATTTTTGTTCTGTGGTGTTCATTCTGATATTATCTAATTAATCTGCCTGCATTAGTTTGCATTCATTTGCATTTGGCTTGGGAGACCTCCTTTTCCCACACCTTTTAGGAAATCTTACCCCCTCTTGGTGAATGAAGGACCCTCCATTGAGCATTCCGTCTCATTGGACCGAAAATTCCTAAACCAAGCCTCCGTAAGTCCCCGCACCCGTGGATTCCCTCACGGACGCCGGGCAGGTTGTACCTTTGAAGTCCCGGGTTTAGTTGGCCTATGCATGGTGAGAGAGTGTTCTTAGTTGGCATCGAAGTAAACTTACATTGAAACTAGGTTCCTCCCTTGTGTGAATCACTCCGAAAGTTTGTTAAAAGTCATTAATTCACCAAGGTTCAAATAAATAAAAATCAACGGTAACCATTCCAACTTGTGTGCTTCTTTGCAAATTATTTTGCTTGAACTTTGATTGCATAATGGCTTACCTTGATAGACAAAATAACATGATTAATCTTAATTATGTTCATGAGGATGCACAACCTAGCATATCCTATAATCCTCAATTCCATAATTCTCACCACAATCATTCTAGGGGACCACACCCTCATTCCTATGGTATTGCCCAACCCATGGGCAATGTCCAATCCCATGGTCCCTTGCCTCAATCGCGAGCCACTATTCCTTCTGGACCGTCTCCTCCCAACGACGAGAAGGTCTCTCAATTCATTCGTGCATTAGATTATCTCACCCCTCAACAAATCCAAGCCCTTAAGGCTATTGTCGAGGTCACATCCTCCCCTCATCCTTTTTCCAATCCCACACGGGTGGCCCATCACCCGCCTCCTTCACCCACACCTACCCCTATTCGGGTGGCCCATCACCCACCTCTTTTGTCCACACCTACTCCTATTCGGGTGGCCCATCACCCGCCTCCTTCGTCCACACCTACTCCTATTCGGGTGGCCCATCACCCGCCTCCTTCATCCACACATACTCCCATTCAGGTGGCCCATCATCCGCCTCCTTCGTCTACACCTACTCCTATTCGGGTGGCCCATCACCCGCCTCCTTCTATTTCTCATCCTTCACGACCCCAAGACCCATTTATTCCTTGCAACCCGGCCCATCCGGGTTCATCTAGGGGTCAGCCCATTAATCCCCCCCCACGGCCTTTATATCAAGCCCCTCCTTCAAGGCCATCTTGCCAACCCTCTGTTGCTCAAGTTACACCTCTCCAACAAACTCTTATGGATAAACTGGCTTCGTTGGAGGAACAATTAAAGAGGATTACAAGCCCACAGCCCGCTCCTCCTACTCCAGTCAATTCCCTCTATGCTGCTCTAAATAAGATTACAAAGATGGAAAAAGAGTGGAAGGAGAGGAGGGACAATGGCATCAATGATATATGTGAGCGAGAAGATGTTACAAGTCCTGATAATCAAGTGGACGCCGTCCGCCCTCCACTCATCCGCACTACGCATTTACATGGCTCTCTGTCTCCATATACATATTCACCTCCTCAAAATCCACCACAACACTATACTCCACCACTTATCATTTCGCCTCCACCACGGCGTCCGTTGGATTTATTTAATGATGAAGATTTGAAGACGGTACAAGAATTTGAAGCTCCTCGAGATGCACCCCTTCCGAGTTTCCTTCGCCGTCCTCTTCCTCCACTACCAGAAGACCCCTATGCTCAGGACGATGCCACAATCCACGATCCAACCCCCATTTATGAGATCTCTTGGTGTTACGATGATGGGTCGATACTCCAATTACCCATACCGCCGCACCATGAGTCTCCTCCTCTCCCCAATACTTGGTGTTACGATGATGGGTCGATATTTCAATCACCCATACCGCCACACCATGAGTCTCATCCTATCCCTAACACCTCTCGCCCCATCCGGCATTTTCAATGCACTAAACCTTCTCCGTTCGCACCTCCCGTAACCACACCAGTAGCCTCCATTCCATCGGCCTCCGCCGAGCCTCCATCACCCTCCACTACGCCGGTCTCCGCCGAGCCTTCTATTACCCCTCCTCTTTGTTCACCACCTCAGCCGTCCACTATGCCTATAATGCCAAAACCAGCTTTGCCAGTCCCTACCCCTATTCCACCATTTAACCCACCACCCTTACCCATGGCTAATCTTGAGCAGGATCCATCCCTTTTTGCACTCGAGCCAACCCCGACTACTTCCGAGCAAAGGGAGAAGCTCGACGTGTTTGAACCTCTGTTTCCACTAACCCTTTCTCCAACACCTTCCATTACACCTCCACCATCCATGGAGCCTTCCGCCTCCGCTTCCTCTACCACTCAGAATAGGAGTGCTTCTGCAAGTACTTGTGCCGAAGATGATCAAGAGCCGGGCAAGAAGGATTTGGCCACGGCCATGCTATTCAAGATGCAAGAATTTATCTGTCGGATGCTGATCCATGTTGTCGTGCCGAGCATGGTTGAAGAGGCCGAGTCCCCGCCACTGCTCGCCAGAAGAAAATGCCAAGCGTTGATGCCGCCTAAGGGCAGGGCATGGCACCCTTTGTTCCAACTTTCAAATCTTGAACCTTTTCTTCCATACAAGGGGCGAATGCCCATCTTGATCAATATTCTTCATACGCTACAATCCCTGGGCAACACGATGCTTCCTATCCCAACTTTCCAACTCTCTCACACTATTGCTTTTCACTCTCCAAGGGAGTTGTCATTTACCATTGAAGTTTCATCATGGGCTTGTACTTTATCCATTGGGCCAATTGGCTATACACTTTCACTGCCATGGAGGGGCGGTTATCTTGGTGCTAAGCGGCCATCCACTATTCTATCCACCTTCCATTCAACTCCACCAATATTTCCGTCTATCACCGATTCTTCATGGGCCACTCCGGGGGTAAGAAGGAGGATCTCATCTTCTCGCCCTTCATATTCTTTGCATCTCATGCATTCTGTTGCATCCATGTCTTCATCGCATCCATTTTGTTGCATTCGCATGCATTAGCATTCCTTTTTTCCGGGGTTTCCAGACCCGTATTTTCCCCATCTTCCGGAACCTCCAGATCTTCCGCATTCCCCATCTTGTTCATCTTCATCCTTGGGATCTTCGGATCTCCTTACACTTCCTAGGCATTGCACACCCTCCAATCTTCTCTCAGGGCATCATGCCCCTTTCCAGCTCTTGCATCCGGACTCCTCAGATTTCTCTCTTGTTGTTCTGGGGCATCGCACCCCATGGTGTTTCATTCCTCCGGAACCTCCGGACTTTCTTCCAGGGCATCGCGCCATTTTCTATCTTCCTCCTCTGGAACCTCTGGATCCTTCATCCTCTTCTAATCCACTCCCCCCACGGCATCGCGTCCTTCCAAGTTTTTCCTCCCTAATTCTCCCGGGGCATCGCGTCCCCTTTCCTGCTATTTCTCTGGAACCTCCAGGTGTTTTATCCCTCCTTTTAGGGCATGACGCCCTTTCTGATTCCACTCCTCTGGAACCTCCGGATCCTTCATCCCTCTCTCTATCCCTTGGGCATCGCGCCCCTTTCCGTCTTCTTCCTCCGGAACCTTCGGATCTTTCTCTTCTCCCTGGGCATCGCGTCCCATGGTATCTCCCCCCTCCGGAACCTCCGGATCTTTCTCTTCTCCCTGGGCATCACGTCCCATGGTATCTCCCCCCTCTGGAACTTCCGGATCTTGCTCTTTGGGCATCATGCCCCTGCACACCCTCACGTCCGGATCTTCTAGGTTTCCCACTGATTCTCCTTGGGCATCGCGTCCCATGGTATCTTCCCCCTCCGGAACCCCCGGATCTTGCTCTTTGGGCATCGCGCCCCTGTACACCCTCACATCTGGATCTTCTGGGCTTCCCACTGATTCTCCCAGGGCATCACATCCCTCTCTACTTGCTTCCTCCGGAACCTCCGGACCCTCCATCTTTCTTCCGATTCATCTTCCTACTTCTCAAGGATGTTGCGTCCTTCATTCTTTTCTCCCTTTTCCATCATCTTTTTCCATATCTCTTCCGAGGGCACCGAGTCCCTCGATATTTTATCCCTCCAGAACCTCCGGACTCTTCTTTCTCTCATGATTTTCCTCCATTGCTTCCAGAACCTCCGAATCCACCTCTTTCCATCTATCAATTTCTTCTTCTAATTCCTCCTAATCACGGGTCCGACCCAACTTCTTCCACCTCCACTGCTTTGGGCATCTGCCCTTTCTCCCACTGCTTTCGAGGCTTTAGTCCTCACTCCTCCTCTTGATTTTTCGCTTTTTCTGTAGACTGTTCCATGTGATCAGGGTCTCAGCGCCTTAGCGAGGGAGTTCTAGCCCTTGCCTCTCTTCCTTTTCTCCTTATTCGTCTGAGTCTGGTCTGGGCACCACTCCTTCTTGTTAAGCCACTTCAAACCTTGGCTTCCAATCTTTTTATCTGCCATTTGAGGATAAATCCCACGAGGATCAACATCGTCTCCGACTGTAGTTGCTATTTCAAAGGAGTACAAGGTGACATATTGGTGTAAGTACGCATTTTTATGATATCATTACCTCATTACTTCACGCATGGTTTTCAAAATGAAGTACTTCTTAACATGATTAAGAGTGGTATTTTAGGCCTTTATCCTAGGTCTTTATCTTCATCTTCATAGAATTTCAGAAAAGAGTCTTTAGGCTTGCTATGCAGCACTTCGGTCATAAGAACCTCGCGCTGGGAGTTCAGCATTCCCTCCCCGCTTGTTAAGAGCAACCCTTAACTGGACACCGCACATACTTCACGGCGTCCTTAGCCGGCTCCTTTGATAAAATACCGTTGCTGCTTTGGCCATGCCATGAGTATTCATGAAAGTCTTTTCACTTCTTTGGTCGGCCAAGTGCAGGGGCAAGAGGTTGACGGATGAGATGACCAACCTAGGTAATCCCCAATACGAGAGAAGTCTCAAATAGGGGCAGTCTTGACCCAAACTAAAATCAAATTTCATGATATACATCTAGCCAAAAAGGGCTATTATGAAATAAAACTCAAATTTTCGATAAATTCAAAAGTATGAATTATGGCATGACAAGAGTGACAAAGTCCCCGTAGGGAAAACCCTGGTCGTATGCATGTCAAGGGTCTAAAAATCAAAGGCACCAAGCCCCGGCACAATAGACTACCTCTTTAAGGGGTAATACCTTGGAAGGAATTCAAGTCCCGACATCTCCCATCCTACATAAAGCTTATCCTCAATTATTCTTCTCTTCTCCCTCCAAGACCGAATGTTTCTCGGGTATGGCCTTGGTAGGGGCACCGTTAATCAAGGGCAGTCGGTTATAGGGCGCCACCCTTCATTGCACGCTCGGCTTTGGGCAGTTTTAGCGAAAGGGGAAGGAACGAGAACCCCTAGCCAGTGGTTTAAAACACCCTTTGATGCTGCATTAACAAAGTCTAAACCAAAATCCAAAAAAAAACTTGAATATTTCCTAAGCCAAGATCCAAAAAAAAAGTTGAATATTTCCTAAACCAAAATAAAAAATAATTGAATATTTTCTAAACTAAAATCCAAAAAAAGTTGAATATTTCCTGATCAAAATCTAAAAAATTGAATATTTCATAAAAATTCAAAAATTGAATATTTCCAAAAATCCAAAAAAAATTCAAATATTTTTCAAAATCCATAAAAATTTGAATACTTTTTCAAAACCCATAAAAATTTACATATTTTAAAATCCAAAAAATTTACATTGTATTTTTCTGATGGTGCTTTTGCAGGGACAACAATTTTGCAAGGACCAAGAGTACGAGATGAGTCCTCTCCATTCACCGCTATCAATCTTCTGATTCTTCTCAATATCATCATGATTTGTCACTATGGTCACTCCTGATTATCATCTCTCTATATTGGGCATTAATTGATCGTTCATCTCCAAAATCTTTTAATAAACTCCTGCTGATTTCGCTTGATCACTCTGCCACTGGGCATTACTTGGTCCTGATCATCCAATCTCAATCTCACATGCCAGGATTGTCATCCTCATAACAAACAACAAACAATGATGCTTTGCAATGCTATGTTTCAACTCATGCTATTCATGCTAAACATGCTTCGCCTTGCTAATACATGCTTGAATACTATCCACACCAAACTTTGATCGCTTTGATGTCTATGTTGTGATTGCTTATTGATGCTTTGATTCATGCTATACTTGCTATGCTTAAATACCTTATTCATTGCTTATTATCTTCCTTATATCTTGGCTAATGAAATTTTAAGCGCAGGATAAGAAGCTCTTGGTCCCACCGACTGGACATCATCATCCAAGCCCCACGGTGCTTGCACATCATCTCAGTTCCCCACCATGTTTATTGCTATCACCATCTCCCCTGTATACATTCTACTATATGTTACATACGCTACTAGATTATATCAAAGACCTTGTGGCTTTGGTAAATCTGGAATTTGAGTTCCCCTTCATCAAAAACAATGATGATTCCAGAGGAATCTTATTCATACAGATAGGCCGTTGAGCCATCTAAGATTAGGGATGATGGTTCCCTTTTACGAGTTGGTGCGCGGATAAACGGGCTTCGGCTCAGTATCAGCTCGTGAAATCAGTTTCTTGACTCAGTCTTGGCAGTTTAGTAATATTATCCTTGATTATCTTATATTTTAATTTATTTTAATTTTTCTTTTAAACCCAGCATGCATTTATATAGGACTTTGAATCAACAGTGAAAAATCATTCTGATAAGCTGATTTGGAGAGTCAAATTGATCTTAATTTTTAAGATATAAGATATTCATTGCTGAATGGAATCCTCAGTTCGTTTTGTCGTTGTTTTGGGTCATTTTCTCGAAAGCTCTTTGTTTGGATTTCTATCCTCTATTTTCACTCTCCTTTTCCTTTGATCCACCTTGGTTGCAGCACGTCCACATTGACTGGTAACCGCTACCCAATGGTGAAACCTACAGGTTTGTGACCTAGGGTACTTCCACCGCACTGGAAGTTGATCATTCCTTTTCGTGCCCGCGTGCACACTCCCTCTTTTATCCAAACATCGTTGATTTCATTGAATTTCCCAAGATTGCTTCGTCTCGAGCTTTTGATTCAATTCTCATCAGGTGATGTTGATTGCGTGTCTCATCACACCTTGGCATTTACTTTTCAGTTCACTCTGCTCCCTTGCAAAGCAGACGCCAAGGCGGGGCAGCTGTAGACACGCCAAAATTGACGTTATTGTGAGTACATCTCGTATTGCCTCACAATGCCCCAATTTGACCCTCAAATTAACTTTATTTGAGTGGTTTTTTCCACTTTTCTTGGATTTCTCCCTTTTTCTCTATTTTCTTATTTTTTCCTATTTTTTTGGATTTTTTGGATATTTTTTTTCCATTTTTTTATATTTTTCAAGAATTAACGGCGTGAGGGGGGGCGTCATTTGTTTCTAATAAAATTAAATAAAATAAAAAAAAAGACGCCTCTTTGAGGAGGCGTCCGTTCTCTCTCTTTTCCTATTTTTTTGGATTTTCTAGGAATTTTCAGATTTTTTTATGAATTGACGACATGTAAAGGGGCGTTGTTTTGGTTTTAAATAAAATAAAAAAATTCTAAAAAAGGGAAATCACGACATGAAGAGAGGCGTCAATTGCAATTGTGATTATTTTAATATTATTTCTGGCCCTCTTTCAGGGGTGATTGGTGGCCTTCCGGATGTTAGAAAAATACGAAAAAATAGTAATTGGAATCAGCACAGTTAGATGCACGTCCACCTAAAAAATGAGAAAATAATAATAAGAAATAAAAAATGGCCCTGCTTTGCATGTTTTGAAATAACGTCCCTCACGCGGGCGTCAATTCAATTGACGCCCGAATGCGCGGTCGTCATTTCTTTTTGGCTTTTTATTATTAAGTCCTCATTTTCAATTAACGCCCTTAGTCAGGTCGTCATTTTCATTGCTATATTTTGAGATTTTAAATACGCCCGAAATTCGTATTAAATTCTAAATAACACCCCCATGAAAGTCGTCAATTCTTCAAATGACGACGCCTCCGCGGGTGTCATTTTAAAACGCGACTGTTTATCCGGTCGTCAATTCTTGTTCAAATTCTGAACTCTCGCAGAACCTCCTTCTTTCCTCATTTTGAGCTTATTTTCACTTCGGAAAGGACTCTAATGGCTTTCCATGATTGGAGAGATTCCTTCCAATGTTTATCTCCTACTAAAACCGGGCTATCCTAATTGTTCTTGGATTTAAACTCCAATCTTCCCTATAAATAGAGCACTGCGGCTCTTGTTCAAAAGAGAGATTTTTTTTACAGGGAGATGCTGCTCGGCTATTGGCTCAAGGAGGAGTTTCCTCGTGTTCAAAACTTCATCCCTGAAGGAGACTTCCTCCCGAATGCTCCTTCAAAAGCCACAACTGCCAACAGAAAGCCCAGGCTTTTTTATATTTCTCGATTTCTTCTGTTTTTTGTTTCTTTACTGCATATAACATCTCTGCATGCATCATATTGTAGCTTTTTCTCTACCTCTCAACCGTGTTGAGGACCTCCCTTCAGTGCAACGCTTGCACGTTTTATCTCTTACTTGTTTTCTCATCCATTCATCATATTATATCTTTCCCTTTGCATAAGGGGTTTAAAAGGGTAACACCCACAAGGTGTGTTCTAGTCCATATTTTCATGTTTATATTCATATTGTGGATTTGATACTACACCTTGGGTTTACTAATTCCTATTTTCATTGATTGTTGTCTTTGATCTTTGCAAGGGTAATCAACAAGAAGAACTCTCTTCATCGACCGGCCGATCGGAAGAGAAGGAAAGCACTCACAATCTCCCCCGCATCCTTTTGAGGTATTTATATTCGTGATCCCTCCATATTGTTATTGTTTATATCATTTGAGGCCCTCACGTCTCTGGCGATCACATTCCCCTTAGCATCCTCGCATGCTCCCCTTTTCTCATCTTTCCCTATCTTTTTCCCTTTAATTCTTCTTAGTTTTCCATAAGTGGATTTCTTAGAATCCACTTAACCGAAAGAGGAAAAAGGAAGGGGAAAAGGTGATCGCTAGAGACGCGAGGGCCTCAAATGATATAAACAATAACAATATGGAGGGATCGCGAATATAAATACCTCAAAAGGATGCGGGGGAGATTGTGAGTGCTTTCCTTCTCTTCCGATCGGCTGGCCGATGAAGAGAGTTCTTCTTGTTGATTACCCTTGCAAAGATCAAAGATAACAATCAATGAAAATAGGAATTAGTAAACCCAAGGTGTAGTATCAAATTCACAATATGAATATAAACATGAAAATATGGACTAGAACACACCTTGTGGGTGTTGCCCTTTTAAACCCCTTATGCAAAGGGAAGGATATAATATGATGAATGGATGAGAAAATAAGTAAGAGATAAAACGTGCAAGCGTTGCACTGAAGGGAGGTCCTCAACACAGTTGAGAGGTAGAGAAAAAGCTACGATATGATGCATGCAGAGATGTTATATGCAGTAAAGAAACAAAAAATAGAAGAAATCGAGAAATATATAAAAAGCCTGGGCTTTCTGTTGGCAGCTGTGGCTTTTGATGGAGCGTTCGCGAGGAAGTCTCCTTCAGGGATAAAGCTTTGAACGCGAGGAAACTCCTCCTTGAGCCAACAGCCGAGCAGCATCTCCTTGTAAAAAAAATCTCTCTTTTGAACAAGAGCAGCAGGGCTCTATTTATAGGGAAGATTGGAGTTTAAATCCAAGAACAATTAGGATAGCCCGGTTTTAGTAGGAGATAAACATTGGAAGGAATCTCTCCAATCATGGAAAGCCATTAGAGTCCTTTCCGAAGTGAAAATGGGCTCAAAATGAGGAAAGAAGGAGGTTCTGCGAGAGTTCGGAATTTGAACAAGAATTGACGACCGGATAAACAGTCGCATTTTAACATGACGCCCGGGGAGGCGTCGTCATTTGAAGAATTGACGACTTTCATGGGGGCGTTATTTAGAATTTAATACGAATTTCGGGCGTATTTAAAATCTCAAAATATAGCAATGAAAATGATGACCTGACTAGGGGCGTTAATTGAAAATGACGACTTAATAATAAAAAGCCAAAAGGAAATGACGACCGTGCATTCGGGCGTCAATTGAATTGACGCCCGCGTGAGGGACGTTATTTCATAACATGCAAAATAGGGTCATTTTTTATTTCTCATTATTATTTTCTCATTTTTTAGGTGGACGTGCATCTAACTGTGCTGATTCCAATTACTATTTTTTCGTATTTTTCTGACATCCGGAAGGCCACCAAATCACCCCTGAAAGAGGGCCAGAAATAATATTAAAATAATCACAATTGTAATTGACGCCTCTCTTCATGTCGTGATTTCCCTTTTTTAGAATTTTTTTATTTTATTTAAAACCAAAACAACGCCCCTTTACATGTCGTCAATTCATAAAAAAATCCGAAAAATTCTCAAAAAATTCAGAAAAATAGGAAAAGAGAAAGAATGGACGCCTCCTCAAAGAGGCGTCATTTTTTTCTTTAATTTTCTTAAAAATAAATGACGCCCCCCCTCACGCCGTTAATTCTTGAAAAATCTAAAAAAATGGAGAAAAATACCTAGAAAATCTAGAAAAATAGGGAAAAATAAGAAAATGGAGAAATCCAAGAAAAGTGGGAAAAATCACTCAAATAAAGTTAATTTGAGGGTCAAATTGGGACATTGCGAGGTAATACGAGATGTACTCACAGTAACGTCAATTTTGGCGTGTCTACACACGGCGGCCCGGGGCCAGATGATTGCCTGGAGTTTGTCATAGTCTTTATCAGCCTGACTATTTGAATGATAGCTGTGCTGGGCAGTGGCCTAGCCAGAGATGGCTTCAGCCGATCAGAGTGTTAGAGGTAGTGGATCTCTTCTATTCTGATTCTCAGAACTTCCAGGGATGGCACAGAAGCTGCAACCTTGATTGGTCTTCAGAGCCCTGAGCTTGCTTTGGCTTCTTCTTGTATATTTTAGGTGTCAACAGGGCCCTACGGTACCCAACCAAAAAAACCCTCTCTTGGGTGTAGCTCTCCACCTACGCCCTAGGTGGGTCAGCACACGCATGCCCAGGCAAGCTACTGTAGCTCTCCACCTAACTCCAGGTGGGTCAACACAAGCGTGCCCAGGAAGCTACGACCAACGGGGGTCACCTTAGAAAAGACTGTCGGTGAAAACCACCGGAACACAGATAGGCTACTAAAAAGCCCTGTCACATCCAGCTCGAGAAACAGGTGGCACCATGCCACCGGACTCTAGGTAGTCCACTAAAATCTATTAAACCAACAGTCCTTGAGTCGCACGACTCAGGGTCAAGACCATTGCACAAGGACAGCTCCAGGCCGTCAATCTAGCCTATCCCTATGTCAGAAATCACGATAATATATTGCTCAAGGCGGCTCGTGACCGCCGAGCTCAATCCCTTCCAAAGGGAACGAAGAAAACCTTCCAGCCCCATGCTGGGGAATTGGACTCACAGCCCACAGGCCACATATACGTCCCACGTGGAAACCACGTTCCAAAGATGTTAACAACATGCGAGAATAACCCACCGCACGCATGCTGATACACGGTGACTCAACCTAATGGATGCACCGAAGCTGAGAACACATGAGGGTGGGGGGGGACACCCCCTACAAACACAAATTCCCACACAAGAATACCCTATGATGACCCACACAGGAAGCCCATATTGCAAAGAGTCATGCGGGCACCTCTCCTGCGGAACCGTACCGTATACGGACACCTCGGGATAGGAAAACACAGAACACGACGGCCCGGGTTAGACTGGGCTGGGCGGCCAACCCCTTGGCCGCCAAGAGTCCTTGGCGGCCACACCTTGGGCCGCCCAGCACCTGGGCACCCCAATGCCTGGGCGGCCACAAGCCTGGCTGCCTAGAGGGCTGGGCGGCCATCGGCTTGGCCGCCCAGTTCTGGGCCTTGCTGGGTGAGGGCGGCCTGGGTGCTGGCCGCCCAACACCCCTGGGCGGCCAGACCTATGGCCGCCCAGTGACCTGGGTGGCCAGGGTCTTGGCCGCCCAAACCAGGGCTCAGACGGCCACAAAGGTGGCCGCCTCCTATGTCATCCGACAGACGGGTTGAGCTCCGCCGTGAGCTCGGTTCCAGGCCCCATTCGATCCTAATCTAAGGGGAAAACATAGGGGATCATTCCCCTGACCCCAAAACCCAAAAATGGAGGAAGAAGAAGTGAGAAACCTCGCTCGATTCGACGAATCCGTCGCACGCCCCAAAAACATGATTTTTCCCCCAAATGAGCAATACACCCCGCTCGACTCACCACGGCCTACAAAACTCGTGGGAAATGAAGTACTCAAGGTAGGGAACCATCCCCCTACCTCCACCAAAGATTCCGCACATCGTGGACGCCGTTCCGTCGCGAAATGCCCCACGAACCACCGCCGGGGGCCCGAGCTCGTGAACGATGAATGCCGCGCCTCCACCTCGATCCTCGCTCCATCCTCGCCGCTCCACGCCCCATGAACCTCGCCGCCTTGCCCCCGTCCACCTCCGTCGGCCGTTGGAGAAGAGAGGGGGAGAGGAGAGAGCGTGAGAAGAGAGAGGGAGAGAAGAGAGAAATGAGAGTGAGGGAGAGAGGGAAAAAAGGAGGTTTATATATATATATAATCTGGAAATTCCACAAAATACCAAAAATAGGTAAAAATACTCCCCACGATCCCCAAAAAATGCACAACGTAGTGGTAGCATTCCGGAGTCGGAGAACGCAATGGTTCACCCTACACGAGATTCCGAAGGTCCGACAGCCAAAAACACGCGTGAACCGCGAAACTCAATCTCGGACCCACAAAAGCGATCCAAAACCCATGTATCTTGATCTGAACAATAATCTAAAAAATTAGGGGCGTTACACCACCGGTCAATGCCCATGCTCGACAGACCAACCAAAGTCCAGTCTCACGAACTACAATACCTCTAGCAACGGCACGGTAACAACACATTTCACATCGAGGAACCAATCCTCCAATGCCCAACACATCCTCGGGAATGCGCCCGTAGCATCCAACGCTACGATCCTTGCACTCTGATCCACACGCACAACCATCACAACGACAACTCGGGATCCTCCATCCCAGCAATCCTGTGCAACTCCGCAGGCTCCGATCCTCAACACATCCAAAATCACAACACCAGCCGCAAATTCTCATGAACACCGCCCAACTGGCGCTCATCCTTCCGGAATAATGCCAACACCCTTACACATAAGGGAACGAGCAACGCTTCTCACTGGCAACCACCTTGCCAACACGGGACGCGTCTCACACGGACCTCATGGCACACGACAGCCAACCAATCCGAGCACTCAATGCAAGACGATGAACCTTAGCCAAACGCAATCCCTCCGACTAAAGGAGAAACCAATCACACCTCCGACAAATCGTGAGAAAATTCCATGCTTGACCTGACCACGAACCTCGCCCACGCTGGGAACAGCACCTTCCAGCATAGGAAAAACCATTGTCTCATGTCAGGTCAGCACCTTTGATAACACTTGCTGATTGTCTCGTCGGACCACGATCACAGCAACTCTTGATGCACCACCACTGTAATTCCTCGAACCGTAATACGCTACGCCAAGAGCCGCAACATGAGCCATAATCGGCAACCGCCAACGCTCATCCTCGAGTCCTGAACTTGTCGCAGAATCTTCACATCTCAAGCCAAATCCTGGGCGAACACAACCCATTCGCACGCACGAGCGCCGGCGCAAGAACTTACTGGGACGCCTCCGCCCAATCCTGCCTTGAAATCCACAAAAATAATAGGGACCGACACGTCATTTCTGACGCCACAGAGCACGATGAGGACATCAGGCTCGACAATCAGCAACTCACCAAGAAGATCCTCCGCTCATCCGGGCACTCCTCTCGATCAGAGCACTCGCTCGGCCACCTCAAACCACAATCTCAGCGCCTCAGGGGCTGGATAAACCTTGATCTGGAGTGGCCAATGCCATTAATAGCTCCCTTAGAGCATACTCAAGGTCACTTAACCACGAACAATCCGCACCAGCCACCTGACCTCGCTATAGATTCCTCGAATGCCGCACCGTAGCAACACATCTGCTGGCAACCTCTGCCCAACGCAAGACCACCAGGGCCACCATCAAAGGGAGAAAGCTCTCGACCTTAATCCTCAGGCCCCACGCCGACACTCCGATGAAAAATGACAACCACCTTCACAGCGCCAACACCGCGCACGCAGGCTCTCATGCGAGAAACCAAGCGAAAAACAAGCACGAAACCCTATGCCAGCTGTCGACTGTACTGGACCTTACGGACTCTGATCACTGTAATATCTCGAATTCCCATGTACACACCACAACCATATCTCTGATACCAATTGTAATGACCCAAGATCCAGATATCGGGAAGAACCCGATACCATTCTAATCCTGCCCCGCCGCCCACGAGCCGGAGGGCTAAAGGGATAGGTGTGGTGTACATAGAAATAGAAAATAAAGCAGGATAATTCAATAATTAACAAAAATAAACAACTAAATACAACAAAGTCCAGTCCAACAAAAGTACAGTTTAAGGTAGAGAACGTACTCAACACCAAGTGAACACTCGGCCCGGTGAGCTGGCAACTAAGAACCTCTGCGCAGCACCCTCGAACCTCGAGAAAGAACCGCCGCACTTGAAAAGCAGGGGTGAGTCTCCTATCACTACCTCAGTAGGGGTCCCGCGGAACCCAAACTGTAAACAACGGTAGCATGGAAAACAACAACAATAG
Organism: Amorphophallus konjac; assembly: GCA_022559845.1. Taxonomy (NCBI): domain Eukaryota; kingdom Viridiplantae; phylum Streptophyta; class Magnoliopsida; order Alismatales; family Araceae; genus Amorphophallus; species Amorphophallus konjac. The sequence goes on along the minus strand of CM040122.1, from coordinate 162,286,312 downwards.
GAACAATAGTAACATCAGGAACAGTAACACGGTGGTCGAAAAAAACCTCGACTCTACAGCTATTCCAACTGTACCGAAAAACACATCCCGATCTCCCAGTCGGGGGACCACCAAACTACGAACCACCCTAGCCACGCTACGGGGGAAAATGACCACGCTGTCGAGAACTCAACGTTGTCTAGGGGAAAGACCTCGGTGACACTCACCGGAACCCCTAGACCTCGGCATCGGGAAAACACCCGGAATTCCACGCAAAACTACATCTCGCAGACGTGAAGCGTAACTCGACTCACGAGAAACTCACGTCACGTGACGGGAGTACCTGCCCACCAGAAGCAAGGTCAGATGCGTCCACTGACGACTTAGTCCACAGCCTCAGGTGTCTCTTTATGACGCCCTAGGCGGAGACCGAGACAGTGCACAGTAACCAAAAACTCAAAACAAGGACTAGCTAGGGTCGCGCTCGTTAGCGTGGGTCCGCCGCCCGAAACCAAGTGTGCACACACAGACCATGCGCCCTAGGTCTGACCCTCTAGCTGGTTCTTCCCCCAAAGCCCAGACTCGGCTGAGCGTGGGGACCCTACGGTAACTAGCCTAAAAATCGTCTCTCTCGAGTAAGCCGCTCCACCACTCCCGGGTGGGTCAGCACACATGTGCCGTAGGAAGGCTACGACTAGTGGGAGGTCACTAAACGTGAACACGGAAAACCACACATGCACCCATCGCGAGTAACGTGGAGTAACAGGTGGCACGACGTCACCAGACTCTGGACAGCCCACTAGACCTACTAAATCCAACGGTCCTTGAGTCACACGACTCGGGGTCAAGAACGCTGCACGTGACGGCACAACGCCATCAATCTAGCCTAATCCCTCGGTCTGAAACCACAATAAGACGAATACCGAGGTAGCTCACGAGCCACCGAGTTGATCCCTCATGCAAGGGACACATGGGAAACCTCCAGCCCCAGGCTGGTTGACTAGACTCACAGTCCAAGGCCTCACACATGGCCCACTCGGAAATCACTTATCGGAGAGACCCACGACGTGCGGGGAGGGCCCACCGCACTCGTGCCGACTCATGGCAACTCTCCCGAGCATACACGAAAACTCAGAACACACACGGGGTCACCTAGATCCCAAGACTCACAGGCACGCTATTCGAGGTAACATGATACCTCTGGACACCCCTAAAACACGAAGACAAAACCACCGGTGCCCGGGACATTCATGAGACCGAAGGTCAACCACTGGGTCACAATTGGGTCGAACGGGGCCCACACAATGCGAACGGAACACGGCGAGCATGAAAACCGAGTGGCGGTCCTCTCAGGGCCGTAACTGTGCCTAGCGGTCGCCTTCGGACCTCAAGGCGTGGCCTAGCGGTCCAGGTAGGACCGCAAGGGCCAAAGACAAACCAAACCCCAAGCGGTCACTCCCGGACCGCCAAGAAGGGTGGCGGTTCTCCGCTTGACTGCTAGACGAAGCCTAGCGGTCAGTCGCAAGGCCGCTACTCCATTGACCTCAAACGATCAAAACATGGACAAACGGTCATGCCCTGACCCCAAGGCAGAGCCTAGCGGTCTTAACCAGACCGCTAAGGCACCCTGGCGGTCCATCGCGTGACTGCAAGGCTTGAACTGACATACGGGACCCCTAGCGGTCTCCAGAGGACCGCCTCACACCCTAGCGGTCTCTGGAAGGACCGCTAGGCCGTCTCGAGCGTGAAACCGGCGAACACCACGGAAAACTCCATTCCATGCCCCGTTCACACCCATGTGAAGGGGAAAATAAAGGGAAACTAGTCCCCTACCTCTCTAGCACTGAGAGGATCCATTTAGACCCCAAAAACGTGATCAAAACTCTAGATCGGGCTCACACCCCAAAACATGCTCTTTTCCCCAAAACGCTCAAATAAGCACGTTTGGCTCACCACGGCCTACCAAAACATGGGAATGGAAGTACAAGGGTTAAGGATCCATCCCCCTACCTCCACCAAAGATTTCACGCGTCGTGGACGCCGATCCGTGAAGAAAACGCCGTGAAACCCTCGCCGACTCATGAACCTGCCACCGAGCCTCACCGCGCCTCCACCGCCTCGATCCTCGCCCCATCCTCACGCTCCTCCCCGCCACGTCATCCCTGCCTCACCCACTAGCGCCGGTGGGTGCCCCCTTCGGCCGCCCGGAGGAGAGGGGGAGAGAAAGAGAAGAGAGAGAGTGAGAAAGAGAGAATGAGAGAAAGAGAGGGGGTGGGCGAGTTATTAATAGAAAAACCCAAAATTCTAGAAATTCATAAAAATATGAAAAAATTACCTCTACAATCCTCGGAAAGAGCACAACGCCCTGGTCACGTCCCGGAGTCTGAGAATGCAACGATTCAACCTGCACAGTGTTCCGAAGGCTCGTTAGGGAAAAACACGCATAAAGCACAAAACACACTCCGGGACCCACGAAAATGATCCGAAAAATATCCAAAAAAATTTGGGGCATTACAGAGGGTTTTCCCTAGACAGATCTGGGTTCACGATAGCGAGGTCGTGACCGTGTTCCCAGATCGTAGGGTTCACGATAGCGAGGTCGTGACCGTGTTCCCAGATCGCATGGTCTTGGGCCAGGCCTTAGTTTGCGAGGACAGGCCTCTGCGACAACGTTGTCATTGTGTTTCTCTTGGCAGCGTAGCCCGCATTTTCTCGTTAGTCCGGTGGTCCCCTGACTGTGAGATCGGGGTGTGTTTCCTAATACAATAGGAGTAGCTATAGAGCTGAGGGTTTTCCAGCCACGGTGTTTGCCATTTCCTCTGTCGTTCGTGCTTTCCGTTACCGCCATTGTTTACGGTTGGGGTTCCGCGGGACTCCTACTGAGCCAGTGAGACGAGACTCACCCCTACTTTTCAGGTGTGGTAGTTCCTCCTCGAGGTTCGGAGGTGCAGCGTAGAGGTTCGTAGTTGCCAACTCGCCGGGCTGAGTGTTCACTCGACATTGGGTACATTTTATTTCTGTAGACTATATTTTTTGGACTAGACTCTGTAGTTAGATTATTATTCTTGTTCCTGCTTTATTTCTTATTTCTGTGTATACTGCCACTCACATACACCTTTTAGCCCTTCCGAGCCCTCCGGCTCTTGGGCGGTGGAGTAGGATTCGAATGGTATCGGGTCCTTCCCGGTATCCGGATCTTAGGGTCATTACACATTATGCACGAGATCCATTCAGGATTGTGCGGTGCTCATCAGGCCGGAGATAGAATGAAGAACAACATCAATCTCAAAGGCTTCTATTGGCTGACCATGTATGCGGTTTGCACCCAGTACGCCCGTACGTGTCATCAATGCCAAGCCATTGGTCTGGTGCCCAGGAGACCTCCCAATCCGTTGCATCCAACGGCCCCCACGTGGCCATTCATGGAATGGGGTATGTACATCGCGGGACCCTTCCCATCATCTTCCAGAGGTCATAAATATATTCTGGCCACTACGACTACTTCTCTCGATGGGCTGAGGCCATTCCCCCACGGGAAGTTAACGTAGAAGTGGTGGCCAGATTCGTCCGTCACAACATTATCTACTGATTCGATACTCCCAGCAACATAGTGTCAGACAATGGCACGCCATTGAAGAATAGGCCCGTATATCAACTAGAAGTCAAATTCCACATCGACTGGAGAACCTCTTCAGTCGACAACCCTCAAGCTAACGGCCTGGCTGAGGCCTTCAACAAAAGTCTCTGCAAGCTCCTGGCTAAAATCGTTAGCCACCGCAAATGTGACTGGGGTGAAAAGGTGTTTGAGGCCCTATGGGCCTACCAGACAATTTACAAGACCCCCACGGGGTGCTCACCATTTTCCCTCATCTATGGGGCAGAAACCGTCATCCCCATCAAGGTCCAGCTAGCATCTTACCGCGTAGCAGTCCACACCGACCTTACCGGTCCAAACGAAGATGAATACCAGAGAAGGATAAAAGAGCTTACCAGTATAGAAGGCAAACGGCTCGAGGCCTACATACATCTACAAGTGTACCGGGCCCGCATGGCTCGAGCCTACGACAAGCTGGTCGAATAGCGAGCCTTCAAGCAAGGTGATCTTGCCATGATTAAGGAAAAGGAGGTCATGGCAGGGCGTCCCAGTGGAAAATTACTACCTAACTGGCGTGGTCCATACGTGATGTGACACAACCTAAGACCTATATTTCAAGCAATGCAACGCACACGGCAATGTCACACAAGCGGACTCACTCGTATTTGGCACACTTAGGTCCGTAGGTGGACCGGCGATGGGATGAGGGTCTGAGGATGGACTTGGAGGTTTCCAAGGGTATGGCTGGCTTGGGGAGGACCTTTAAGGGCCTGGGGTTGCCCAAATTCACGGGCGGTCAGCACGCCGAGGGCGTGGGTAAATTGGTCTCGCTCACAACTCAGCTGTAGTGGACACTCACATAGTAGCAATTTGAGATCGGGCCCTCAACTCGCCGGCCGACGGGCAACTATAAATGATACTAAGGCAAGCAAAAGTAAAACTCGCAGAGGAAGTGTCCAGGGGCTCACCTGATCAGTGTGAAGACACCGATCCCGGTTGGAGACGAGGGCGAGCGAGGAAGCGTGGGCTTACCCGCACGCCGTGCCGGAGAAGCTTCAACATGAAATTTCAGTTTACATGCACTACGCCCTTTGCAAGGGGGTTTGACTAGGGGTGGGGATTAGTTTTTACAACCAAAATGTACCTCCACGAAGGGAGGGGTGGTCAACCGGCCAGGCGGGGTGGGGAAAACTATGCTAGAAGCCGAAGTGGACGAAGATCGTCGGTTCTGCCAGCCCTCTGGAACAGTGGATAGATAGTCAGTGTTGACGCCGTTGCGGACTACCCCAAACTCCGTTTGCAATGAAACCAGCGGCAAAACCCTCGTGGTTGACCCAGGATGTCGTCAGAATTTTTGGGGATTTTCTTATTAGCGACAGCGATCGAGGCAGAGGCGTGAACAGGGTTGCAGGCTTCTGATTCTGGTAGCTTCTATGTCACTACAGTAGGAAGGCGAGGACACCATGGTTGCTCTCGAGCTCTGATTCAGGCAAGGCCAGAGTCGTTGGATTCATGGTCGAACCCTCTTCGAACGGAGACCTGCGCACTAATGGTAGGAAATTCAGAACTTTGTGCTTCGGGCTTCAAACGACACTCCACTTCTTGGCGATGCTAGGGGACTTGGAGGAGAATGTTTCAGCCAAGCGCCGCTCCAAGAAGCTCTGAACTCTGGTCGTGGTAGCCTCTGCAATCTGCTTCTGGATGACTATTAGGAGGATGATGCGCAGTCCGGCGATTTCGGCTCTCTTGGGCATCCACGAACTCAGACTAGGACGAGAGCACCACCGTTGCGAAGAGGACTGGGAGACGCTTGCAATGGTATATGGTATGCCCTCTGAATTTTCTTGGTGATGATGTGGCAGCCTCAGAAAGTCGCTAATACTCTACTGCCTGTAAGCTGGGAATAGGATGAAGGTGTAGGGTTGTGTGTATGAGGGTGGGATGGCCAAGGGAAGCAAGGGGAAATGGGGAAGGCGACCAGGGTAGGAAGGGGGTGTTGGGGAGGGGTGAGGGGCAGCCACAAGGGAGAGAGATTCAAATTTGGCCTAGGGTTTGAATTCCTTTAGCCTTGGGGAGATGGAAGGGTGCTTGGGAAAGGGTAGTGGGTGGTTAGGGGTTGGAGGGTGGCTTGGAGATTGGTGGGTTCTCCCTTGGGACTAGGGGTGGAGTAAAGAGGTGTTGTGCGAAGTTGTGGTGACTATTGAATGAGGGGAGGAGAGAGAGAAAGTAGGTGGGAGGGGGAGGAGAGAGAAAGGGGATAGGGAAGGGGAGTTTCTCACTCCTCTCTAATGGCTTCTCACCAAAGAAATTCAATTTTTTGGACTCACAATAATAGATCTTCATTAGCTTAAAATGGGGAGATGGGGGTCCTATTTATAGGGAACACATATTTTATAATAAGTCACTGCATTTTGGACCAATGACAAATAACCAAGGGGAAGGGGGCGCCCCTGGGCCTAGCCCATATAATTGGGCTCATTAACTAAACTAATCAACCCTATGACACTTAACTTAGGTAGACGACTCATTAACCTAGGTACTGGACTCACATAAAAGGAAAATTACATAGTTATGACACAAAGAAAATATGAAAATTACATGACTTGGCTCAGAAAAGTGTGACGGACACAATGGACTCATGCCAGTGAGCAATCGGAGCTGTGAAAAATGTGAAGGGCGAGAGATACCCCCATCATACTCCCGGGGTGCGAAGAACTCTACTCCATTGAGTATGTGTCTGCCGGGGAAGAGGACCTCCAATTTAGCTCCGGGTGAGCCACGACCTCCAGACTCAACCTCACGTCCTCTGTCGGGGGACGGCTCTTCGGCCTCTCAAGGTGGCTCGGGCACACCCTCTTGCCGGTGATGGAACCATGCTTGCCTAGTATTACCTCCGTGTGCACACGCCGGGCTCTCAGGCTGATATGTGATGGCTCTCCGAGTGTGTCTCTCACAAGGATAGGGGTAGGCCCGAAACTCTCACTAGGATCTACCGCGGTGCCCATATAGGGTGCCGGACCCGCCACGTGGGAAATAGGGTGAATCTCAAAACCCATTAGAAAGCCCAACCCATAAGTTGGGTTGCCAATGCCACTCGGAACTAGGCAAGGTCCAAGTCCTCGTGCCCTCAAGTTGGAGGTGACCTTAGGGTAGAGACACTCCAAAGTCACCATCGCCAAGTTGTCAACTTGGAATTCAAAGTGGCGTTCGCGAGATTTTGCCCGCTTCTTGTGATTCTCACCGCTCGTTGTTTGTTGCTTGCTTAAATGCTCATGCCAAGTACTACGATGCGGTGTGAGTGGGAGATGCAGGATATGCAAAGGGGGGCCAGGACAATAATATTTAGACCAATCATGCAGAGATGCCATGGAGACTTTAAAGGGTGTGGGAGGGCCGGGGCATCCATATGTGTCCCTCTCATGAGTGGGTGTGATGAGTGCCAGAGGACCCTGACATCTATGAATGCTCCTAACATGCTTAAGACTCATGATGAATGAAGGTGGACCATTACATCCGAATATGGACCACTCATGCTTCCTACTTGACATGTGGGTGATATGAATGAATGGACCCGACTTACTATTCATGTCAAGTGGTGGGAGGTGTCAAGACATAAGCATTCCTACTCCAAAGATGATTTCTATGTGAGGGGTTGTGAGATGACCTTTTGTCACGCCCCGAGCCTTTATGACAGCGGAAGACTCACTCGAGAAACGTGAACAGCCGACATGGTAAGCCTCTTGCAAGCAAGAACGATCAGAGCGCAAGGCAATCCAACATAAGAATGTAATTGCACAATATTTTAATCAAAACTTCAACTTATTTCATTGATAATCAATATTTAAATACAATAACTTTCAACTTCTTTCAATCTATCAGACTCAAGAAATAGAAAAATTACATAGTGTAACACCCGGTAATTTTGGAGGCTAAAAAGGGAATAAATATATAAATATATATTTTTAAAAAGAAAAATAACATGTTATTTTTAAGTAGCCATTTAATGCACAACATAATTTTAATTGAATTAAGAATCATTAAATCTTGAAGAAAAGGTCAATTTATATTTTTTACTAATTTAGCAAATTTAATATTCCACATTTATTACACTATAAAGGGATGATATAAATATAAGATTTACGTATAGACTTATGAGGAACGGATGTGTAGACTTGGCATTGTGTAGACTTGGAGGATGTATGGACTTGGAGAATGTATGGACTTGTGAGTGTATAAACTTATGGACTTATGAATGTATAGACTTAGGAATGTATAGACTTTGGATGACTTTGGATGAAGGAATGAATGTATAGACTTGAGTGGGGAGAATGTATAGACTTCAGGAATATATAGACTTCAGGAATGCAAAGACTTTGACAATGTATAGACTTGTGTAATGGAATGTATGGACTTGTGCATTATATAGTTATAGAAATAATAGGAATATATATATACAATATTAATCTTTTGAAGGGTAAGTGAAAATGCCAAAAATGAAATGACGCCAACGTATGCATGCATCAATTACATATGAAACGACTTAAGCTAAGTCGTTATTTTATTATAAAATGAATAGTGCCGATTTTTTGACTAAAGAATTTTGGAAAAGTAATTATATGAAAAAATAGAGAAAAATAGAAAACTCATACCCCTAAAATTTCCCAATAAGATCACATCAAGGAAAAAAGATAAAAATCCAAGAAGATCGTTACGCCTTAAATTAACAAAATAGGAAAGGTGAATGACGCCTTTGTTCAAGTCGTCAATTAAGCAATTGATGACTATGTATACAAGCGTCATTTATGAAAATAACTCCCCAACCTGAGACATCATTTCCAAACAGGTTCCGTTGGGCTTCGGTTCGAACTAGGATGTTAACTGGGCAGGTTTAGATTGAGGAAAGGATGAATACGAGGAAGAGTTAAAGTATAATTAATTCTAAAGAGGGAAGTTCTAATCCTAATCAAATTCTTAGAACCTATTAGGATTCTTCTCCTATAAATACCCCCTTCCATCGAGCCAAACATGTTGGCTCTTTTCTTCAACAACCTGATGCTTCTCAGTACGTGAAGGTCATAAGAAGTTCTCCAACTTCTCCCTCCTGCTGCCACTACGTCAACGTGAACGTGCTGATCTTCTTCTCTTTCCTGCTGCTGCAGCGTTGGACGTGTGAAGGCGTGGCTTTCTTCCTCTTCTTCTAGCTTCTTCCTCCTGCGTTTTGCTTGCAACAACAAGGAGTGCTGGAAGTAGATACTATCCTTGTTATCACATGCAAAGAAGGCTATTATCTGTGTCTAGCCTCTGCTGCTTCACCGTCGGCTACATCGCTGCTGCCAATATCTTTTTACCTCTTGCCTGGTGACTCTGTTCAAAACAGAGTATCGATTCTTCAAACACTTCAGTAGTTCTTCACTGACTATCAACCGAATCAACACCCAAGGTAGGTTTTCTCAAGAATTGTAGCCCAAACTAGCATAGAATCTATGGTAATATCATCTGTAATTCATGCATATAGTTTTACTGTGGTTTAGAAGTTTTCTATGAAATTTTGGAAAGAGGCAACCCAGGTCAGGGCGCTAATTCATGAACTGACGCCCGAACTAAGAGTCGTCAATTTCAAGAAAATTAATAAATATACACGTTTAAAATTTAATATCTATGAAACCATGAATTTGATGTAATGCATGATCATATACCCAGAATCCTACTATTTTTCTTGTCCAGTTCCTATATGTGTTTCCTGAAAATTATTTATCATGAAAAACTGTTATTGTTCATATTCCTGGAAGCCAATGTGAATTAACGACCTCTAGAAGGTCGTCTTTTGTAAAAGAGACGCCCCACACAAGGGCGCTATTTTAAAATTAGTGACTTTGATTAGGTCGTGATTGTCATGATTTTCCTTAAATTACTGGAAGATTATAACTTCTGCTATAATAATAATTAACGACATAACCCATGTCGTTTATTTGTGAAATAACGCCCCTGACTAAGGCGCGTTTTATTGAAAATTCAGAATTTAGAAAATTTCAGTAAAAATAGAATTGTATAATGGACGACTGTTCCTATAGCCGTCAAATAGTAAAGAAACGACCGAGAAAAGGGTGTGAATTTACAAATTAATGACTTGACATAAGTCGCTAATTTCCTGCGTGATTATTTTTTTTACTGTTTTCTGTGAACCGAGGGTTTTATATATATATGTATATATGTATATAGGCACTATATTCCATTCCGTGAGTATAGTCCCATGTTTTATGATGATTTATCGCATTACCCACTAACTCTCGGTGACATACAAGCCCTCCATTGGACATTCCGTTCCTTTGGACTGGCGAGTTAGTCATTGGGACCTCCGTAAGTCTCATCGTAGCCTTGGATTCCCTCAAGGCCGACTAAGCGGGTTGTACCATAAAAACCCTTTACACTATTTTGCCATATCACTCTAAAGAAACATGGTATACCGGCCCTCATGACATGCTAAGTGGATGTCATGAGAATATTCTTAAAATTTTAGAATGGGAAACCATGCCATTAATGTTCTGAAACAATGACGTGCCGTACTTATGGACACTAATTCTATCTACCTTATCATGTACAAGGAACAAGCAACGCTATACAAGTGCTTATTCTTGATGTCATGACCTCCACCCAGTTTATCGACATGTCATGGTTTCTATGCTTCGCGTAGATTTTTATCGCAAGTCTGTCCTTACTCAAGGGCCTTGCCCTTGAATTCCATGAAAAATCTTATCTTATCCTTCTATTAAAGCTTGTTATTGAAACTACTTATTGGCTATAAACTATCGTGGATGTCTAGATCTATCTTTAAATGCTGTGCATATATGGCCCGATCTGATCCTGGGAGGAGCACCCGAAAGTACTAGTGCCCATGGGAGTTTTAATGATCGCGGTGTCTTGCATTACACCACAGTACTTGTCTCTCTTGATCTTTGGCATTCCACACTCTCTCTTTCTTGCGTGCGTGACTTGACTTGCGTGACTTTACTAGCGTGGCCCGAAACGGGCAAAGTACTTGCGTGAAATAGCCAATATTCTATAAATCTCTCTTGGATATCTCTTGCTTGAAAGTTTCGCATAACGTTGATTGATTTATTGCTAGTTTCATTTTACTTGTTTGGTTAATTCTACATGCATAACCTTACTGCATTTACATGTGAAAGATGTAATTACTTAAACCAATTGCTTGTTCTTGAGTTATAATTCCTACTGAGCTTTCGCTCACTCAGTATATTCCAACATTTTTCAGGTAATCAGGTGGCTAGCGAGACCGTGACTCACATGGGAGGGACAAGTGTGCAAGCGAGCTACGAAAACTAGTGAACATGTGTCTTTTATCTTTCTTGAGTCTTCAAGTTCTTGTAAGAGATTTATATTTGAAATAAAAATTTTATTGTTGTTCCAAATTATTTGGTCTCATGCCATTGCTCTTGATCGTTCACGACTGTTTAACTGTCACGTTCCGAGCAAACGACACGTTCCGCTGCTATCGGTTCGGGGCGTGACACATAGACTCAATCTAAGCAATATAGACTTTCCTAAGTCTTCACTCTCAATTTGATATGCCTTTCATTCGCTCTCGGACCCGCTACTTGTATAACCCGAATCCGAATTCGTATCACTTTCATCTCCTGAAAAAGATTGGAAATAGGTAATGAGCACACTTTTCCAGTAGGTATCTTCGCATCAACATGATTAGCACTATTAAAGTAATTAGTATTTTAGCTCTAAGGAATTTAGGTAAAATCATGCGAAATGCGATAAATCATGCGATCAAATCAAAGTAACAAGACGATCATGTAAGATAGGATGAACGAGTATGAACTAGTAAGAATGTAACAAGTATGAACAAGAATGTAGCATGGCCTTTCATGAACAAGAATGTACCGAGGATGCACTTTCACTTTTCACTTTAATAACCATGAAGGTTACGCACGAGAACGTCAATCATGTAGCAATTCACTAGAATTTCACGAGTGCTCATGGATTTCACTTATTTATAAAGAAAGTACTCCCAGCGTAATGCGACGCCAGTAGCATCATACCCCATAATTTATAATAGTATGTTTCCGGCAATCAGCCGAGGGGACTAGCATAGAGCCCTTAAACACAATCAGCGCCCGAACTGCATCTTCACGTATAAATCAAGCTACTTTCATGAGTGTAACAATCAAGTATGGCCAAGAATGTAATAAGTTCAATCAATAAGCTCATGACAACAATTATCAAGAATGAATGCTTCAATTAAGAATATGAGAGATCATGAATGAATTAAGACAATGTTATGCTTATGGAAATAAATCGGCAGCATAACGGTACATTCCTTTAACTTCCATTCATTATATTAAGTTTCTTGATCGATATGATAAGTCTTAGACCATTATCAAGCCATCTAGGAACTTTAGAATATCAACCCTTTGGTCAAACCTCGGGTTAACATACTCAAGCATTGTGACGGTCTAATACTGGGCTGTTGCATTCATGTGACGCTCCAGTGTTAGGCCGTTACAATGGTTTAAATCCAGAATGATAGAAGAGACTCAGTAACATGTGACGGTCAGATGTTGGGCCGTTATATGGGCCTGACGGTCCAATATAGGTTAGTTATATTGCTAGAATCAGAAAACATCGATAGTGCTTTCTAATCAATTGGGTTTTAATGGTACAACCATCTCGGCATCCTAGTGGGAATCTCAGGCTCGCAGAGAATTACGGAGGCCTTGAAACAAGATTTTCTAGTCCATTGGAAGGAATATATAATAGAGAGGTCCTCAAGTCCAAGAATATGTTCCTATAGTGCAAAGAGTGAACTAATGGACAACATACCGGAATATGTGTCATGTACTTAAAGAAAATGACTCTATTGATAAGAGAGAATGTGTAACAATATGAAACCATGATAAAACTCCGTCAATACATCATTTAAAATCATGGAGTTAATTCAAACTATAGTGCTTTGGCATGAAATTAACATATCCTTAAAATAATTCAAGATGCTTTTAACATGCGATACTTATCATGAACCAATCAATAAATTTAAAGTCATATCAACAGGTCAAAACTTAGATAACTAGGCATACTTATAAGTTAATGTGACTGTTCTTCAATTCTGTCTACAGTTACTCTGACGGTCGAGAACGGGGACGTCACAGTGATTGTGACGGTTTATCGTGGGACCGTTACAGTGTTGTAACGCACTGAGTCTGGGCCGTCAGAGATAACAGAGAATTTAAAAACAACAGAAGGTGTGACGGCTTGTCGTAAGGCCGTTAGATCACTGTGACGATCTTACATTGGTGCGTCATGTCGTCTGCTATCAATAAAATAAAGTAAAGGCTTATGAAAACATAACATGCCTAGAAATCAAAATATTACAACTGTTCTAGACATGATAAATGAAGTATAGGCCAACTTCATGCATGGGTTTTAGTGAATAGACAAGATAATATCTTTTATTTTCCATTTATGGCCAAAGAGATGCATGAATGTATAGAACTTTTAAAACATGAAATTCTTAGTCTATAATACATGAAATCAAGCACAATCAGAGGACTTTTATCCCTTACAAGATGTTTTTGCCGATCATGAGATAACCTACCGCTTAACTAGGCTTTAAACTTCTAATTTGAGTCTTAAAGACGTGCCCTAGTTCTCCCTTTCCAGTGAGTTTCCAGCAACTTCACGCTGCTCTAACTTCTCAGTCGCTTGACCTAAGGACGTGAAATTTTGAGGGTAAGAAGTTGAAACTAAGGTGAACAAAAAGTTCTAAAGGATTGAACTCTAATTACCTCGTTTAGATGTCCTAATCTCTTGATCTTCAGGGGACTTGCGTTCAGTTTCCTGGGTTACCAAGGTCTGACCAGTAACTTTGGAAGCTTCAATCTCCTTGGTTGGTTGATCTCCTAGCACAAAATTTGGAGAGCTATTAGTCCTTAGTATTATAAACAAAAAGTTCTAAAGAACTTACCCGAAATTGTGACTCCTTACCTTGTTTCTTCACGAGCCAAAAGTAAGGGTTGCTCAGTTCAGAACTAGGTCATATTTATAGGGTTTTGGCTAGGGTTTGAGAATTAGATCGATTCTAGAGTCCTTGTTAAAGCTTAGATCAACTTCTAAGAGTCCTTAACACCTCTATTAGTCTTTCCATCTCGATCCCTAAGAGATAAGCTAACAAAAATCCAATCTTTTTGTAAGTTCTTCAGCTCACAGAATTAACAGAGTGTGACGGTCCAGGCTTGATGCGTTACATTCATGTGGCGGTCGCCCGATAGACCGTTACATCCAACGTGTACAGAGTTTCAATTTATTAAAACTCTTTTATTCGTTTATCCTTCTAATTATCTATTATAAAAGAGTATTTATCTTTAAAATTCGTGGATTGGCTAAATAACCTTCTAGAATATGGGCCAAACTTAATGGGCTTGGTCTTTTAACCTATTGGGTTTCAAGTATCAAAGCTAGATTAATTACTTAACACAAATTGGGCCTTATAATGATTTACTTAATCCAATATTTATTTATTAATCCATTTTGGGTCTTTAAAATTCTCAAAAAATAATTAAATATATCAAAAATAATTTATAAAAATTCGGAGGCCTTATACCTTTGAACTTTCATTTGAAAGGATCGAAGGGATCTAAGAAGGTGGATAGCACGGAGTGAGACACTTCCTTAATCCCTATGTGAATATTGCCCAAAGTCATGGCTTCTATGGTGTAACCCGAGTCTAGGAAGGGGTGGGTTTGATCCATCATGGTGGGTTGGGGTAGGGAAAGGTGGGTGGTGGGTAAGGTGGTTGGGCCACATGGGTATCCCTACTCCCATTGAAAGGTGTCAAAGGGATCAAGGTAAGGGCTACCTAGAGAGAGGAACTCCATGTCCCCAAGGTTCTCACAAGGTGGTGAGTCATCCTCCTCTAAAGTAATTGGTCCAAGATCTCTAGTGAGTTGTCCGTTTAAGGCATTTGGGGTCTCAATGGGTGGGGAGTAGATCGGAGTGGGTTCTTCCTCCATGGGGAGAAATGGGAGGATCTCAATAGTGCAATGCCCACTCGTGCAAATGGAGGTGATGGAGCCAATGGTGTGGTGGGCAAAGTTAATGGTGCTAGACTCCGATGGTCCCATGACAAGCAAGCCGGTCAAGTGGACTTGCTAACATAGGCTATCCACTAGGTCTCCCAAGTCTCCCGCGAAGTAGAAGGTTTGGAAAGTGACATGGGGAGGACGGGTGGGAACAATTTGGGATTGATATCCCAATGGTGGTGAGCTAGGGAGGGTGGGATTTTGCTTGAGCCATTGGAGTATGGACTCATCTATGGTGAGGGTGCCATGTGTGATGGTGCATGACTTTTGAAGATCCAGACCATGAGGGGTGGGGGAAGATTGAGACTCTTCTTCCTTATTGGTGGGAGCTTGGGGCTCCCTCTATGGTGATAAGAGGGTCCATATAGGCATGAATCTTCCTAAGTTCATTTCTCATCTCAACCCAAGAGTCGATGGGCTCTTGCTTTCCAACTTCCTTTAAGCCTACAATGTTTTACCATTCATTCCTAGCTTGGCGCCAGAGTAAACTTTTGGCATAGTTGACTTGCATAGACCTTGACAGAGTGAACCTCCCAAAGTGGTGATCTATGGAGCTTTCCCATGCTAGATATAAACTAGGGTGGGATCCATCAAACACAAAGACGTCTATTGGGTTCAAGCGAGACGAGTAGGCTAAGTAGGAAGTGGCCATGATGAACGGGTGAATAAATGCAATGGCCCTAGGACAAGACTTAGTAGAGACAAGTCTAGAACTTGCTCTGATACCAATTGATGTAACACAACCTAAGACCTATATTGCAAGCAATGCAACGGACACGATAATGTCACACAAGCGGACTCACTCGCATTTGGCACACTCGGGTCCGTAGGTGGACCGGCGATGGGGTGAGGGTCTGAGGATGGACTCGGAGATTTCCAAGGGTATGGCTGGCTTGGGGAGGACCTCTAAGGGCCTAGGGTTGCCCAAATTCATGGGCAGTTAGCACGCCGAGGGCGTGGGTAAATTGGTCTCGCTCACAACTCACCTGCGGTGGACACTCACATAGTAGCAATTTGAGATCGGGCCCTTAACTCGCTGGCCGACTAGCAACTAGAAATGATACTAAGGCAAGCAAAAGTAAAACCAGTAGAGGAAGTGTCTAGGGGCTCACATGATCGGTGTGAAGACACCGATCCCGGTCGGAGACGAGGGCGAGCGAGGAAGCGTGGGCTTACCCGCACGCCGCGTCGGAGAAGCTTCAACATGAAATTTCAGTTTACATGCACTACGGCCCTTGCAAGGGGGTTGGACTAGGGGTGGGGATTAGTTTTTACAACCAAAATGTACCTCCACGTAGGGAGGGCCGGTCAGCCGGCCAGGCGGGTGGTGATGACATTTTTGCCCCCGGAGTCTCTTATAATTACCTTCAGTGTCCTGCACATATGTAATTGTAATTTAGTCCATAAAAATTATCATAATGTGCACATAAATCTCAAATGCTCATGGTTTTTACAATGGAGAATTAATGCTCATGGCCCTCAACTTTAATTTAAATAATATCACCAAATTAATCAATTTACGTGAAAACCCCAATTTAAACGCGGAGTTGAGGTTAACTATGAAAGATGCATAATTGTCTAATTATATGCACATAAAATAGTGAACATGCGATGAATTATCATCGAAAATGGACACTTATCACACCCCTCAACTTACTCATTGCTAGTCCGTTAGCAATGTAAATAAATAAAAATTTAGGACGAACAAGTGTTTGTAAAATTCATACTCTCATATCCAACTCTCCTTTTATAGAATCAACCAAAGATAAGGAATCTGGAATCATTAATGCACACTAGCTTTATGTAGGAACTTAATAGTACACGATCAAAAATTCTAATCAAAGCTCAAGAGCACTTGTGCATGTGTAACTATCAAATCCACAACTTAGACAATTACATCCCCCATTCGCTATTCCAAGCAAATGTCTTTCAACCCTACACCTTTCAGATCAGAGCATTAAGTATATTAGCTTTTTGTCTGCCTTATTGCTTTGTCCCTTTGGGATCTTTTATATCACACATGATGATGTACTACCCTTCATTGTTCAATGTGAACCTCGACTCTTGCCTTAGGAGAAGTAGGCCTGGTTTCGCAGATCAAGGTTCCCTTTTCCATTTTTCATGAACCTCAACACGTCTTAGGTGAAGTAGGCCCGGTTATTAAGATTAGAGACATTTTTCATAGTATTTTTTTTCTTAAAATTTTGTTTTTTTTTTTTTTTCAATTGTGCTTTTGCACTAATTTTGATATATAATTGGACAGAAAGCTTATAAAAGATCTCTTCATTACGAAGTGCAGAATATCAGACAACATACCCTAAATAGCAGAAGGCTTGTCCGGTCATGTTTCATTAGCGTGCAAGTGATTTTCATTTTTTAAAGTGCACATGAACTTTAAAGAGATTCATAGATCAGTTTTCCATGGCTAGATTAAATAAATTTTCCATCATCCTTCTCCTAGTCTTTTCTGTTCTAGAATTACTTTCAATGGAAGCATGAATCATGAAACTCAAAATGGGGTTGTATTTAATTTTTAATTTTTTTAATTTTTTTATTTTTTGAATAAAATGAGGTTGTCTATGAATGCAACATGTGCAATGACATGATTACCGTCCCCCCAACTTAAATGACATTATCCGCAATGGCATGATCAATATGGATGAATAAAATAATGTAGACATGAAATATGTGAAGGAACGGGACAACCTGGCGGAAGTGTACTTCGACGGGCATCATTGCTTGAATGAAAGACGGTACTTGGCTTTGAAAATCTGTGCAACAATGAAAGCAATCTTCTCTCTCCCCAACTTATCCTTTATTCAAACCTGTAATTAAAAATAAAATCACAATAAAAACTTGGGTTGCCTCCTAAGAAGCCATTTATTAGCACACGGAAATCATGAAAACTTTGGGTTTCCTTCCAAGAAGCGCTAAGTTTAACGTCTTCAGCCAGACGCAATGTTGCTCACTAACCAACGGGTGGCATTAAGAATGAGCCACCATGTGATCTTGTCCTCCTTCAAATTTCAGCCCTCATACCATTGGAAGACAAGAGTAAGCATGTACGGACTGGGGCTAGAAATAGGCAGGACTCGCACATTATTGATTTTAACTTTAACCATGTGTGTGAGCCAATTTTCATATTTAGGGATCAAGAAATGATCAATGGCCAATAATCTCTCAAGATCGAGGTTGAACCCTTGTACAATATCAATCCATTGGTCCCCTTCACCTGTATCGTCCCTCTTGACTAACCCTTTAGTGACTACTTCCTCCACTCGAACTTGGTCAAAAACTGGTGGCGTATGAATAAGATTGTCATTATTAGTCACATTCCTCTCATTAATAGTCTCATGAAACTTATTTTCCTGATAGGGAGTCAAATCAAAGGTGAATGTAGTTAGCATATTCCCCTCAGGTGCTAGAATGTCATATTGAAGAGGCTGTACTGTCAAAGGAATTTTATTAGAAGGAAGCACGAGCCCAGAATCTAACTCATCCAATGTGGGATAGGGCCCAAGGGTCAGATCAAGTGTGAAATTCTCTAATAAAACCCCTTCATCACACTCAGCACTCAAGTGAGGATTATCAACCAAATTTTTCAATAATGGGATGGGTAGATGAAATGTAAATCTTTCCAACAAGGCCCCATTATCATGTTCTTCCAAGGGAGGAGGATATTTAGAATTTGTTTCCACTGAATCAACATGATTATTAATCACAAAGCAATCCTCCTCGGCATGTATATCCTCAATTGAGTTGTTTGGGCCACCAATCTTCACAGTGATATTCTCAATCTCAAAACATTCATAGAATGAGTGATGATATCAATGTGATCATTTTTATCCTTCAATTCATCCCCTAATTCCGTCCCTTCCTCCATCACGGTATTGCGAGTGCACTCTCCCTCACTCCCAATAGTGATATCTTCAGCCAAAACGACATGCATCAGATCATCATCATCATCATTCACGTAATGAGGGGGTTGGTTGAATATTGAAGGAGGGCCATGATGAGTAGACTGAGAGTACACAATTTAAGGTTCAAAGTAGTGGCCCGGTGAATCACCCCTAGTATTGATATTGCTTTGAGAGTTTGGGTAAGATGAGTTGGGCTGAAGTTGATTGCACATGTGCTGCTCGTGAGTTTCTTGGGGTGAAGGTGTAGACAAATGGGCTTGAATTGGTTGGTCCGTGCAAGGCAAAGTTAGGTGAGTACTCCAGCCAAGATAAGAATCTTTTGAAAGGGTATCATACTTGGGCTGAGAGAACCCTAAGGTATTTTGGACTTGAGCTTGGATGACCAGTGGGAGTTGGGCTATAGTAGGACACTGACTCACATGGTGAGTGAGACTGGCACAAAACTCACAGGTTTTTGCGAAAGTTGGGATTTTTAAAAAGGTCCTACATATTGTGTATGAGATGAGATGGAGGTATTATTCATAGAATTTTCACTCAAAATTTCAAATAGATCATAAGCCTCATCTTCATTCTTGTTCATGAATGCCCCTCCGCAGCATGTGTCCACCATTTGTCTATCAAACTCAGATAACCTCTCATAAAATACAAACATACTTTGTCATTTGGGTAACCCATGATGTGGACATTGACGTAACAAATCATTCAGCATTTCCCAAGATTCATAAATTTACTCGCCTGAAAACTAAGTAAATCCCAAAATCGCTCTTCTCATAATGTTGGTTCGGACTATGGGGCAAAATTATTTTAGAAATTCTAACTGCATATCCTCCCAAGTTCTAACAATTTTCCCAAAACTTCTTAACCAATATTTTACTTTATCCTTCAATGAGAATGGAAATAAGATCAACTTAAGGGCATCATCACTAAAATTTTGGATTTTGACTAGCGAGCAAATTTCTTGAAAATCATCTAGATGCTCATAAGGATTTTCATTGGGTTTCCCATAAAAAGATGGGAGCATTTGGATGATACCGGGGCTAATCTCATAATGATCCACCAAAATGGCAGGTAGTTCAATACAAGTGGAGGGTTTATAAGTAGAAGGAATAAAGTGTTTCTTCATGGGCTTGAGTTTCCCTCTAAGATAGATTCCAAACATCCCAAGGCGGAGATTCTCTTCCATTGGTCCTCTTGACAGCGTCCATCTCCCCGACAACGGCCCCAAAAATTGATAGCCACAAAACTCGTCGTTTAAAAACCGTGCCACAATTTCAAAAATAACCAGACTCCCTCACTAAAAAGATATAAAATCTAAGTAGAGTGGTAAGTACAGGTCGATCCCACGGGGAGGAAATGTTTCTTTTAAAAAAGTTGGAAAAATTCTTATGTTTTGAAAATCAAGGTTTTGAGTGAGTTAAAGCTAATGGAAAATAAATTACGTGAACTTAAGACTAGAAATAAATCAAACTAAAGAATATGAGAGGGTTGAGATTAGAGTTTGGAAGGAGATGAAAAGAGAAAATAAAGAACAATTGCATAAACTTAATTTTTATTGCTAATGAAGAGTACAACATCTATGAAAACTAAAAATACAACTTGAATAATGCTAAGGGAAGAAAAGAAGAAAGGAGCAAAGATGAAGAAGAATAGCGCCGCCGTCTCCATGCCGAGCCTTGGAAGAAGATCGCCCCGCCTTAGGATTAGACATCGCCTTTAGAGCACCGAAGGAAAATAATCTCCGCCTTGGGATGTTTGGATGAAAATAGAGGAGGGGGAGAGATAGAAGATGAAGAAGAGAGTTTAGAAACAGTGAAATAGAAATAATGAAAATAGGTCGAGATTAGAAATAAAATAACTTTAAAACCGGAGAGAATTAGAAGAAGTGGTAAAAATAAAAGTTGAAGATAAAATGAAGAGGAGGAAGGTTTGTGAAGAGTGCAGAGAGAGAAGAAGAACAAAAGATGGTGAAAACTAGGGAAGAACAAAAGTGATCTGCACGGATGAACAGTAGCTGTGCAAAAAATGAATCGTGGAAAAATAAAAATAGCTTAAAAACCACTAGGAATTAGAGAAAGTAATAGAAGAAGAAAGTCTATATCTTTAAAAGAGAAAGAACTTTCATGAAGAGTGTAGAGGGAAAAGAAGAGCATAATGGTATGAAAATGGAGGAAGAACATGGTGTAGAGCCTTGGATGAATAGTAAAAACACAGGACAACACCTTGAAAAAAAGATTATAACTTGAAAACGGTAGAGAATTGAAAGATTATGCAGAATAAGAAGTTGAAGATCTTTTAAAAAAAGAGCTTTAATGAAGAAAGAAAGAGGAGAAAATGACTAGAATGGGGAGAAATGGGCGACCTAAGATGAAGATGTGAGAGGGAGAGAGAGAAATGCCAAAAGAACCCCCTTCACCTCCTTGTCATGGGCTATTTATAGGGAAAGTTGGGTCAATGGAGGGTGGAGATTGTATCAAAAGGAGATGGATGTCTGAGATTTAGGTAGAAGATAATGCATGGGGAAAAAAAAAGAGGTGGGCACCCCCTCCTTGGACTTTGGGCACCCCCTTTCTTGAACTTTGGACACCCCTTTCACAAGACTCATCATTTCTCCCCTTTATTTCAAAATTTGAATTTTCTTTTCCCTCCAACCAAAATACAAAATTTGAATTTTATTTTTCCTCCAACCAAAATATATGCTTTTGACTTGGTCAAAGTGGTGATGACATTTTTGCCCCCGGAGTTTCTTATAGTTACCTTCAATGTCCTGCACACACGTAATTGCAATTTAGTCCATAAAAATTACCATAATGTGCACATAAATATCAAATGCTCATGGTTTATGCAATGGAGAATTAATGCTCATAGCCCTCAACTTCAATTTAAATAATATCACCAAATTAATCAATTTACGTGAAAACCCTAATTTAAACGCAGAGTTGAGGTTAACTATAAAATATGCATAATTGCCTAATTATATGCACATAAAATGGTGAACATGCGATGAATAACCATCGAAAATGGACACTTATCAGCGGGGTGGGGAAAACTATGCTAGAAGTCGAAGTGAATGAAGATCGTCGGTTCTGCCAGCCCTCTGGAACAGTGGATAGATAGTCGGTGTTGACGCCGCTGCAGACTGGCCTGAACTCCGTTTGCAACGAAACCAGCGGCAAAACCTCCGTGGTTGACCCAGGATGTCATCAGAAATTTTGGGGATTTTCTTGTTGGTGACAGCGATCGGGGCAGAGGCGTGAACAGGGTTGCAAGCTTCTAATTCTGGTAGCTTCTGTGTCACTACAGCAGCAAGGCGAGGACAACACGGTTGCTCCCAAGCTCTGATTTAGGCGAGGCCAGAGTCGTTGGATTCGTGGTTGAACCCTCTTCGAACGGAGACCTGCGCACTAATGGTAGGAAATTCGAAACTTTGTGCTTCGGGCTTCAAACGATTCTCCGCTTCTTGGCGATGCTAGGGGACTTCGAGGAGAACGTTTCAGCCAAGCGCCACTCCAAGAAGCTCTGAACTCTGGTTGTGGTAGCCTCTGCAATCTGCTTCTGAATGACTATCAAGAGGATGATGCACAGTCCGGCGATTTCGGCTCTCCTGGGCATCCACGAACTCAGACTGGGACGAGACCACCACCGTTGCGAAGAGGACTGGGAGACACTTGCAACGGTATATGGTACGCCCTCTGAAGCTTCTTGGTGATGACGTGGCAGCCACAGAAAGTTGCTGGTACTCTGCTGCCTGCGAGTTGGGAATAGGATGAAAGTGTAGGGTGGTGTGTATGAGGGTTGGATGGCCAAGGGAAGCAAGGGGAAATGGTGAGGGCGACCAGGGTAGGAAGGGGGTGTTGGGGAGGGGTGAGGGGCAGCCAGAAAGGGAGAGAGATTCAAATTTGGCCTAGGGTTTAAACCCCTTCAGCCTTGGGGAGATGGAAGGGTGATTGGGAAAGGGTAGTGGGTGGTTGGGGGTTGGAGGGCGGCTTGCAGATTGGTGGGTTCTCCCTTGGGACTAGGGGTAAAGTAAAGAGGTGTTGTGGGAAGTTGTGGTGACTATTGAATGAGGGGAGGAGAGAGAGAAAGTAGGTGGGAGGGGGAGGAGAGAGAAAGGGGATAGGGGAGGGGAGTTTCTCACTCCTCTCTAATGGCTTCTCACTAAAGAAATTTAATTTTTTGGACTCACAATAATAGATCTTCATTAGCTTAAAATGGGGAGATGGGGGTCCTATTTATAGGGAACCCACATTTTATAATAAGTCCCTGCATTTTGGACCAATGATAAATAACCAAGGGGAAGGGGGCGCCTCCGGGCCTAGCCCATATAATTGGGCCCATTAACCAAACTAATCAACCCTATGACAGTTAACTTAGGTAGATGACTCATTAACCTAGGTACTTGACTCAAATAAAAGGAAAATTACATAGTTATGACTCAAAGAAAATATGAAAATTACATGACTTGACTCAGAAAAGTGTGACGGACACAATGGAACCATGCCGGTGAGCAATCAGAGCTGTGAAAAATGTGAAGGGCGAGAGATGCCCCCATCATACCCCTGGGCTGTGAAGAACTCGACTCCGTCGAGTATGTGTCTACCGGGGAAGAGGTCCTCCAATGCAGCTCCGGGCGAGCCACGACCTCCAAACTCAACCTCACGTCCTCTACCAGGGGATGGCTCTTCGGCCTCTCAAGGTGGCTCGGGCACACCCTCTTGCCGGTGTTGGAACCATGCTGGCCTAGTATTGCCTCCGTGTGAACACGTCGGGCTCTCGGGCTGATATGTGGTGGCTCTTCGAGTGTGTCTCTCACAAGGGTAGGGGTAGGCTCGAAACTCTCACTAGGATCCACCGCGGTGCCCATATAGGGTGTTGGACCCGCCACGTGGGAAATGGGGTGAATCCCAAAACCCATTAGAAAGCCCAACCCATAAGCAAGGTTGCCAAGGCCACTCGGAACTAGGCAAGGTCCAAGTCCTCGTGCCCTCAAGTTGGAGGTGACCCTAGGGTAGAGCCACTCCAAAGTCACCATCGCCAAGTTGCCAACTTGGAATTCAAAGTGGCGTTCGTGAGGTTCTGCCCGCTTCTTGTGATTCTCACCGCTCGTTGTTTGTTGCTTGCTTAAATGCTCATGCCAAGTACTATGATGCGGTGCGAGTGGGAGATGCAGGATATGTAAAGGGGGGCCAGGACAACCATAGTTAGACAAATCATGCAGAGATGCCATGGAGACTTTGAAGGGTGTGGGAGGGCCAGGGCATCCATATGTGTCCCTCTCATGCGTGGGTGTGAGGAGTGTCGGAGGACCCGAACATCCATGAATGCTCCGAACATGCTTAAGACTCATGATGAATGAAGGTGGACCATTACATCCGAATATGGACCACTCATACTTCCTACTTGACATGTGGGTGATATGAATGAATGGACTTGACTTACTAATCATGTCAAGTGTTGGGAGGTGCCAAGATATAGGCATTCCTACTCCAAAGATGATTTCTATGTGTGGGGTTGTGGGATGACCTTTGAACTTCTATTTGAAAGGTTCGAAGGGATCTAAGAAGGTGGATAGCATGGAGTGAGACACTTCCTTAATCCCTATGTGAATATTTCCCAAAGTCATGGCTTCTATGGTGTAACCCGAGTCTAGGAAGGGGTGGGTTTGATCCATCATAGTGGGTTGGGGAAGGAAAAGGTGGGTGGTGGGTAAGGTGGTTGGGCCACATGGGTATCCGTACTCCCATTAGAAGGTGTCAAAGGGATCATGGTAAGGGCTACCTAGAGAGAGGAACTCCATGTCCCTAAGGTTCTCACAAGGTCGTGAGTCATCCTCTTTCAAAGTAATTGATCCAAGATCTCTAGTGAGTTGTCCATTTAAGGCATTTGGGGTCTCAATGGGTGGAGAGTAGACCGGAGTGGGTTCTTCCTCCAAGGGGAGATATAGGACGATCTCAATAGTGCAATGTCCACTCGTGCAAATGGAGGTGATGGAGCCAATGGTGTGGTGGGCAAAGTTAATGGTGCTAGGCTCCGATGGTCCCATGGCAAGCAAGCCGATCAAGTGGACTTGTCAACATAGGCTATCCACTAGGTCTCCCAAGTCTCCCGCGAAGTAGAAGGTTTGGAAAGTGACATGGGGAGGTCGGGTGGGAACAATTTGGGATTGATATCCCAATGGTGGTGAGCTAGGGAGGGTGGGATTTTGCTTGAGCCATTGGAGTATGGACTCATCTATGGTGAGGGTGTCGTATGTGATGGTGCATAGCTTTTGAGGATTCGGACCATGAGGGGTGGGGGAAGATTGAGGCTCTTCTTCCTTATTGGTGGGAGCTTGGGCTTCCTCTATGTTGATAAGAGGGTCCAGATGGGCATAAATCTTCCTAAGTTCATTTCTCATCTCAACCCAAGAGTCGATGGGCACTTGCTTTCCAACTTCCCTTAAACCTACAATGTTTTACCATTCATTCCTAGCTTGGCGCCAGAGCAAACTTTTGGCATAGTTGACTTGCATAGACCCTGACAGGGTGAACCTCTCAAAGTGGTGATCTATGGAGCATTCCCTTTCTAGATATAAACTAGGGTGGGATCCATCAAACACAAAGACGTCTATTGGGTTCAAGCGAGACGAGTAGGCTAAGTAGGAAGTGGCCATGATGAACGGGTGAATAAATGCAATGGCCCTAGGACAAGACTTAGTAGAGACAAGTCTAGAACTTGCTCTTATACCAATTGATGTGACACAACCTAAGTGTTGGGTTTGGTGCAGTATTCAGAGGGGGGGTGAATGAATATAGCCCTTTAAAAATCTTTCACGCAATTAAATAATGATGCTCACTAAAGTTACTAGTTCGCAAACTAGACAAGCTTAAAAGCTAATGGGCAGATGCGGAACTAAACAAACACACAGTAAGATCACTGGAGTGCTAACAAGATAGATTTAGACAAAGTATAGCTCAACTAGAATTTTGCTCTCTTGACAAATTAAAATACTCTAAGAAAACTAATTAACTCTTCTGCTCAACCAGAAGCCAAACACATGGAGCGCCCCTATGCATTCATCTAGCGGAAGCACAATAGAACAAAACAAACCACAATGCACAAGGGGTTTTTAGGTGGTTCGGTCCAGCAGACCTACATCCACCCCACACTCAAACCGAGTGTGGATTCCGCTGACTCACAGCTTGAACAGCTGGGCATCACAGCTTGCCATACAACCGCTGGGTAACACAGCTTGCCGTCCGAGGAATCCTCCTCGCCCCGCTGAGCAACACAGCTTGCTGTCCAGTGGAATCCTCCACTACAAACCGCTGGGCAATACAGCTTAGCCGTCCAGAGGCAGTACCTCTGCAATCCGCTGACTAACAGCTTGAAGAAAGATGTAAAAGATAAAATAAAGGACAGGAAGTAGCAGCAACAGAAAGCTGAAACAATGAAGCACAAATATAGCTCTCGAAGGAGCAGCTCTAGCTTGGATTCGATCCAAAAGCCAGACAACCTCAAACTCTCTCTCTTTCTCAACTCGAGCTCTCAATCTCTCTCTTGCTCTTCTTCTCTTCTTCTTTCGCTAATCTCTCACTCTCTGCTCTTCTCTTCTCTCTCTTTTCTTTCCTCTCTTGTGCTGGATCGACAGCTTCTCTCTTCTATATCGATCCACTTCTTCTGTGGAAGAAGGCTTGTATATATATAGCAGCAGCAGCAGCAGGCACACTGGGCGCGTGTGGCTTCACATTTCCTGCCCTAAAAATTCAGACCACGTGGCAGCATCCTGGTATCTCGTCCATCCTTGGATCATGAGCCAGGCACCTCAGATCACGTGCCCTTCATTAGCCTCTTAGTCCCTGTCAGACAGATGAAACGAAGTCATCAGTTCTAAGTATATGCATTGCATTGTATAGACTTTGCTGTGAAGGCGAAAGCAATGTAAAGTGTGCACAACGCAGTGTATAGACTTAATGAATATAAAGGCTTCATAAGAAGGAATGCAGTGTACCGACTTAGTGAATGTATAGGCTTCATAAAAGGAATCCAGTGTATAGACTTGCCCAAAGTATAGACTTCATATGAGGAGGCAACGGCTGTACATACTTCCTAGCAGCCGCTGTACAGACTCAAAGTGAAGCCCGATGCCAATGTATAGACTTTACTGAAGACACTGGACTCGAGTGTAGACATTACAACTAATGAATGCAATGCAGTGCAGACAATGGTTGTATAGACTTGAAATCCCAAAGGCAATGTATAGACATTGGACTGTACAGACTTTGTGATGCTTGTATGCAATGTAGAGACTTCGCTGAATGAGAATGCAATGCAGAGACTTCATGTTATGAAGCAAAGGATACACTTAGCTGAAGACTGCCAGTCGACGTATAGACTTGGCTTCAAAGCCAGTGTATAGACTTTATGCGTGAAGCAGCACAAGGAATAAGTGTGTACATTGAGAACCAATGTATAGACGTTATGAATCAGATCTGAAGCAGTGTATGGAGTTGCTATAGTGTAAAGTAATGTTCAGACTTCAGATGAGAAGGGACTCGCTGTACATGCTTGTTGAGGCTCAAGCAGTGTACAAACTTTGAAGCACAAAGGTAATGTACAGACTTTGCCTTAAAACGAATGTATAGACTTAGAATCAAAGAGGCGTTGTGTAGACTTTGAACCAGTGTACAGACTTGGAAGCTTGAGCCAATGAATAGACTTGAAACGCTTAAGGCGATGTACAGACTTGTTGAGGCTCAAGCAGTGTACAGACTTCGAAGTTCCACTGTGGATGTACAGACTTGAAGATCCACTGTGGATGTATAGACTTGGATGAGTGAAGCCGATGTACAGACTTCAAAGTTCCACTGTGGATGTACAGACTTGAAGTTCCACTGTGGATGTATAGACTTGAATGAGTGAAGCCGATGTACAGACTTGCCGATGCGAAGCCACTGTACAGACTTTGAAGAGTTGAACCCAATGTATAGACTTCACGCTGTACAGACTTTAGGCTTTGAACGTGTGAGCTGTAAATAATGTACAGACTCAGCGATGTATAGACTTGGCCAGCAAAACGTAGGGAAAGGTATGAGTGTATAGACTTGGCCAAGCATAGGAAAGGCCCCCCAATGTACAGACTTGATCATCCAGCAATGTATAGGCGTTCAATGTGAAGACCAATGTATAGACTTTGGATTTCACTGTGGATGTACAGACTTTAGGGACATGAAGCGAGTCAGTGTACAGACTTGATGAAGCGAAGCGAATGTACAGACTTAGAGTGTAGCTGAAGCCTTGATCGTAGGAATAGGCTGGAGTGTATAGACTTCAGGCTTCAGAAACAGATGTACAGACTTCACTTATAAAACGTAGGGAAAGACCCCAATGTATAGACTTTGCCTTGAACGAAAGTTAGTGAAGAATGTATAGACTTTCACGATGTGTAGACTTTGGATACGTGAAAGCTACAGTGAAGGAGTGTACACACTTGACCAATTCAAAGGCGAATCGAGTGTACAGACTCTGAGTCCAAACCCAACGGCTGTACAGACTTAGAATGTGAAGACTGATGTACAGACTTCATTAATCAAAGCATGAATGAGACGCTGTACACACTTAGCCTAGGACAATGTATAGACTCAATCAATTGAAGAGTTTCCAGTGTATGGACTTGAGTTCTTAAGCATGACTGCTGAAGGAGTCGACCCATCAGAGGATGTGTCGACCCATGACATATGAGAAATGTAAACAGCAGTGAATGAAATGTGAATGGAATGCAAAGAACACGCAGAGGCAGTATAGACTTTGAATCCAATGCACACGGCTGACAGACTTGAAGTGAACTGAATGAACATGATGTACAGACTTCAAGGCTTGAATGCAAATGATGCACACTTCCAATGTAGAGACTAGCACTTACTGCTATTCAGATGCAGATACATGCATAGACATTCAGACTATGCAGATACATGCAGAGACATGATATCTGACAAAATGCAATTCAGATATATAAAGAACAAATGCCATCAATGCTAAACATCATCATTCATGTTGCTATCATATGCAGAATGCTAAAGGATAAGAATGCACAGAAATGCACTTTGTTTATTGCAATCATCAAAACACAATAGCATTGCTATCATCAAAATACAATATCAAATGCACTCAAATGCACTCACTGTCTTGCTATCATCAAAACCAAATAGCATTGCTATCATCAAAGCAACATAGCACATGCTTGTGCCTAAGGGGCACAACATTCTCCCCCTTTTTGATGATGGCAATAAACAGTGACAGTGAGTCACACACAAAATTTTCTCCCCCTTTGACATAATCGAAAAGGGAAGAACAATAAAAAAAACATGTGTGCAACATGGCAGTATGCATGCAAGTGACTTCTCGAGCAATAAACTCCCCCTGAAGGTATGACTCCCCCTGAATTATTTCTCCCCCTAAATAAATGCTCCCCCTTTGAGAAGGAATATGAACAGATAAACAAAGGTAGAGAAGGTAGGAGGGTCACTTGACAACAGCTGAATCATAGGTTCAGAAAGGAAGCATGATTATAAACAACTGTTAAAGTATAAGAATCAGCAACATATAATTTTGACAAAAATTCAGGTTTAACAGTGATAAATCTAGAGTAAAACATCTGACCCCTGAAAAAGAGTTTATAGATTCCTTTTATAGCAATGAATCTAGGGCACATGGTATTAATAGATAAGTCAGAAATAATACCCTTTTGTGATTAAACATGGAAGATCAAGAATGGCAGTTTGAATATGTATTGAAAATAATTTTCACTCATTGACTTTTGATTTTTTGAAGGGTTACAGCAGTTTGATTTTCACTTTTGAATTTTTCAGAACCTGAACTAAGTAAATAGATCAGTGGCATTTATGCGGTTGACATTAGGTGTACACCTTGATCAGAGGCAGGTACCCCCAGTTACTAGGCATAAACTACTAGACCTATTTCAGATCAGAACCCACAAAGGATAGTCTTCACTTTTGACATTAAGGGTACACCTTGATTAGAGGCCAGTACCCTCAGTTACTTGGTGAGGACTCCCCCTATAGATTTGACCCTATGAACAGAGATATTCTGAATCACCTCATGACATGTGAATTCTCCTACTTCTTTGGAGGAGTTCACAGTTTCTCAGTGCAATCAGCCATTGCTCTGTCACTGTGTTCAGTTCTTAACATTAATGATCTTATTTACTGCTGCCCTTAATTCTTTTAGAGTGATTGTTTAAAAAATCAGTACACACTCTTATTAGCCTATTCTAGACATATCCAGTTCAACATATTTAGGCATTACAAAAACTTTTTCTATTTTAGCCATGAGACGAAGATTAAGAGCTATAAAAGTTTTCTTTTATCTCACATTCTGAAGTGCAGACACTTAACTCTCCAATTTATAAAGGTTAAACCTTTAGTTCCTTTCAATTTGTAAGTGTGATTCTTATAAGTGAATAATTACAATAATCACCATTCAATGTACTAAACCAGATGCAAAGCTGTTGTTTAGTGAAAATGATGGAGAAAAGATAGCAATTGGCAATATGGTTCAATGAGCAACTGATGTCAAAGAATATGAATCATTTGAATGAGAACACTGAGAAGTGAATAGGATTCAATGAATTGAATAGAACTCTCAGCTCCCCCTGACATCATGATGCAAGAGATATGCTATGCAACATACTGTCCTACATGCAGACTATGCACCAAGGATACATGAGACAAGTATGCAATCAATTCAGGTTTATGCATCCAAGTTATAAGCATTTTCATCCTTTTTCAGATTTTTCAACATATGATGCAGTGCACTGTTCTACATGAAGACAGGACCCATGGTACTCGGCGGAGAACCTGGTCTCAAAGACCATCTCACACATGGTAGAAACCTCCGGGCAGATTTCCTTGCCTTTTAGTAACATACCATTTGATATACCAGGGTTAAGCAAATGATAATGCAGTGCATAGCAACCCTATTATGCATTGAAAAACATGCAGTCTACGACAATAGGCAAATGACAGTCATGCAAATCAGTCCTTTATGTATTGATCAATTTCATTGGCAGTCATGCAGATGATATATACAAGTACTAGACACATGCATTGACTGTATGCACTAACTGACCCATTCAAGCTCAGTCTAAGTATGTAATCAAGCATGCAATGCATTGACATAAGACACATGCATTGACTCTATACACTGAAGAACTATTCACAATCAGCAAGTTATGCATTCAACAACAAGCATGTAGTCCATTGACACAAGGTTCATATAAAGCATCGACTGTAAAAATGATTGTGCAGAGCATCTAACAGCCCATTTATTCAGTGCAATAATCAGTGAGAGAAGAGCATCAGATATATGCAAAGTAAAATTCAGTAGTTGAGTCTGGATTACAGACTGATCAGCTAGACATGAAGAGATCATCAACAATCAATCAAGCAAATCAATATGAAACTCACAATTTTCATGCTCACAATTTCAGATAATGGAATTTAAAGCAAAGTTCAGAACTGACCTGAATTGTAGTATCCTGGGGTTTTCTTGTTGAGTGCCTTGGTTAACCCCTTTTATTCATTTCCAAGGCACACCTGCAACAACTAGATTATTTTGATCCTGCAAGAACCCAAGCTGCCTTGGGTCCTGTATGAGCCCTAACAGGTGTTCTAAACAATCTTTTAGCAATATGATCATCATATTCCATCAGTTTACACTCAAACATTGAATGTCCAGTTTTTCCACAATTATAACATGAAGCCACAGAATTTTTGTTTTTATTCTTCATGTTAGCAGAAACATGATGCCCATGTGCATGCATATGAGTATGAAAATTATGTGTATGAGCATGAGTATTTCTTTTATTGACATGAAAATTTTTCTTTCCATGCTCAGCCAGCCGACAGTTGGCAGCTTTGTGGCCTAGCTTACCACATTCAAAACATGCAAAGTTTTTCCTTTTATCTCTCAAGTTATTTCTAGCAGAATCATAGAAAGCAGGGAATTTGACAGATTTAGAGTTTAATCTATTTCCCTGAGCATGCCAGCAATCTTTGACTACATGCCCATACTTACCACATTCAAAGCATTTAAGATGCTTACTTCTTGATTCATTTTTACCCCAATGATTTCCTGACTAGCACTCATTAGCCTTATGCCCAGGCTTGTTGCAAGTGAAACAAATGATATGCTGGCCTGAAATAGATCTATAACTATATGGGTTATGTGCATGTGTGAAAGATCTAGGATTCACAATGTTATCTTCTTTCAGTTTAAAACATGCATTCATTACCACAATAATAGCATGAAGCATTAGATTTCCTGAAGGCATGGTTTCTTCCAGATAGATTCCTAGAATGCATTGTTTTATTTGCAAGCTCATCCTCTTTTAATATTCTGCAATCATCCATGATATGCCCATGCTTACCACAGTAATAGCAAGAAGTATCAGATTTCCTAGGGGCATGGTTTCTATCAGATGAATTCACAGATGCATGTGAATGAGTACAAGAAGCATGAGCATTTTGCATGGACCCATCAGATTCAGTAGAGCTAACAAATTTCAGAGTATAACCAGAATTATTCTTTGCCCTTTTTGTTTGACTCTTTCTTTTCAATTTCTGATTATCCTCAACAGGTTTTGTTTACTTTTCAATTTTCTGAGCTTTAAACTGAAAGACAGATTTTGAAGGTGACTTCTGATTTTTATTTTATTTTGGGGATTGCCTTGAAGTACCAGCTACATCAGTGCTTTGGACAAAAGTGATATATAACTGATTTTTAGTGATTTTCTTAACATCAGAACAGCAATTTGTTCCCCCTTCTAAGTTATCATCCTTCCTCTTCCCAACAGTTTTCATTTTTCCTTTAATCTTGACAGACTCAATAGCTGAATTTTCCAGATTATGAATTTTATCTTCCAAGCTAGCAATGTGAAGTTCATAACTGGCTATCTCCTGTTCACTGCAGTTTACACATTCGCTTAGAACTTGGTTAGCAGTTTTATACTTCTCAATTTCTTGTTCTAGACTGTTCAACATTTCTGATTCTTCATTACAAACAGCTTTTCCCTTTTCGGTAGTGAGAAGTTTTTCAGATAGTCCAGTATTTAACCATTTCAGTTTCTCAACTTCAGCTTTTAATTCAGTGTTTTCTTCCTCAAGATTTTTATCCTAAATTTCATTATTAGCACATCTCTCTCTTCCAGACATGTGCTCCAATTTTTCAATCAGTTCATCTTCTCTTTCTTCTGATTTAATTTTCTCAGCGAGCAGGTTTTTGTGATCATCTTTAAGTGAGGTAATTTATTTATTTAGCCATTCATTCTCACTAAAGAGATCTTCATTACGTTCTCTTAAAGCTGAGCATATTTTACAGTTTGATTTAGCAGAAGAGGACTGTGAAACCTCCTCATTGATTTCATTCATTCTGAGCATAAGAGTTTTATTTTTATTTTGAAGATCTTCATTCTTCAATTTCAGTTTGTCCATTCCAGTATTAACTTCAGTGAGTTCCTACATGCCTTTTAGATGCTCCTTTTTCTTATCATTCAACTGATTCTCTATTTCTGACATTTTATCCAACCATGTTTATTTTTCAATTTTTAGAGAATCATTTTGTTTCTTAAGATTCTGAACATCTAGCATGCAAGCATCATAAGACTTTTTCATATTTGGACAGTTTTCACAAGAATCTTTCAGATTTATTCTATCACATTTCTTTTTCAATTTTTTATTTTCAGATTTCAATTTCTTGGAAACTTCTAACAAGTTTTCATACATCTCTATCAATTCATTGAAAGAGTATCCTTCTGATTCAGAGCTTACCTCGGATGAAGTTTCATCATCAGCATTTCTACGATCAGCCATTAAGCACTTGCTGTGATTCCTGATTAGCTTCAGTTTATCCAAAATATCTTTGGCAGACCTGCAAGAAGAAATGCATTCAATTAGAGATCTGTCAATTGATTCTTTTAATAAAACTACAGCTCTATTATTGACAGAGTCTTTCAGCTTATCCTTCTTGGTCCATTTAGATTTATCCTTCGACAGTTTGTATGGACCATGAGTTATTACCTTCCACAAATCAGGATCAGTTGTGTTTACATACCGATGCAACTTTTCCAGCCATGGGCCAAGGTCATCACCTCTGTATATCGGAGGATGAGCCATCAGAACAGATGACAAGCAGATTCAAGGCACGAAGCAATCGACAACAAAGCACCACAACCAGATAAGCAAGGCAAGGAACTAACTCAGTGAAACTTAATACAGAACACAAGAAGCACACTTATAAAATGCACCAAACAGAAATGCACTAAACCAGATGATCAACGTAAAGCACTAAGACAGTAAATCAAAATATGATTCCAAAAGACCCACTCTAAAATGCACCAACAATTAGCAGGATCCTCTGCAGATTGTTAGATCTGTTCAGTCAGAGACCCGCTCTGATACCAAGTGTTGGGTTTGGTGCAGTATTCAGAGGGGGGGTGAATGAATATAGCCCTTTAAAAATCTTTCACCCAATTAAAATATGATGCTCACTAAAGTTACTAGTTCGCAAACTAGACAAGCTTAAAAGCTAATGGGCAGATGCGGAACTAAACAAACACACAGTAAGATCACTAGAGTGCTAACAAGACAGATTTAGACAAAGTATAGCTCAACTCGAATTTCGCTCTCTTGACAAATTAAAATACTCTAAGAAGACTAATTAACACTTCTGCTCAACCAGAAGCCAAACACATGGAGCGCCCCTATGCATTCATCTAGCGGAAGCACAATAGAACAAAACAAACCACAATGCACAAGGGGTTTTTAGGTGGTTCGGTCCAGCAGACCTACATCCACCCCACACTCAAACCGAGTGTGGATTCCGCTGACTCACAGCTTGAACAGCTGGGCATCACAGCTTGCCATACAACCGCTGGGTAACACAGCTTGCCGTCCGAGGAATCCTCCTCGCCCCGCTGAGCAACACAGCTTGCTGTCCAGTGGAATCCTCCACTACAAACCGCTGGGCAATACAGCTTAGCCGTCCAGAGGCAGCACCTCTGTAATCCGCTGACTAACAGCTTGAAGAAAGATGTAAAAGATAAAATAAAGGACAGGAAGTAGCAGCAACAGAAAGCTGAAACAATGAAGCACAAATATAGCTCTCGAAGGAGCAGCTCTAGCTTGGATTCGATCCAAAAGCCAGACAACCTCAAACTCTCTCTCTTTCTCAACTCGAGCTCTCAATCTCTCTCTTGCTCTTCTTCTCTTCTTCTTTCGCTAATCTCTCACTCTCTGCTCTTCTCTTCTCTCTCTTTTCTTTCCTCTCTTGTGCTGGATCGACAGCTTCTCTCTTCTATATCGATCCACTTCTTCTGTGGAAGAAGGCTTGTATATATATAGCAGCAGCAGCAGCAGGCACACTGGGCGCGTGTGGCTTCCACATTTCCTGCCCTAAAAATTCAGACCACGTGGCAGCATCCTGGTATCTCGTCCATCCTTGGATCATGAGCCAGGCACCTCAGATCACGTGCCCTTCATTAGCCTCTTTAGTCCCTGTCAGACAGATGAAACGAAGTCATCAGTTCTAAGTATATGCATTGCATTGTATAGACTTTGCTGTGAAGGCGAAAGCAATGTAAAGTGTGCACAACGCAGTGTATAGACTTAATGAATATAAAGGCTTCATAAGAAGGAATGCAGTGTACCGACTTAGTGAATGTATAGGCTTCATAAAAGGAATCTAGTGTATAGACTTGCCCAAAGTATAGACTTCATATGAGGAGGCAACGGCTGTACATACTTCCTAGCAGCCGCTGTACAGACTCAAAGTGAAGCCCGATGCCAATGTATAGACTTTACTGAAGACACTGGACTCGAGTGTAGACATTACAACTAATGAATGCAATGCAGTGCAGACAATGGTTGTATAGACTTTAAATCCCAAAGGCAATGTATAGACATTAGACTGTACAGACTTTGTGATGCTTGTATGCAATGTAGAGACTTCGCTGAATGAGAATGCAATGCAGAGACTTCATGTTATGAAGCAAAGGATACACTTAGCTGAAGACTGCCAGTCGACGTATAGACTTGGCATCAAAGCTAGTGTATAGACTTTATGCATGAAGCAGCACAAGGAATAAGTGTGTACATTGAGAACCAATGTATAGACGTTATGAATCAGATCTGAAGCAGTGTATGGAGTTGCTATAGTGTAACAATGAAAGCAATCTTCTCTCTCCCCAACTTATCCTTTATTCAAACCTGTAATTAAAAATAAAATCACAATAAAAACTTGGGTTGCCTCCTAAGAAGCCATTTATTAGCACACGGAAATCATGAAAACTTTGGGTTTCCTTCCAAGAAGCGCTAAGTTTAACGTCTTCAGCCAGACGCAATGTTGCTCACTAACCAACGGGTGGCATTAAGAATGAGCCACCATGTGATCTTGTCCTCCTTCAAATTTCAGCCCTCATACCATTGGAAGACAAGAGTAAGCATGTACGGACTGGGGCTAGAAATAGGCAGGACTCGCACATTATTGATTTTAACTTTAACCATGTGTGTGAGCCAATTTTCATATTTAGGGATCAAGAAATGATCAATGGCCAATAATCTCTCAAGATCGAGGTTGAACCCTTGTACAATATCAATCCATTGGTCCCCTTCACTTGTATCGTCCCTCTTGACTAACCCTTTAGTGACTACTTCCTCCACTCGAACTTGGTCAAAAACTGGTGGCGTATGAATAAGATTGTCATTATTAGTCACATTCCTCTCATTAATAGTCTCATGAAACTTATTTTCCTGATAGGGAGTCAAATCAAAGGTGAATGTAGTTAGCATATCCCCCTCAGGTGCTAGAATGTCATATTGAAGAGGCTGTACTGTCAAAGGAATTTTATTAGAAGGAAGCACGAGCCCAGAATCTAACTCATCCAATGTGGGATAGGGCCCAAGGGTCAGATCAAGTGTGAAATTCTCTAATAAAACCCCTTCATCACACTCAGCACTCAACTGAGGATTATCAACCAAATTTTTCAATAATAGGATGGGTAGATGAAATGTAAATCTTTCCAACAAGGCCCCATTATCATGTTCTTCCAAGGGAGGAGGATATTTAGAATTTGTTTCCACTGAATCAACATGATTATTAATCACAAAGCAATCCTCCTCGGCATGTATATCCTCAATTGAGTTGTTTGGGCCACCAATCTTCACAGTGATATTCTCAATCTCAAAACATTCATAGAATGAGTGATGATATCAATGTGATCATTTTTATCCTTCAATTCATCCCCTAATTCCGTCCCTTCCTCCATCACGGTATTGCGAGTGCACTCTCCCTCACTCCCAATAGTGATATCTTCAGCCAAAACGACATGCATCAGATCATCATCATCATCATTCACGTAATGAGGGGGTTGGTTGAATATTGAAGGAGGGCCATGATGAGTAGACTGAGAGTACACAATTTAAGGTTCAAAGTAGTGGCCCGGTGAATCACCCCTAGTATTGATATTGCTTTGAGAGTTTGGGTAAGATGAGTTGGGCTGAAGTTGATTGCACATGTGCTGCTCGTGAGTTTCTTGGGGTGAAGGTGTAGACAAATGGGCTTGAATTGGTTGGTCCGTGCAAGGCAAAGTTAGGTGAGTACTCCAGCCAAGATAAGAATCTTTTGAAAGGGTATCATACTTGGGCTGAGAGAACCCTAAGGTATTTTGGACTTGAGCTTGGATGACCAGTGGGAGTTGGGCTATAGTAGGACACTGACTCACATGGTGAGTGAGACTGGCACAAAACTCACAGGTTTTTGCGAAAGTTGGGATTTTTAAAAAGGTCCTACATATTGTGTATGAGATGAGATGGAGGTATTATTCATAGAATTTTCACTCAAAATTTCAAATAGATCATAAGCCTCATCTTCATTCTTGTTCATGAATGCCCCTCTGCAGCATGTGTCCACCATTTGTCTATCAAACTCAGATAACCTCTCATAAAATACAAACATACTTTGTCATTTGGGTAACCCATGATGTGGACATTGACGTAACAAATCATTCAGCCTTTCCCAAGATTCATAAATTTACTCGCCTGAAAACTAAGTAAATCCCAAAATCGCCCTTCTCATAATGTTGGTTCGGACTATGGGGCAAAATTATTTTAGAAATTCTAACTGCATATCCTCCCAAGTTCTAACAATTTTCCCAAAACTTCTTAACCAATATTTTACTTTATCCTTCAATGAGAATGGAAATAAGATCAACTTAAGGGCATCATCACTAAAATTTTGGATTTTGACTAGCGAGCAAATTTCTTGAAAATCATCTAAATGCTCATAAGGATTTTCATTGGGTTTCCCATAAAAAGATGGGAGCATTTGGATGATACCGGGGCTAATCTCATAATGATCCACCAGAATGGCAGGTAGTTCAATACAAGTGGAGGGTTTATAAGTAGAAGGAATAAAGTGTTTCTTCATGGGCTTGAGTTTCCCTCTAAGATAGATTCCAAACATCCCAAGGCGGAGATTCTCTTCCATTGGTCCTCTTGACAGCGTCCATCTCCCCGACAACGGCCCCAAAAATTGATAGCCACAAAACTCGTCGTTTAAAAACCGTGCCACAATTTCAAAAATAACCAGACTCCCTCACTAAAAAGATATAAAATCTAAGTAGAGTGGTAAGTACAGGTCGATCCCACGGGGAGGAAATGTTTCTTTTAAAAAAGTTGGAAAAATTCTTATGTTTTGAAAATCAAGGTTTTGAGTGAGTTAAAGCTAATGGAAAATAAATTACGTGAACTTAAGACTAGAAATAAATCAAACTAAAGAATATGAGAGGGTTGAGATTAGAGTTTGGAAGGAGATGAAAAGAGAAAATAAAGAACAATTGCATAAACTTAATTTTTATTGCTAATGAAGAGTACAACATCTATGAAAACTAAAAATACAACTTGAATAATGCTAAGGGAAGAAAAGAAGAAAGGAGCAAAGATGAAGAAGAATAGCGCCGCCGTCTCCATGCCGAGCCTTGGAAGAAGATCGCCCCGCCTTAGGATTAGACATCGTCTTTAGAGCACCGAAGGAAAATAATCTCCGCCTTGGGATGTTTGGATGAAAATAGAGGAGGGGGAGAGATAGAAGATGAAGAAGAGAGTTTAGAAACAGTGAAATAGAAATAATGAAAATAGGTCGAGATTAGAAATAAAATAACTTTAAAACCGGAGAGAATTAGAAGAAGTGGTAAAAATAAAAGTTGAAGATAAAATGAAGAGGAGGAAGGTTTGTGAAGAGTGCAGAGAGAGAAGAAGACCAAAAGATGGTGAAAACTAGGGAAGACCAAAAGTGATCTGCACGGATGAACAGTAGCTGTGCAAAAAATTGAATCGTGGAAAAATAAAAATAGCTTAAAAACCACTAGGAATTAGAGAAAGTAATAGAAGAAGAAAGTCTATATCTTTAAAAGAGAAAGAACTTTCATGAAGAGTGTAGAGGGAAAAGAAGAGCATAATGGTATGAAAATGGAGGAAGAACATGGTGTAGAGCCTTGGATGAATAGTAAAAACACAGGACAACACCTTGAAAAAAAGATTATAACTTGAAAACGGTAGAGAATTGAAAGATTATGCAGAATAAGAAGTTGAAGATCTTTTAAAAAAAGAGCTTTAATGAAGAAAGAAAGAGGAGAAAATGACTAGAATGGGGAGAAATGGGCGACCTAAGATGAAGATGTGAGAGGGAGAGAGAGAAATGCCAAAAGAACCCCCTTCACCTCCTTGTCATGGGCTATTTATAGGGAAAGTTGGGTCAATGGAGGGTGGAGATTGTATCAAAAGGAGATGGATGTCTGAGATTTAGGTAGAAGATAATGCATGGGGAAAAAAAAGGAGGTGGGCACCCCCTCCTTGGACTTTGGGCACCCCCTTTCTTGAACTTTGGACACCCCTTTCACAAGACTCATCATTTCTCCCCTTTATTTCAAAATTTGAATTTTCTTTTCCCTCCAACCAAAATACAAAATTTGAATTTTATTTTTCCTCCAACCAAAATATATGCTTTTGACTTGGTCAAAGTGGTGATGACATTTTTGCCCCCGGAGTTTCTTATAGTTACCTTCAATGTCCTGCACACACGTAATTGCAATTTAGTCCATAAAAATTACCATAATGTGCACATAAATATCAAATGCTCATGGTTTATGCAATGGAGAATTAATGCTCATAGCCCTCAACTTCAATTTAAATAATATCACCAAATTAATCAATTTACGTGAAAACCCTAATTTAAACGCAGAGTTGAGGTTAACTATAAAATATGCATAATTGCCTAATTATATACACATAAAATGGTGAACATGCGATGAATAACCATCGAAAATGGACACTTATCAGCGGGGTGGGGAAAACTATGCTAGAAGTCGAAGTGAATGAAGATCGTCGGTTCTGCCAGCCCTCTGGAACAGTGGATAGATAGTCGGTGTTGACGCCACTGCAGACTGGCCTGAACTCCGTTTGCAACGAAACCAGCGGCAAAACCTCCGTGGTTGACCCAGGATGTCATCAGAAATTTTGGGGATTTTCTTGTTGGTGACAGCGATCGGGGCAGAGGCGTGAACAGGGTTGCAAGCTTCTAATTCTGGTAGCTTCTGTGTCACTACAGCAGCAAGGCAAGGACAACACGGTTGCTCCCAAGCTCTGATTCAGGCGAGGCCAGAGTCGTTGGATTCGTGGTCGAACCCTCTTCGAACGGAGACCTGCGCACTAATGGTAGGAAATTCGAAACTTTGTGCTTCGGGCTTCAAATGATTCTCCGCTTCTTGGCGATGCTAGGGGACTTCGAGGAGAACGTTTCAGCCAAGCGCCACTCCAAGAAGCTCTGAACTCTGGTTGTGGTAGCCTCTGCAATCTGCTTCTGAATGACTATCAAGAGGATGATGCACAGTCCGGCGATTTCGGCTCTCCTGGGCATCCACGAACTCAGACTGGGACGAGACCACCACCGTTGCGAAGAGGACTGGGAGACACTTGCAACGGTATATGGTACGCCCTCTGAAGCTTCTTGGTGATGACGTGGCAGCCACAGAAAGTTGCTGGTACTCTGCTGCCTGCGAGTTGGGAATAGGATGAAAGTGTAGGGTGGTGTGTATGAGGGTTGGATGGCCAAGGGAAGCAAGGGGAAATGGTGAGGGTGACCAGGGTAGGAAGGGGGTGTTGGGGAGGGGTGAGGGGCAGCCAGAAAGGGAGAGAGATTCAAATTTGGCCTAGGGTTTAAACCCCTTCAGCCTTGGGGAGATGGAAGGGTGATTGGGAAAGGGTAGTGGGTGGTTGAGGGTTGGAGGGCGGCTTGCAGATTGGTGGGTTCTCCCTTGGGACTAGGGGTAAAGTAAAGAGGTGTTGTGGGAAGTTGTGGTGACTATTGAATGAGGGGAGGAGAGAGAGAAAGTAGGTGGGAGGGGGAGGAGAGAGAAAGGGGATAGGGGAGGGGAGTTTCTCACTCCTCTCTAATGGCTTCTCACTAAAGAAATTTAATTTTTTGGACTCACAATAATAGATCTTCATTAGCTTAAAATGGGGAGATGGGGGTCCTATTTATAGGGAACCCACATTTTATAATAAGTCCCTGCATTTTGGACCAATGATAAATAACCAAGGGGAAGGGGGCGCCTCCGGGCCTAGCCCATATAATTGGGCCCATTAACCAAACTAATCAACCCTATGACAGTTAACTTAGGTAGATGACTCATTAACCTAGGTACTTGACTCAAATAAAAGGAAAATTACATAGTTATGACTCAAAGAAAATATGAAAATTACATGACTTGACTCAGAAAAGTGTGACGGACACAATGGAACCATGCCGGTGAGCAATCAGAGCTGTGAAAAATGTGAAGGGCGAGAGATGCCCCCATCATACCCCTGGGCTGTGAAGAACTCGACTCCGTCGAGTATGTGTCTACCGGGGAAGAGGTCCTCCAATGCAGCTCCGGGCGAGCCACGACCTCCAAACTCAACCTCACGTCCTATACCAGGGGACGGCTCTTCGGCCTCTCAAGGTTGCTCGGGCACACCCTCTTGCCGGTGTTGGAACCATGCTGGCCTAGTATTGCCTCCGTGTGAATACGTCGGGCTCTCGGGCTGATATGTGGTGGCTCTTCGAGTGTGTCTCTCACAAGGGTAGGGGTAGGCTCGAAACTCTCACTAGGATCCACCGCGGTGCCCATATAGGGTGTTGGACCCGCCACGTGGGAAATGGGGTGAATCCCAAAACCCATTAGAAAGCCCAACCCATAAGCCAGGTTGCCAAGGCCACTCGGAACTAGGCAAGGTCCAAGTCCTCGTGCCCTCAAGTTGGAGGTGACCCTAGGGTAGAGCCACTCCAAAGTCACCATCGCCAAGTTGCCAACTTGGAATTCAAAGTGGCGTTCGTGAGGTTCTGCCCGCTTCTTGTGATTCTCACCGCTCGTTGTTTGTTGCTTGCTTAAATGCTCATGCCAAGTACTACGATGCGGTGCGAGTGGGAGATGCAGGATATGTAAAGGGGGGCCAGGACAACCATAGTTAGACAAATCATGCAGAGATGCCATGGAGACTTTGAAGGGTGTGGGAGGGCCAGGGCATCCATATGTGTCCCTCTCATGCGTGGGTGTGAGGAGTGTCGGAGGACCCGAACATCCATGAATGCTCCGAACATGCTTAAGACTCATGATGAATGAAGGTGGACCATTACATCCGAATATGGACCACTCATACTTCCTACTTGATATGTGGATGATATGAATGAATGGACTTGACTTACTAATCATGTCAAGTGTTGGGAGGTGCCAAGATATAGGCATTCTTACTCCAAAGATGATTTCTATGTGTGGGGTTGTGGGATGACCTTTGAACTTCTATTTGAAAGGTTCGAAGGGATCTAAGAAGGTGGATAGCATGGAGTGAGACACTTCCTTAATCCCTATGTGAATATTTCCCAAAGTCATGGCTTCTATGGTGTAACCCGAGTCTAGGAAGGGGTGGGTTTGATCCATCATAGTGGGTTGGGGAAGGAAAAGGTGGGTGGTGGGTAAGGTGGTTGGGCCACATGGGTATCCGTACTCCCATTAGAAGGTGTCAAAGGGATCATGGTAAGGGCTACCTAGAGAGAGGAACTCCATGTCCCTAAGGTTCTCACAAGGTCATGAGTCATCCTCTTTCAAAGTAATTGATCCAAGATCTCTAGTGAGTTGTCCATTTAAGGCATTTGGGGTCTCAATGGGTGGAGAGTAGACCGGAGTGGGTTCTTCCTCCAAGGGGAGATATAGGACGATCTCAATAGTGCAATGTCCACTCGTGCAAATGGAGGTGATGGAGCCAATGGTGTGGTGGGCAAAGTTAATGGTGCTAGGCTCCGATGGTCCCATGGCAAGCAAGCCGATCAAGTGGACTTGTCAACATAGGCTATCCACTAGGTCTCCCAAGTCTCCCGCGAAGTAGAAGGTTTGGAAAGTGACATGGGGAGGTCGGGTGGGAACAATTTGGGATTGATATCCCAATGGTGGTGAGCTAGGGAGGGTGGGATTTTGCTTGAGCCATTGGAGTATGGACTCATCTATGGTGAGGGTGTCGTATGTGATGGTGCATAGCTTTTGAGGATTC
The DNA here is from genome assembly GCA_022559845.1 of Amorphophallus konjac. Classification (NCBI taxonomy): domain Eukaryota; kingdom Viridiplantae; phylum Streptophyta; class Magnoliopsida; order Alismatales; family Araceae; genus Amorphophallus; species Amorphophallus konjac. The sequence goes on along the minus strand of CM040122.1, from coordinate 162,243,087 downwards.
GGACCATGAGGGGTGGGGGAAGATTGAGGCTCTTCTTCCTTATTGGTGGGAGCTTGGGCTTCCTCTATGTTGATAAGAGGGTCCAGATGGGCATAAATCTTCCTAAGTTCATTTCTCATCTCAACCCAAGAGTCGATGGGCACTTGCTTTCCAACTTCCCTTAAACCTACAATGTTTTACCATTCATTCCTAGCTTGGCGCCAGAGCAAACTTTTGGCATAGTTGACTTGCATAGACCCTGACAGGGTGAACCTCTCAAAGTGGTGATCTATGGAGCATTCCCTTTCTAGATATAAACTAGGGTGGGATCCATCAAACACAAAGACGTCTATTGGGTTCAAGCGAGACGAGTAGGCTAAGTAGGAAGTGGCCATGATGAACGGGTGAATAAATGCAATGGCCCTAGGACAAGACTTAGTAGAGACAAGTCTAGAACTTGCTCTTATACCAATTGATGTGACACAACCTAAGTGTTGGGTTTGGTGCAGTATTCAGAGGGGGGGTGAATGAATATAGCCCTTTAAAAATCTTTCACGCAATTAAAATATGATGCTCACTAAAGTTACTAGTTCGCAAACTAGACAAGCTTAAAAGCTAATGGGCAGATGCGGAACTAAACAAACACACAGTAAGATCACTGGAGTGCTAACAAGATAGATTTAGACAAAGTATAGCTCAACTAGAATTTGCTCTCTTGACAAATTAAAATACTCTAAGAAAACTAATTAACTCTTCTGCTCAACCAGAAGCCAAACACATGGAGCGCCCCTATGCATTCATCTAGCGGAAGCACAATAGAACAAAACAAACCACAATGCACAAGGGGTTTTTAGGTGGTTCGGTCCAGCAGACCTACATCCACCCCACACTCAAACCGAGTGTGGATTCCGCTGACTCACAGCTTGAACAGCTGGGCATCACAGCTTGCCATACAACCGCTGGGTAACACAGCTTGCCGTCCGAGGAATCCTCCTCGCCCCGCTGAGCAACACAGCTTGCTGTCCAGTGGAATCCTCCACTGCAAACCGCTGGGCAATACAGCTTAGCCGTCCAGAGACAGCACCTCTGCAATCCGCTGACTAACAGCTTGAAGAAAGATGTAAAAGATAAAATAAAGGACAGGAAATAGCAGCAACAGAAAGCTGAAACAATGAAGCACAAATATAGCTCTCGAAGGAGCAGCTCTAGCTTGGATTCGATCCAAAAGCCAGACAACCTCAAACTCTCTCTCTTTCTCAACTCGAGCTCTCAATCTCTCTCTTGCTCTTCTTCTCTTCTTCTTTCGCTAATCTCTCACTCTCTGCTCTTCTCTTCTCTCTCTTTTCTTTCCTCTCTTGTGCTGGATCGACAGCTTCTCTCTCTATATCGATCAGCTTCTTCTGTGGGAGAAGGCTTGTATATATATAGCAGCAGCAGCAGCAGGCACACTGGGCGCGTGTGGCTTCCACATTTCCTGCCCTAAAAATTCAGACCACGTGGCAGCATCCTGGTATCTCGTCCATCCTTGGATCACGAGCCAGGCACCTCGGATCACGTGCCCTTCATTAGCCTCTTCAGTCCCTGTCAGACAGATGAAACGAAGTCATCAGTTCTAAGTATATGCATTGCATTGTATAGACTTTGCTGTGAAGGCGAAAGCAATGTAAAGTGTGCACAACGCAGTGTATAGACTTAATGAATATAAAGGCTTCATAAGAAGGAATGCAGTGTACAGACTTAGTGAATGTATAGGCTTCATAAAAGGAATCCAGTGTACAGACTTGCCCAAAGTATAGACTTCATATGAGGAGGCAACGGCTGTACATACTTCCTAGCAGCCGCTGTACAGACTCAAAGTGAAGCCCGATGCCAATGTATAGACTTTACTGAAGACACTGGACTCGAGTGCAGACTTTACAACTAATGAATGCAATGCAGTGCAGACAATGGTTGTATAGACTTTAAATCCCAAAGGCAATGTATAGACATTGGACTGTACAGACTTTGTGATGCTTGTATGCAATGTAGAGACTTCGCTGAATGAGAATGCAATGCAGAGACTTCATGTTATGAAGCAAAGGATACACTTAGCTGAAGACTGCCAGTCGACGTATAGACTTGGCATCAAAGCTAGTGTATAGACTTTATGCGTGAAGCAGCACAAGGAATAAGTGTGTACATTGAGAACCAATGTATAGACGTTATGAATCAGATCTGAAGCAGTGTATGGAGTTGCTATAGTGTAAAGTAATGTTCAGACTTCAGATGAGAAGGGACTCGCTGTACATGCTTGTTGAGGCTCAAGCAGTGTACAAACTTTGAAGCACAAAGGTAATGTACAGACTTTGCCTTAAAACGAATGTATAGACTTAGAATCAAAGAGGCGTTGTGTAGACTTTGAACCAGTGTACAGACTTGGAAGCTTGAGCCAATGAATAGACTTGAAACGCTTAAGGCGATGTACAGACTTGTTGAGGCTCAAGCAGTGTACAGACTTCGATGTTCCACTGTGGATGTACAGACTTGAAGATCCACTGTGGATGTATAGACTTGGATGAGTGAAGCCGATGTACAGACTTCGAAGTTCCACTGTGGATGTACAGACTTGAAGATCCACTGTGGATGTATAGACTTGAATGAGTGAAGCCGATGTACAGACTTGCCGATGCGAAGCCACTGTACAGACTTTGAAGAGTTGAACCCAATGTATAGACTTCACGCTGTACAGACTTTAGGCTTTGAACGTGTGAGCTGTAAGCAATGTACAGACTCAGCGATGTATAGACTTGGCCAGCAAAACGTAGGGAAAGGTATGAGTGTATAGACTTGGCCAAGCATAGGAAAGGCCCCCCAATGTACAGACTTGATCATCCAGCAATGTATAGGCTTTCAATGTGAAGACCAATGTATAGACTTTGGATTTCAATGTGGATGTACAGACTTTAGGGACATGAAGCGAGTCAGTGTACAGACTTGATGAAGCGAAGCGAATGTACAGACTTAGAGTGTAGCTGAAGCCTTGATCGTAGGAATAGGCTGGAGTGTATAGACTTCAGGCTTCAGAAACGGATGTACAGACTTCACTTATGAAACGTAGGGAAAGACCCCAATGTATAGACTTTGCCTTGAACGAAAGTCAGTGAAGAATGTATAGACTTTCACGATGTGTAGACTTTGGATACGTGAAAGCTACAGTGAAGGAGTGTACACACTTGACCAATTCAAAGGCGAATCGAGTGTACAGACTCTGAGTCCAAACCCAACGGCTGTACAGACTTAGAATGTGAAGACTGATGTACAGACTTCATTAATCAAAGCATGAATGAGACGCTGTACACACTTAGCCTAGGACAATGTATAGACTCAATCAATTGAAGAGTTTCAGTGTATGGACTTGAGTTCTTAAGCATGACTGCTGAAGGAGTCGACCCATCAGAGGATGTGTCGACCCATGACATATGAGAAATGTAAACAGCAGTGAATGAATGTGAATGGAATGCAAAGAACACGCAGAGGCAGTATAGACTTTGAATCCAATGCACACGGCTGACAGACTTGAAGTGAACTGAATGAACATGATGTACAGACTTCAAGGCTTGAATGCAAATGATGCACACTTCCAATGTAGAGACTAGCACTTACTGCTATTCAGATGCAGATACATGCAGAGACATTCAGACTATGCAGATACATGCAGAGACATGATATCTGACAAAATGCAATTCAGATATATAAAGAACAAATGCCATCAATGCTAAACATCATCATTCATGTTGCTATCATATGCAGAATGCTCAAGGATAAGAATGCACAGAAATGCACTTTGTTTATTGCAATCATCAAAACACAATAGCATTGCTATCATCAAAATACAATATCAAATGCACTCAAATGCACTCACTGTCTTGCTATCATCAAAACCAAATAGCATTGCTATCATCAAAGCAACATAGCACATGCTTGTGCCTAAGGGGCACAACATTCTCCCCCTTTTTGATGATGGCAATAAACAGTGACAGTGAGTCACACACAAAATTTTCTCCCCCTTTGACATAATCGAAAAGGGAAGAACAATAAAAAAACATGTGTGCAACATGGCAGTATGCATGCAAGTGACTTCTCGAGCAATAAACTCCCCCTGAAGGTATGACTCCCCCTGAATTATTTCTCCCCCTAAATAAATGCTCCCCCTTTGAGAAGGAATATGAACAGATAAACAAAGGTAGAGAAGGTAGGAGGGTCACTTGACAACAGCTGAATCATAGGTTCAGAAAGGAAGCATGATTATAAACAACTGTTAAAGTATAAGAATCAGCAACATACAATTTTGACAAAAATTCAGGTTTAACAGTGATAAATCTAGAGTAAAACATCTGACCCCTGAAAAAGAGTTTATAGATTCCATTTATAGCAATGAATCTAGGGCACATGGTATTAATAGATAAGTCAGAAATAATACCCTTTTGTGATTAAACATGGAAGATCAAGAATGGCAGTTTGAATATGTATTGAAAATAATTTTCACTCATTGACTTTTGATTTTTCGAAGGGTTACAGCAGTTTGATTTTCACTTTTGAATTTTTCAGAACCTGAACTAAGTAAATAGATCAGTGGCATTTATGCTGTTGACATTAGGTGTACACCTTGATCAGAGGCAGGTACCCCCAGTTACTAGGCATAAACTACTAGACCTATTTCAGATCAGAACCCACAAAGGATAGTCTTCACTTTTGACATTAAGGGTACACCTTGATTAGAGGCCAGTACCCTCAGTTACTTGGTGAGGACTCCCCCTATAGATTTGACCCTATGAACAGAGATATTCTGAATCACCTCATGACATGTGAATTCTCCTGCTTCTTTGGAGGAGTTCACAGTTTCTCAGTGCAATCAGCCATTGCTCTGTCACTGTGTTCAGTTCTTAACATTAATGATCTTATTTACTGCTGCCCTTAATTCTTTTAGAGTGATTGTTTAAAAAATCAGTACACACTCTTATTAGCCTGTTCTAGACATATCCAGTTCAACACATTTAGGCATTACAAAAACTTTTTCTATTTTAGCCATGAGACAAAGATTAAGAGCTATAAAAGTTTTCTTTTATCTCAAATTCTGAAGTGCAGACACTTAACTCTCCAATTTATAAAGGTTAAACCTTTAGTTCCTTTCAATTTGTAAGTGTGATTCTTATAAGTGAACAATTGCAATAATCACCATTCAATGTACTAAACCAGATGCAAAGCTGTTGTTTAGTGAAAATGATGGGGAAAAGATAGCAATTGGCAATATGGTTCAATGAGCAACTGATGTCAAAGAATATGAATCATTTGAATGAGAACACTGAGAAGTGAATAGGATTCAATGAATTGAATAGAACTCTCAGCTCCCCCTGACATCATGATGCAAGAGATATGCTATGCAACATACTGTCCTACATGCAGACTATGCACCAAGGATACATGAGACAAGTATGCAATCAATTCAGGTTTATGCATCCAAGTTATAAGCATTTTCATCCTTTTTCAGATTTTTCAACATATGATGCAGTGCACTGTTCTACATGAAGACAGGACCCATGGTACTCGGCGGAGAACCTGGTCTCAAAGACCATCTCACACATGGTAGAAACCTCCGGGCAGATTTCCTTGCCTTTTAGTAACATACCATTTGATATACCAGGGTTAAGCAAATGATAATGCAGTGCAAAGCAGCCCTATTATGCATTGAAAAACATGCAGTCTACGACAATAGGCAAATGACAGTCATGCAAATCAGTCCTTTATGTATTGATCAATTTCATTGACAGTCATGCAGATGATATATGCAAGTACTAGACACATGCATTGACTGTATGCACTAACTGACCCATTCAAGCTCAGTCCAAGTATGTAATCAAGCATGCAATGCATTGACACAAGACACATGCATTGACTCTATACACTGAAGAACTATTCACAATCAGCAAGTTATGCATTCAACAACAAGCATGCAGTCCATTGACACAAGGTTCATATAAAGCATCGACTGTAAAAATGATTGTGCAGAGCATCTAACAGCCCATTTATTCAGTGCAATAATCAGTGAGAGAAGAGCATCAGATATATGCAAAGTAAAATTCAGTAGCTGAGTCTGGAATGCAGACTGATCAGCTAGACATGAAGAGATCATCAACAATCAATCAAGCAAATCAATATGAAACTCACAATTTTCATGCTCACAATTTCAGATAATGGAATTTAAAGCAAAGTTCAGAACTGACCTGAATTGTAGTATCCTGGGGTTTTCTTGTTGAGTGCCTTGGTTAACCCCTTTTATTCATTTCCAAGGCACACCTGCAACAACTGGATTATTTTGATCCTGCAGGAACCCAAGCTGCCTTGGGTCCTGTATGAGCCCTAACAGGTGTTCTAAACAATCTTTTAGCAACATGATCATCATATTCCATCAGTTTACACTCAAACATTGAATGTCCAGTTTTTCCACAATAATAACATGAAGCCACAGAATTTTTGTTTTTATTCTTCATGTTAGCAGAAACATGATGCCCATGTGCATGCATATGAGTATGAAAATTATGTGTATGAGCATGAGTATTTCTTTTATTGACATGAAAATTTTTCTTTCCATGCTCAGCCAGCCGACAGTTGGCAGCTTTGTGGCCTAGCTTACCACATTCAAAACATGCAAAGTTTTTCCTTTTATCTCTCAAGTTATTTCTAGCAGAATCATAGAAAGCAGGGAATTTGACAGATTTAGAGTTTAATCTATTTCCCTGAGCATGCCAGCAATCTTTGACTGCATGCCCATACTTACCACATTCAAAGCATTTAAGATGCTTGCTTCTTGATTCATTTTTACCCCAATGATTTCCTGACCAGCACTCATTAGCCTTATGCCCAGGCTTGTTGCAAGTGAAACAAATGATATGCTGGCCTGAAATAGATCTATATCTATATGGGTTATGAGCATGTGTGAAAGATCTAGGATTCACATTGTTATCTTCTTTCAGTTTAAAACATGCATTCATTACATGACCACGCCTACCACAATAATAGCATGAAGCATTAGATTTCCTGAAGGCATGGTTTCTTCCAGATAGATTCCTAGAATGCATTGTTTTATTTGCATGCTCATCCTCTTTTAATATTCTGCAATCATCCATGATATGCCCATGCTTACCACAGTAATAGCAAGAAGTATCAGATTTCCTAGGGGCATGGTTTCTATCAGATGAATTCACAGATGCATGTGAATGAGTACAAGAAGCATGAGCATTTTGCATGGACCCATCAGATTCAGCAGAGCTAACAAATTTCAGAGTATAACCAGAATTATTCTTTGCCCTTTTTGTTTGACTCTTTCTTTTCAATTTCTGATTATCCTCAACAGGTTTTGTTTGCTTTTCAATTTTCTGAGCTTTAAACTGAAAGACAGATTTTGAAGGTGACTTCTGATTTTCATTTTATTTTGGGGATTGCCTTGAAGTACCAGCTACATCAGTGCTTTGGACAAAAGTGGTATATAGCTGGTTTTTAGTGATTTTCTTAACATCAGAACAGCAATTTGTTCCCCCTTCTGAGTTATCATCCTTCCTCTTCCCAACAGTTTTCATTTTTCCTTTAATCTTGGCAGACTCAATAGCTGAATTTTCCAGATTATGAATTTTATCTTCCAAGCTAGCAATGTGAAGTTCATAACTGGCTATCTCCTGTTCACTGCAGTTTACACATTCGCTTAGAACTTGGTTAGCAGTTTTATACTTCTCAATTTCTTGTTCTAGACTGTTCAACATTTCTGATTCTTCATTACAAACAGCTTTTCCCTTTTCGGTAGTGAGAAGTTTTTCAGATAGTCCAGTATTTAACCATTTCAGTTTCTCAACTTCAGCTTTTAATTCAGTGTTTTCTTCCTCAAGATTTTTATCCTGAATTTCATTATTAGCACATCTCTCTCTTCCAGACATGTGCTCCAATTTTTCAATCAGTTCATCTTCTCTTTCTTCTGCTTTAATTTTCTCAGCGAGCAGGTTTTTGTGATCATCTTTAAGTGAGGCAATTTGTTTATTTAGCCATTCATTCTCACTAAAGAGATCTTCATTACGTTCTCTTAAAGCTGAGCATATTTTACAGTTTGATTTAGCAGAAGAGGACTGTGAAACCTCCTCATTGATTTCATTCATTCTGACCATAAGAGTTTTATTTTTCTTTTGAAGATCTTCATTCTCCAATTTCAGTTTGTCCATTCCAGTATTAACTTCAGTGAGTTCCTGCATGCCTTTTAGATGCTCCTTTTTCTTATCATTCAACTGATTCTCTATTTCTGACATTTTATCCAACCATGTTTGTTTTTCAATTTTTAGAGAATCATTTTGTTTCTTAAGATTCTGAACATCTAGCATGCAAGCATCATAAGACTTTTTCATATTTGGACAGTTTTCACAGGAATCTTTCAGATTTATTCTATCACATTTCTTTTTCAATTTTTTATTTTCAGATTTCAATTTCTTGGAAACTTCTAACAAGTTTTCATACATCTCTATCAATTCATCGAAAGAGTATCCTTCTGATTCAGAGCTTACCTCGGATGAAGTTTCATCATCAGCATTTCTACGATCAGCCATTAAGCACTTGCTGTGATTCCTGATTAGCTTCAGTTTATCCAAAATGTCTTTGGCAGACCTGCAAGAAGAAATGCATTCAATTAGAGATCTGTCAATTGATTCTTTTAATAAAACTACAGCTCTATTATTGACAGAGTCTTTCAGCTTATCCTTCTTGGTCCATTTAGATTTATCCTTCGACAGTTTGTATGGACCATGAGTTATTACCTTCCACAAATCAGGATCGGTTGTGTTTACATACCGATGCAACTTTTCCAGCCATGGGCCAAGGTCATCACCTCTGTATATCGGAGGATGAGCCATCAGAACAGATGACAAGCAGATTCAAGGCACGAAGCAATCGACAACAAAGCACCACAACCAGATAAGCAAGGCAAGGAACTAACTCAGTGAAACTTAATACAGAACACAAGAAGCACACTTATAAAATGCACCAAACAGAAATGCACTAAACCAGATGATCAACGTAAAGCACTAAGACAGTAAATCAAAATATGATTCCAAAAGACCCACTCTGAAATGCACCAACAATTAGCAGGATCCTCTGCAGATTGTTAGATCTGTTCAGTCAGAGACCCGCTCTGATACCAAGTGTTGGGTTCGGTGCAGTATTCAGAGGGGGGGTGAATGAATATAGCCCTTTAAAAATCTTTCACCCAATTAAAATATGATGCTCACTAAAGTTACTAGTTCGCAAACTAGACAAGCTTAAAAGCTAATGGGCAGATGCGGAACTAAACAAACACACAGTAAGATCACTAGAGTGCTAACAAGACAGATTTAGACAAAGTATAGCTCAACTAGAATTTCGCTCTCTTGACAAATTAAAATACTCTAAGAAGACTAATTAACTCTTCTGCTCAACCAGAAGCCAAACACATGGAGCGCCCCTATGCATTCATCTAGCGGAAGCACAATAGAACAAAACAAACCACAATGCACAAGGGGTTTTTAGGTGGTTCGGTCCAGCAGACCTACATCCACCCCACACTCAAACCGAGTGTGGATTCCGCTGACTCACAGCTTGAACAGCTGGGCATCACAGCTTGCCATACAACCGCTGGGCAACACAGCTTGCCGTCCGAGGAATCCTCCTCGCCCCGCTGAGCAACACAGCTTGCTGTCCAGTGGAATCCTCCACTGCAAACCGCTGGGCAATACAGCTTAGCCGTCCAGAGGCAGCACCTCTGCAATCCGCTGACTAACAGCTTGAAGAAAGATGTAAAAGATAAAATAAAGGACAGGAAATAGCAGCAACAGAAAGCTGAAACAATGAAGCACAAATATAGCTCTCGAAGGAGCAGCTCTAGCTTGGATTCGATCCAAAAGCCAGACAACCTCAAACTCTCTCTCTTTCTCAACTCGAGCTCTCAATCTCTCTCTTGCTCTTCTTCTCTTCTTCTTTCGCTAATCTCTCACTCTCTGCTCTTCTCTTCTCTCTCTTTTCTTTCCTCTCTTGTGCTGGATCGACAGCTTCTCTCCTCTATATCGATCAGCTTCTTCTGTGGAAGAAGGCTTGTATATATATAGCAGCAGCAGCAGCAGGCACACTGGGCGCGTGTGGCTTCCACATTTCCTGCCCTAAAAATTCGGACCACGTGGCAGCATCCTGGTATCTCGTCCATCCTTGGATCACGAGCCAGGCACCTCGGATCACGTGCCCTTCATTAGCCTCTTCAGTCCCTGTCAGACAGATGAAACGAAGTCATCAGTTCTAAGTATATGCATTGCATTGTATAGACTTTGCTGTGAAGGCGAAAGCAATGTAAAGTGTGCACAACGCAGTGTATAGACTTAATGAATATAAAGGCTTCATAAGAAGGAATGCAGTGTACAGACTTAGTGAATGTATAGGCTTCATAAAAGGAATCCAGTGTACAGACTTGCCCAAAGTATAGACTTCATATGAGGAGGCAACGGCTGTACATACTTCCTAGCAGCCGCTGTACAGACTCAAAGTGAAGCCCGATGCCAATGTATAGACTTTACTGAAGACACTGGACTCGAGTGCAGACTTTACAACTAATGAATGCAATGCAGTGCAGACAATGGTTGTATAGACTTTAAATCCCAAAGGCAATGTATAGACATTGGACTGTACAGACTTTGTGATGCTTGTATGCAATGTAGAGACTTCGCTGAATGAGAATGCAATGCAGAGACTTCATGTTATGAAGCAAAGGATACACTTAGCTGAAGACTGCCAGTCGACGTATAGACTTGGCATCAAAGCCAGTGTATAGACTTTATGCGTGAAGCAGCACAAGGAATAAGTGTGTACATTGAGAACCAATGTATAGACGTTATGAATCAGATCTGAAGCAGTGTATGGAGTTGCTATAGTGTAAAGCAATGTTCAGACTTCAGATGAGAAGGGACTCGCTGTACATACTTGTTGAGGCTGAAGCAGTGTACAAACTTTGAAGCACAAAGGTAATGTACAGACTTTGCCTTAAAACGAATGTATAGACTTAGAATCAAAGAGGCGTTGTGTAGACTTTGAACCAGTGTATAGACTTGGAAGCTTGAGCCAATGAATAGACTTGAAACGCTTAAGGCGATGTACAGACTTGTTGAGGCTCAAGCAGTGTACAGACTTCGAAGTTCCACTGTGGATGTACAGACTTGAAGATCCACTGTGGATGTATAGACTTGAATGAGTGAAGCCGATGTACAGACTTCAAAGTTCCACTGTGGATGTACAGACTTGAAGATCCACTGTGGATGTATAGACTTGAATGAGTGAAGCCGATGTACAGACTTGCCGATGCGAAGCCACTGTATAGACTTTGAAGAGTTGAACCCAATGTATAGACTTCACGCTGTACAGACTTTAGGCTTTGAACGTGTGAGCTGTAAACAATGTACAGACTCAGCGATGTATAGACTTGGCAAGCAAAACGTAGGGAAAGGTATGAGTGTATAGACTTGGCCAAGCGCAGGAAAAGCCCCCCAATGTATAGACTTGATCATCCAGCAATGTATAGGCTTTCAATGTGAAGACCAATGTATAGACTTTGGATTTCACTGTGGATGTACAGACTTTAGGGACATGAAGCGAGTCAGTGTACAGACTTGATGAAGCGAAGCCAATGTACAGACTTAGAGTGTAGCTGAAGCCTTGATCGTAGGAATAGGCTGGAGTGTATAGACTTCAGGCTTCAGAAACAGATGTATAGACTTCACTTATAAAATGTAGGGAAAGACCCCAATGTATAGACTTTGCCTTGAACGAAAGTCAGTGAAGAATGTATAGACTTTCACGATGTGTAGACTTTGGATACGTGAAAGCTACAGTGAAGGAGTGTACACACTTGACCAATTCAAAGGCGAATCGAGTGTACAGACTCTGAGTCCAAACCCAACGGCTGTACAGACTTAGAATGTGAAGACTGATGTACAGACTTCATTAATCAAAGCATGAATGAGACGCTGTACACACTTAGCCTAGGACAATGTATAGACTCAATCAATTGAAGAGTTTCCAGTGTATGGACTTGAGTTCTTAAGCATGACTGCTGAAGGAGTCGACCCATCAGAGGATGTGTCGACCCATGACATATGAGAAATGTAAACAGCAGTGAATGGAATGTGAATGGAATGCAAAGAACACGCAGAGGCAGTATAGACTTTGAATCCAATGCACACGGCTGACAGACTTGAAGTGAACTGAATGAACATGATGTACAGACTTCAAGGCTTGAATGCAAATGATGCACACTTCCAATGTAGAGACTAGCACTTACTGCTATTCAGACTATGCAGATACATGCAGAGACATTCAGACTATGTAGATACATGCAGAGACATGATATCTGACAAAATGCAATTCAGATATATAAAGAACAAATGCCATCAATGCTAAACATCATCATTCATGTTGCTATCATATGCAGAATGCTCAAGGATAAGAATGCACAGAAATGCACTTTGTTTATTGCAATCATCAAAACACAATAGCATTGCTATCATCAAAATACAATATCAAATGCACTCACTGTCTTGCTATCATCAAAACCAAATAGCATTGCTATCATCAAAGCAACATAGCACATGCTTGTGCCTAAGGGGCACAACACTAAGACTTATATTGCAAGCAATGCAATGGACACGGCAATGTCACACAAGCGGGCTCACTCGCATTTGGCACACTCGGGTCTGTAGGTCGACCGGCGATGGGGTGAGGGTCCGAGGATGGACTCGGAGGTTTCCAAGGGTATGGCTGGCTTGGGGAGGACCCCTAAGGGCCTGGGGTTTCCCAAATTCACGGGCGGTCAGCACGCCGAGGGCGTGGGTAAATTGGTCTCACTCACAACTCACCCGTGGTGGACACTCACATAGTAGCAATTTGAGATCGGGTCCTCAACTCATCGGCTGACGGGCAACTAGAAACGATACTAAGGCAAGCAAAAGTAAAACCAACAGAGGAAGTGTCCAGGGGCTCACCTGATTGGTGTGAAGACACAGATCCCGGTCGGAGACGAGGGCGAGCGAGGAAGCGTGGGCTTACCCGCACGCCGCGTCGGAGAAGCTTCAACCTGAAATTTTAGTTTACATGCACTACGGCCCTTGCAAGGGGGTTGGACTAGGGGTGGGGATTAGTTTTTACAACCAAAATGTACCTCCACACAGGGAGGGATGGTCAGCCGGCCAGGCGGGGTGGGGAAAACTATGCTAGAAGCCGAAGTGGACGAAGATCATCGGTTCTGCCAGCCCTCTGGAACAACAGATAGACAGTCGGTGTTGACGCCGCTGCGGACTGCCCCAAACTCCGTTTTCAACAAAACCAGCAGAAAAACCTCCGTGGTTGACCCAGGATGTCGTCAGAATTTTTTGGGATTTTCTTGTTGGCGACAGCGATCGGGGCAGAGGCGTGAACATGGTTGCAGGCTTCTGATTCTGGTAGCTTCTATGTCACTACAGTAGGAAGGCGAGAACACCACAGTTGCTCCCGATCTCTGATTCAGGCGACGCCAGAGTCATTGGATTCGTGGTCGAACCCTCTTCGAATGGAGACCTGTGCACTAATGGTAGGAAGTTCGGAACTTTGTGCTTCAGGCTTCAAACGATGCTTCGCTTCTTGGCGATGCTAGGGGACTTGGAGGATAACGTTTCAGCCACGCGCCACTCCAAGAAGCTCTGAACTCTGGTCGTGGTAGCCGCTGTAATCTGCTTTTGGATGACTATCAAGAGGATGATGCGCAGTTTGCCAATTTCGGCTCTCCTGGGCATCCACGAACTCAGACTGAGATGAGACCACCACCGTTGCGAAGAGGACTGGGAGACGCTTGCAACGGTATATGGTACGCCCTCTGAAGCTTCTTGGTGATGATGTGGCTGCCTCAGAAAGTCGCTGGTACTCTACTGCCTACGAGCTAGGAATAGGATGGAGGTGTAGGGTTGTGTGTATGAGGGTGGGATGGCCAAGGTGATGTGACACAACCTAGGACTCAACAAGCAAGCACAATTAAGCATTCAAAATGGACCGATAATAGCAACCGCTCACCCGATGCTCACTAAGACCCGGGGTAACTTGGCAATGCCAAGGGGAGGTTGTGTGGGCTAGGCCCTTGCTGGTAGAGGGCCAGCAAGGCCAAGGTTTGATTCCCCAAGAGTATGGCTGCCCAAATCAAGGGTCCGGCAAAGTGCCAAAGGGCATGGGTTCCACTCTCTTCCCACGATGATCACTTATAGCAAAGGAGCTTAAGGATCGGGCTCTCATTCACGGCCAGCGGAGTTTATGAACTAATATTGAAAGAACAAGCACAGATTAGAGCAAAGTTTGGAGCACTTACTCGATCGGTTTGAAGAAACTGGTCCCGCTCGGAGACGAGGGCGAGCGGGGAGGCTGGTGGATCCCCACACGCCGCGTCGGGGTAGCTTGACCTGCCCAAATGATTACAATACTACACCTCTCGCAGGAGGGAGATCTTGGGGTGGGGGTTAAGTGATATTACAACTAAAACTACCTCCACACAGGGAGGGGCCTTCAGCCGGCCAAGCGGGGAGGGGAACTTGAGAGAGGAACACCGAAGATGGGAGGTTGCCGATTCTACCCGGTTCTGTGGGTGCTGACAGGTGACTGAAGAGTTGACTGCTGTAGCTGCTACCGAATTTTGTTAGGGGCGAAACCACCTAGGAAATCTTCGTAGGAGGCAGGGGAAGTCATCCAAATTTTGTTAATTTCTTCTGTCGTCGATGCCGGTCTGGGTGGAGGCCCGAACAGGGAGGCGGACTCTCGGACTGGCAGCTCCTGATTTCCAACAGCAGGTTGCAGAGGATGTCCCGATAGCTCCCAAACTTGGAATCAATCACCGTCAGAGTTGTTGGAACCGTGGACAAGCCCTCTTCACCAAAAAACTGACAGGGAAGCCAAAAGATGTCGGAGAAAGCCAGGGGACTCTGAACACTGCTGACAGGTCTGTGCAGACTGTGGGTAGCAGAACTACGTAGCTGAGGGAGAAAATGGATAACTCCTGCTAAAGGATGCCGAACGGAGTTTCGCTTCTTAATTCTGAAAGTATACAGGGAGAGGAAGAACTTTGCAGAAGAGCTCTTGAGTTGATTCTTCCGAGGTTCGTCGTGGTGAAGCTTCTACTCCGGTTCTGGTACTCAGCAGGGGCAGCTCTGCGCAGTTGTGGGAGAACGGAGCTCCCAGGCAGTACACAGCTCGGATGAAGATGAAACCACCGCCGTTACGAAGAAGACCGGTAGACGCTTCCGTGGATACCTCTTGGGCCTTCAGATTCGCTAGGATGTTGTTGGGGTCGCCTCTGCAATCTGCTACTCTTCTGCTGCCTGCGAACTGAAAACTGGTGGTTGAAGATGATGGGGGGAAATGGGGTATATGGGAGGGGAAATGGAGGTGGATGAGTGTGGGGAGAACCCTGGCTATAAGGGGGTCTAGGAGGGGGTGTTCCAAGGTGTGGGGGGGGGGGGCGAAGAATAGGGTCTGGAAGGGGGTCTAACAGGTGGTGGGAGGAGGAGCTACGAATTTGGGCTTGGAGGGAGAAGGGGGAAGGTGAGGGGGGCACAAGTGGGTGGAGGGAATGTGAGTTTGAATTTCCTTTAATGTGGGGTGATCAATGGTGGTTTTGGGGATGGGAAGAGGTGCCTTGGGAAGGTGGAGGGCTGCTTGGGGAAGGGGATGGGTAGTTGGGGGTTGGAGGGTGGGGTGTGGATTGGTGGAGGGTCTATTGGGACTAGGGGGAAGTAATGATGGCTTGTGGGAAGTTGTAGAGGAGTTAATGGAGGTAGGTGGGAGGGTGGAGGTGGTTGGGAGGGGAGGAGAGAGAAAATTTTTGAACTTGGATGTGGAGGAGAGAGAAAGGGGAGTGAAAGAGAGAAATTAAGAGAGGGATGGGTGGGAAATCTCTCACCTAGGGTCTCTCACCCAAATAATGGAATCTCTCCACTAGATAAGAAGTTTGAACTCTCAAAATGGTAAGTTTTTCATTCATTGATTCATTGATTCAAACGGAGGAAATGGGGTCCTATATATAAGCAACCCACATTTCTACAAAAGACCTTAACTCTTAACACAATGACAAATAACCAAGGGAAGGGGGGGTGCCCTTGGGCCAAGCCCAATGAATTGGGCCCATAAACTAATCTATCAACATAATAACACTTAACCTAGGTAAATGACTCATTAACCTAGGTACAAGACTCAAATAAAAGGAAAATTACATAATTATGACTCAAAGAAAATATGAAAGTTACATGAATTGACTTAGAAAAATGTGACGGATGTAATGGAATCATGCTGGCGGGCAACCGGTACTTTGAAAATATATGGGGCGAGAGATGCCCCCATCATACTCCTGGGATGCGGAGAGCTCGACTCCGTCGAGTAAGAGTCCTTCCCTCCTCGGAGGGTATAGAAGTGGTATCGCCCACAAGTCTTCCGAACGAGACCGATCCATCCACCTGTCGAGATAGCGCTCGTATACCTTGCTCCTAGTGGTAGTGACATGTTCACCCAATATTCATTCAATGCGCTCACGCTGGGCTCTCTTGGCTGGTGGTCTCTCCTCTCGGGTGGGTGCTCTCTCAACAGGAGGAATAGGCTCAATATTCTCACTGGGTACCACCGGGGGCCCCTTATATGGCACTAGGTCGGCTACATTGAATGTGGGACTTACTCTATACTCCTCGGGAAGATCTAACTCATAGGCATTAGTGCCAAGGCATCTCAAAACCTGGAAGGGTCCAGCCCCATGATGCCTCAACTTAGAGATGGCTCTCGGGGGGAGCCTCCTCGTCCTCACCATCACAAAGTTACCCACGTGGAATTCTTGGTGCCGTCGATGAGAGTTGGCTTGCCTTTTATGAGTCTCATTCTTTTTGCTTATGTGCTTGCTAAGGTTTTCATGTAATTTTGTGAATGCTGACATTCTAGGGGTGATGGGTGGACCTGGGCAACCAAAAGTAGACCAATCATGCTTTGATGCTAAGAAGACTTTGATGGAATTTGGAGGGCTGGGGCAACCATATGTGGACTTATCATGCAATGTTATCATGTAGACTTTGGTGGGCCTAGGTGGACCGGGGCACCCGTAGGTGAACCTATCATGTAAAGTGGTGATGAATGTAGGGGGACCCGGACATCCGTAGATGCTTTTGACATGCTTAAGACCCATGATAAATGAAGGTGGACCAATACAACCGAATATGGGCCACTCATGCTTTCCACTTGATATGTGGGTGGTATGAATGAATGGACCCCTCATGGTGTTCATGCCAAGTGGTGTGGTAAGCCTTGACACATGCATGTTTTTCCTAAGGGTGACTTCCATGTGTATAGGTGTGGGACAACCTTTGAACTCCCATTGGAAAGGATCGAACGGATCTAAGAATGTGGTCATCATGGGGTGGAGCACAACCTCATTACCTAGGGATATGTGGCCCAAGGTCATGGCTCCCAAGGTGTAACCCAGGTCTAGGATGGAGTGGATTGGGTCAAACATGGTGAGTTGGTGTAGGGAAAGGTGGGTGGTGAATAAAGTGTTTGGGTCACACGAGTCTCTTGACTCCCATTGGAATGGATCATATGGATCATAAAATGGGTTACCTAGGGGGAGGAACTCCATGTCCTCAAGATCCTCAAAAGGTGCTAAGTCATCCTTCTCCATGATAGTTGGGCCAATGTTCTTGGCAAGTGGGTCGGCCATGAGTGGAGGGCTTGGCTTTCTACCCGAGATAAGAAGCTCTAAATCGAGGAGAAGGTTGGGCTCATCGGGTGTAGGGAGGAATAGAAGGAGGTCGCTAGTGTAGCAACCAATGGTGCAAACCGAGGTGATAGACCCTATGCATAGGTGTAGGAGGCTAAGGCTCCTAGGTTGTTCGACCATAGGGGTCAACATGCTAGTTATCTCTAATTGTCATGCTATGCCCTTGAGAAGGTCCTCTAAGGTTTCCACTTGGTAGGAGTTTTGGATTATGGTGTGATAAGAGGAGATGGGCACTATGGGATGTTTTTCCTTCATGGGTGGGAAATTGTGGTCCATGATCTCTCTTATTGGGCTCTCCTTTAGCCAACTAACAAGGAGTTCTCTTAAGATGAGCTTGGTCCCAACTAGAGAGGGTGATGTAAGGGGAAGACCATCGTGTGATGTTTCTTTTTCAACTTGGACTTGGGTTTCCTCTAAGGTGGGGAGTGGGTTTAGAGTGTTCTCAACTATTGAATCGAGTATGAGTTCTTCTTCCAAGGAGGTGAGAGGGGCTTTTAAGGGTGTGGTGATGATTGGGGCATGGTGTATCCGGGGTGGTAGGTAGTGGGAAACTTGGGTTAGGATAGGTAATGGTAGTAGTGGAGTCTTCGGTGGGGGTTGGATTGGGGTAGGGAGAGGAAGATGGGTGGGTTGAAGGGGTTTGGGTTGATGGGTTTTGGGAGGGGTGTCCCTTTTGGGGGGTGATGGAGAGGTAGTGGTGGGGGTTACCATGGGCCTAGGTGGAGAGTTGGCCATGGGGCTCAATTGGGTAGGGGGACCTATGGTTGTGGTGTGGACTTGGAGGTGGGGTGTAAATGTAGTGGTTGGGGTAGGAGAGATGGGAAGTGGTGGGAAACGGGTGATTGGGGTCTTGAATTGACCGGGTGGGGATGAAGGTGTTGAAGTGCTCCTTGGGCTTTTGTGATTTGAGTAGGAGGGAGAGGGTTGGAGAGTGTAGATTTTCCTAAGCTCGACATTCATCTCATCCCAAGTGCTAATGGGGGCCTCCCTGCAGATCCTTCTTAAACCTTCCACAAGTGACCAATGAGTTTTAGCTTGTTTGGATAGGTGTGCCTTGGCTAGCCTCATTCTCCTTCCTTCGTTCATGGGGCAACTTTTAAAGAATTGGTCTAGGGAAATCTCCCAATCTTGGTAAAGGCTTGGGCTGTTGGATCCATCAAAGGCGGGGGTTTTGATTTTCAAGTGTTCTAAAAATATGGTTTCAAGATTTCCCCAAAGGTCACTCTCATTCACTCTTGGTGCACGGCTATTTCCTTCAAGTCGGTCGAGTCGAGACATGATATCTTCAAGCCGATTAAGGACATTAGGTAGGGCTTCTATGATAGAGGTGTTGCTACCCACTTTGTTGGCAATGGAACTTCCATGAGGATTTGGGCTTCTTGGGAAAGTTGATGGGGATGGATATGACGGGTATGAAGCGGCCATTCTAGTGGACATGGGAGATGCAACCGAGGACTCTAAATGTATAAACATGGCCTAGGACCAACTTGATAGAGATAGGTTGTGAACTTGCTCTGATACCAATTGATGTGACACAACCTAGGACTCAACAAGCAAGCACAATTAAGCATTCAAAACGGACCGATAATAGCAACCGCTCACCCGATGCTCACTAAGACCCGGGGTAACTTGGCAATGCCAAGGGGAGGTTGTGTGGGCTAGGCCCTTGCTGGTAGAGGGCCAGCAAGGCCAAGGTTTGATTCCCCAAGGGTATGGCTACCCAAATCAAGGGTCCGACAAAGTGCCAAAGGGCACGAGTTCCACTCTCTTCCCACGATGATCACTTATAGCAAAGGAGCTTAAGGATCGGGCTCTCATTCACGGCTAGTGGAGTTTATGAACTAATATTGAAAGAATAAGCACAAATTAGAGTAAAGTTTGGAGCACTTACTCGACCGGTTTGAAGAAACCGGTCCCGCTCGGAGACGAGGGCGAGCGGGGAGGCGTGTAAATCCCTACACGCCGCGTCGGGGTAGCTTGACCTGCCCAAATGATTACAATACTACACCTCTCACAGGAGGGGGATCTTGGGGTGGGGGTTAAGTGATATTACAACTAAAACTACCTCCACACAGGGAGGGGCCTTCAGCCGGCCAAGCGGGGAGGGAAACTTGAGAGAGGAACACCGAAGATGGGAGGTTGCCGATTCTGCCCGGTTCTGTGGGTGCTGATAGGTGACTGAAGAGTTGACTGCTGCAGCTGCTACCGAATTTTGTTGGGGGCGAAACCACCTAGGAAATCTTTGTAGGAGGCAGGGGAAGTCGTCCAAATTTTGTTAATTTCTTCTATCGTTGATGCCGGTCTAGGTGGAGGCCCGAACAGGGAGGCAGACTCTCGGACTGGCAGCTCCTGATTTCCAACAGCAGGTTGCAGAGGATGTCCCGACAGCTCCCGAACTCGGAATCAAGCACCGTCAGAGTTGTTGGAACCGTGGACAAGCCCTCTTCACCAAAACGCTGACAGGGAAGCCAAAAGATGTCGGAGAAATCTAGGGGACTCTGAACACTGCTGACAGGTCTGTGCAGACTGTGGGTTGCAGAACTACGTAGCTGAGGGATAAAATGGATAACTCTTGCTAAAGGATGCCGAACGGAGTTCTGCTTCTTGATTCTCAAAGTAGACAGGGAGAGGAAGAACTTTGCAGAAGAGCTCTTGAGCTGATTCTTTCGAGGTTTGTCGTGATGAGGCTTCTACTCCGGTTCTGGTACTCAGCAGGGGTAGCTCTGCGCAGTTGTGGGAGAACGGAGCTCCCGGGCAGTACACAGCTCGGATGAAGATGAAACTACCGCCGTTGCGAAGAATACCAGTAGACGCTTTAGTGGATACCTCTTGGGACTTCAGATTCGCTAGGATGTGGTCAGGGTCGCCTCTACAATCTACTACGCTTCTTCTGCCTGTGAACTGAAAACTGGTGGTTGAAGATGATGGGGGAAATGGGGTATATGGGAGGGGAAATGGAGGTGGATGAGTGTGGGGAGAACCCTGGCTGTGAGGGGGTCTAGGAGGGGGTGTTCCAAGGTGTGGGGGGGGGGAAGAATAGGGTCTGGAAGGGGGTCTAACAGGTGGTGGGAGGAGGAGCTACGAATTTGGGCTTGGAGGGAGAAGGGGGAAGGTGAGGGGGGCACAAGTGGGTGGAGGGAATGTGAGTTTGAATTTCCTTTAATGTGGGGTGATCAATGGTGGTCTTGGGGATGGGAAGAGGTGCCTTGGGAAGGTGGAGGGCTGCTTGGGGAAGGGGATGGGTAGTTGGGGGTTGGAGGGTGGGGTGTGGATTGGTGGAGGGTCTATTGGGACTAGGGGGAAGTAATGATGGCTTGTGGGAAGTTGTAGAGGAGTTAATGGAGGTAGGTGGGAGGGTGGAGGTGGTTGGGAGGGGAGGAGAGAGAAAATTTTTGAAATTGGGTGTGGATGAGAGAGAAAGGGGAGTGAAAGAGAGAAATTAAGAGAGGGATGGGTGGGAAATCTCTCCCCTAGGGTCTCTCACCCAAATAGTGGAATCTCTCCACTAGATAAGAAGTTTGAACTCTCAAAATGGCATGTTTTTCATTCATTGATTCATTGATTCAAATGGAGGAAATGGGGTCCTATATATAGGCAACCCACATTTCTACAAAAGACCTTGACTCTTAACACAATGACAAATAACCAAGGGAAGGGGGGGTGCCCTTGGGCCAAGCCCAATGAATTGGGTCCATAAACTAATCTATCAACATAATGACACTTAACCTAGGTAAATGACTCATTAACCTAGGTACAAGACTCAAATAAAAGGAAAATTACATAATTATGACTCAAAGAAAATATGAAAGTTACATGAATTGACTTAGAAAAATGTGACGGATGTAATGGAATCATGCTGGCGGGCAACTGGGGCTTTGAAAATATATGGGGCGAGAGATGCCCCCATCACAAGGGAAGCAAGGGAAAATGGGGAGGGTGACCAGGGTAGGAAGGGGGTGTTGGGGAGGGGTGAGGGGTAGCCAGCAAGGGAGAGAGATTCAAATTTTGCCTAGGGTTTGAACCTTCAGCCTTGGGGAGATGGAAGGGTGTTTGGGAAAGGGTAGTGGGTGATTGGGGGTTGGAGGGTGGCTTGGAGATTGGTGGGTTCTCCCTTGGGACTAGGGGTGGAGTAAAGAGGTGTTGTGAGAAGTTGTGGTGACTATTGAATGAGGGGAGGAGAGAGAGAAAGTAGGTGGGAGGGGGAGGAGAGAGAAAGGAGATAGGGGAGGGGAGTTTCTCACTCCTCTCTAATGGCTTCTCACCAAAGAAATTCAATTTTCTGGACTCACAATAATAGATCTTCATTAGCTTAAAATGGGGAGATGGGGGTCCTATTTATAGGGAACCCACATTTTACAATAAGTCCCTGCATTTTGGACAAATGACAAATAACCAAGGGGAAGGGGACGCCCCTGGGCCTAGCCCATATAATTGGGCCCATTAACCAAACTAATCAACCCTATGACACTTAACTTAAGTAGATGACTCATTAACCTAGGTACTGGACTCAAATAAAAGGAAAATTACATAGTTATGACTGAAAGAAAATATGAAAATTACATGATTTGACTCAGAAAAGTGTGCCAGACACAAAGGAACCATGCCGGCGAGCAATCGGGGCTGTGAAAAATGTGAAGGGCGAGAGATGCCCCCATCAATACGTCATTTATGATGTTTACAAGGGTGGGGCCTACACGGTCATGGACCACAAGGGTACAAGCCGTTCCCACCTCTCAGTGGTAAACATATGAAGTTGTACCACGCTCCAGAGTATGAGTTCATGTGCCACCCAGACTAAGCCGCGTCCCCCGATTATTACCCGCAATCCAGTATCCACCCCCTCTAAGGGGTGGGACCAGTCACTTGCTCTAGTCTTTCTAGCTAATGTGGCACCATAGCCAGTTAGCCCTTTCTAGCATTAGCGCCATACATTCATGATGATCAATCTCCCAGCATCGTCCTCATAATTGCAGGATGAGGACGCCCCGTACCAGCCACACTGCAGCCATCATGCTCTCAGGTAAGCAAAAAAAAAAAGAAAAAAAGGAAAAAAGGGAAACGGGATAAAAATAGAGACACCTTGGCATACTCAGTCATTCTGTTAGACTGGAGGTGATTGAGGGCAAAAAGGCCGATAACCTGGCTGAGGTGAAAACTCCTAAAGGCGCCTCAGGCTAAATCTAGTAACCTCTCGGTGTGAAAACCCGCAATGGCACACCAGAAAAAGCTAAAGGGGGCCGGCTCTGGCGAAAACCCGAAAGGGCGGTAGAGTTAGCAACGCGAAAGAAAAAATCTCTGCCCTCGTTCGAAGCAACCAGTCACCTGTTTCCCAGCCATCATATACCCCTCCATTCAACCCATACCAATCTCTGACCAATGCCCCACTCCTGTTCAAACCCCATACCTCTCTATTAGCCATACACTACTACGACCGGCTCATACTATCCTTCGACCAATGCACCACTTCGATTCCCTGATCTTACACTCTCCAGTTAGCCCTACATCACCCCAGTTGGTTCATGCTGCCCCTGGCCATTCTACCATCATGAATGGCATGGATGCACCCACAACCCACACAGCACCCCAGCTCTCCTTTTCAATAAACCTCAATCCCGGTTGATCGCCAAATCTCTTCCACTCTGGACCCATATGTCCTAAAGAGCCTACATGATGTGAAAACACCATGGGGGTGGCAGCCACTCGACCAATGCCCCTTGGACCTATCAAGCAAGCACAATTCAGTGGACCGGTAGCTTCACTTGAGTAGACTCACTCGCTAAGCGCACACTCGTGCCCATAGGCAACCCGATGATGGTGGCGAGGGTCCGGGGCAGGACCTTGCTGCTCAGGGGATTGGCTAGCTTGGGATTGAACCCCCAAGGGTCCAAGGATGCCCACTCTCACGGGCGGCCAGCACGCCGAGGGCGTGGGATGTAATGATCTCTCTCACAACTCACCCGCGGTAGTCACTCATATAATGGCAATTTGAGATCGGGTGTAATGCCCCGGATTTTTCGAATATTTCTTGGATCTTGATCCGTGGGTTTCAGATCGCTTTTCGCGGGTTACAGATTATGTCCGATTGAGCTTTGGACTATTTATACCGATTTTTCGGACCCATTGGTGGTGTGCCCGTGAGTTTCCTTGGGTCCGTGGTGTTGTGAGGAGCACGCCAATAATTTCCTGGAATTTTCGGAGCGCCCTAGTGGGTCCCGGGTCGCGTTTTGGGTTTTCCGCGTATTTTTGGCTGTCGGACCTTCGGAACCCCGTGTAGGGTGAACCATTGTGTTCTCTAACTCTGGGATGTTACAACGACATTGTGCATTTTTTGAGGATCGTGGGGAGTATTTTTCCTATTTTTTGGTATTTTTTGGAAATTTTGGATTTTCCTATATATTAACCTCCTTTTTCTCTCTCTCCCCAACTCTCATTTCTCTCCCTTTCGCCTCTCTCTTCTCTCACGTTCTCTCCTCTCCCCCTCTCACTCCGGGCGGCCGACGGAGGCGGCGAGGGTGGGGCGGTGTGGCTCGTGGGGCGTGGAGCGACGGACACGGGATGAGGATCACGATGGTGGAGGCGGTTCGTGGGATCACGAGCCAACGAGGGTTTAAACGGCATTTCTTCGCGGATCGGTGACCTCGGGGCGCGAAATCTTTGGTGGAGGTAGGGAGATGGACCCGCAGCTCTTGCTCTTCCTTTCCCGCGAGTTTTTTAGGCCGTGGTGAGCCGAGAGGGCCTATTTGTGCATTTTGGGGAAAAGCCATGTTTTTGGGGTGTGAGCCAGATCTCCCGTTTCGTGAGATTTTTGACCGATCTAAGGGCATAGATGCATGCTATGAGGCTTGGGGATGGATTCTCCTTTGTTTCCCCATCACCCGGGGGTGATTGGGGTGTGGATCGGGTTTTTGGGACGTTTCTCGCCATTTCGGGTTCGGGACGCCTTAGCGGTCGTTCCAGAGACTGCTAAGGGCTCCAAGTAGGCCAAGGGTAGACCGCTAGGGGTCTCCCTGTGTCGGTTCAAGGCTGACGGCCACGCGATAGACCGCCAGGGTCCTTGGCGGTCCAGGGTTCGACTGCTAAGACCACTTGAGCTTCGTGTGTTCCGAGGGTTTGGTGACCCAGAGGTGGACCGCCAGCGCCGTTGGCGGTGCAGTAATAGGCCGCTAGGCTCTGCTTCACGGTCCAAGGGTAGATGATGTGACACCACCTTGGGGTGATAGTCACAAGGCCAATGCACCTTGGACCTATACTCGTAAGCAAGAAACAAATTGGCGAACCAACTCTACCGGACTTACCCATGTAGCGCACACTCAGATCCGTAGACGGACCGACGATGGTGGAGAGGGTCCGAAGTGGGACCTCACCTTTCCGGGGATTTGGCTAGCTTGGGCTGAACCCCTAAGGGCCTAGGATGCCCAATTTCATGGGCGGCCAGTACGCCAAGGGCGTGGGTTGTAGGGGCGCTCTCTCAACTCACTCCGCGGTGGTTGCTCAATTCATTGATAATTTGAGATCAGGCACTCACTCACCGACCGACGGCACTAAGATGCAAAACTAAGAAGGCAATGTGATTCCAGCAGAAAAGTGCAATCAGGAGCTCACCTGATCAGCGTGAAGACGCCGATCCCGATCGGAGACAAGGGCGAGCGAGGAAGTGTGGGCTTACCCGCACGCTGCGCCAATGAAGCATCAACATGAATAATCAAATTACAATCACTATGCCTCACACAGGAGAGGGATCTCGGGGTGGGGTTAAGAGATTTAAAACCAAAATACTACCTCCACGCAGGGAGGGGCTGTAAGTCGGCCAGGCGGGGAGAGGGAGTGAAGCTAGAAAGCCATTACGCCGCGCTCCGCCGGTACTATCAGCTTCTGGAACTGCTGGATAGACAGTCGAAGATGGCACCGCCACGGTAACTACCGAGCTCCGAATGTGCTGCAACAGGTACCGAAATTCTCTGACTTCACCCAGGAGGCCGCCTGAACTTTCTTGGAATTTCGTGATGATGTCGCTGGCCGAGGCAGAGCCTGGAGTAGGGCTGGCCTATGCTGGTTCTGGTTGTTCCCAGGTTGCTACTACTGGAAGATGAAGGTGCCACGAACGGTCCCGGTGTCCAAATGATGCGGGACCAGAACCACTGTGTCCGTGGCCGAGTCCCCTTTGAGATGGGACCAACGGGGCCACCATCGGATGTGGGAGCTGACCGCGAAGACCATAAGAGTGGGAGGGGGTCGAATCTATCTACAGTCAGACTGACCTGCGCACTCGGGGTAAGAAATTCAGAACTTTGTGCTTTGGGCTTCAAACGACGCCCCGCTTCTTGACGATGCTAGGGGACTTGGAGGAGAAGACTTCAGGTAAGATCTCACATCCAAATTCATCCTGGAGCAGCCGTGGTCGCTTCTGTCCTTGGCTTCTGGTTCCCTGGCGGAGCAGTTTTGCGCAGTCGTTGGAGAATGGCTCTTCCGGTCAGCTCGGAGCTCGGACGGATGCGAGACCACCTCGCCTGCGAAGCCGCTTCAAAGAGCTTTCCAGAAGTGTAAGATGTGCAGCCTGAATCTATGGGATGACGTCCTGGCTTGCTCTGCAACCAGCAGTAAGTCTGCTACCTGCGACCTGAACAGGATATGGTGATGAAAGGGGATGATAGTGGAGAGATGAGGAGGGGGAAATGGAGTGGGAAGGGGCTGGGGCGTCCCTTGACTGATAGGGGGTCAATGGGGGGTCGAACCAGGCTAGGAGAGGGGGAAAATGGGGCTGGGTGATGGAGTTTGCAGTGGGTGGGAGTGGGGCTGCGAATTTGGGGCTGGGAGAGAGAGAGGGAAGGTGAGGGGGCACAAGTGGGTGGAGGGAATGCAAATTTGAATTTCCCTTAATGGGGGGGTGATCAATGGTGGCCTTGGGAAGGGGAAGGGATGAGTTGGAGAAAGGAAGGGGTGCTTGGGAGATTGAAGAGTCACTTGGGGATGGTGAAGGGGTGTGATGAGGAGTGAATGGGTGTCTAAGAGAGGGGAATTCCACCTAGGGGTTGGAGGGGAATTAAATGGGAAGTATGAGGAAGGGGGAGGGGTTTAATGAGGAGTGAATGGGGGAGAGAGAGAGAGAGAAAATTCAAAATTTGGGGGAGGGGAGGAGAGAGAATAGGGACCCCCTTTAGAGAGAGAGAGAGGGGGGGAGCTTCTCACTCCATAGGAACACTCAATTTCTAGAAATTTCTCAAATATTCATTCATTCATTAGTTCTCCAAAGGTGGGTTGGGGTCCTATTTATAGGGAACCCACAATTTACAAAAAGTCCTTGACTTTTGGACTAATGACAAATAACCACGGGGGGGAAGGGGGCGACTGGGCCAAGCCCATATAATTGGGCCCATTAACCTATCAAACTAACATAATGACTCAAGACTTAGGTAAATAACTACCTAACCTAGGTACTGGACTCAAATAAAAGGAAAATTACAATGATATGACTCAAATAAAATATGAAAATTACATGCCTTGACTCACAAAAAGGTGAGGGACACAATGGAGCCATGCTGGCAAGCAATCAGAGCTGTGGAAAAATGTGAAGGGAGAGAGATGCCCCCATCATTCCCCCGGGGTCCGAAGAACTCAACTCCGTCGAGTATGGGTCCGCCGGGGAAGTGGTGATCCAATGCAGCTCCGGGCGAGCCATGACCTCCAATCTCATCCTCACGTCCTTAGCCAGAGGACGGCTCTTCATCCTCTCAAGGTGGCTTGGGCACACCCTCTTACTGGCGATGGTACCCTACTTACCTAGTATTGCCTCCGTGTGCACACGTCGGACTCTCAGGCAGATATGTGGAGGCTCTCCGAGGGTATCACTCACAAAGGTGGGGGTAGGCCCAAGGTGCTCACTAGGTTCCACCGTGGTGCCCTTAGAGGGTGCCAGATCTGCCATGCATAAAGTGGGGTGTATCCCAAAATCCATCGGGAAGTCCAACCCGTAAGCTGGGTTGCCAAAGGCACTTGGAACTTGGAAAGGTCCAAGTCCTCGTGCCCTCAAATTGGAGGTGACCCTAGGATAGAGTCACTCCAAAGTCATCATCGCCAAGTTTCCAACTTGGAATTTCAAGTGGCGCTCGCGAGCTTTTCCCCGCTTCTTGTGATTCTCATCGCTCGTTGCTTGCTTAAATATTCATGCCATGTACTACGATGCGGTGTGAGTGGGAAATGTATGATGTGTAAGGGGGGGCCAGGACAACCATATTTGGACCAATCATGTAGAAATACCATGGAGACTTTAATGGAATTGGGAGGACCGGGGCATCCATAGGTGCCCCTCTCATGCGTGGGTGTGATAAGTGCCGGAGGACCCGGACATCCATGAATACCCCTAACATGCCTAAGACTCATGATGAATGAAGGTGGACCATTACATCCAAATATGATCCAATCATGCATCCTACTTGACATGTGGGTGACATGAACGAGTGGACCCGGCGTACTAATCATGCCAAGCGGTGTGATGTGCCAAGACATATGAATTCCTTTCCCAAAGATGACTTCCTTGTGTGGGGTGGTGGGGTGGCCATTGAGCTTTCACTCAAAAGGGTCGAAGGGATCTAGGTAGGTAGACATCATGGAATGGGGTACTTCCTCAATCCCTAAGTGGATGTTGTCTAAGGTCATGGCTCCTATGGTGTGACCCAAGTCAAGGACTTGGTGGATGGGGTCAATCAGGATGGGTTGGGATAGGAAAAGGTGGGTGGGTATAAGAAGGGATCAAATGGGTCATGGTAAGGGTCACCTAGGGAGAGGAACTCTAAATCCCTCTTATCAACCTCAAGGTCCTTACAATATGGTGGTGGGTCTTCCTCCTCTAATGACATAATTGGGCCGAAGTTATCGGTAGGTGGGTTGGCCATGGGGGGATGGATTGGCTTTCTACCCGATATTAGGAACTCCAATTCGAGGATACGATCGGGTTCATCGGGTGTGGGGAGGAATAGAAGAAGGTCGCTAGTGTAGCAACCTATGGTGCACATTGAGGTGATAGACCCGACACATAGGTGTAGTAGGTCAAGGCTCCTAGGTCGGTCGGTCACTGTGGTCAACATGCCAGTCAACTCCATTTGCCAAGCTAGACCCTTGAGGAGTTCCCCTAAAGTTTCTACTTGGTAAGATGATTGGATGGTAGTGAGATAGGTGGAGAAGGGTACTATGGGGAGGTTTAGCTTCATGGGCGGGCAAACATGGGCCGCGATCTCTCTCATTGGGCTCTCCCTTAGCCAAGTAACAAGGGTTTCTCCTAAGATAAACTCGGCCCCAACTAGGGAGGGTGGTGTAGGGTAAAGACCCTTGTGCGAGGCTTCCCCTTCAATTTGGACATGGGTGCCCTCCATGGAGGGGATAGGGTCCGAAGGGGCATTTGTCTCCATGTGGCTAAGTGGGTGGGCTACTTCTTCTAAAGCCAATGGGGTGGGAAGGTCTTTTGATGGTGGGGAGATGATAGCCTGTGTGTGGTGCACCCGGGGTGGTGAGCAAGGACGGGCGTGGGATGCAATTGGGAGTGGAAGTAGTGAAGGCCTAAGTTGGGGTAGGATTGGGGTTGGTAGTGGAAGATGGGTGGGTTGAGGAGGATTGAGTTGGTTGGTCTTGGGAGGTGTGTCCCTTATGGGGGAACATGGCGGGGCGGAGATGGGGGCCAAAGGGGCTTGAGTAGTGTAGATTGGAGAAGGGACTTTAGGTTGGGGTGTGGTGGCTATCTTGGGCCTCGGTGGAGGGGTGGACACGGGGTCCACTTGGGTTTTTATGGTGAGGGTTGGGTGAGTGACTTTGGGTTGGGGGTTGGTGGCCCTCATGGGGGAAACCGGGTACGTCAGGGGTCTTTTGCCCTTGGGATTGGCCGATTGTGGAGGAGTGAGGGTGGGGACCGATTTGGTTTGAATGGTGGTGGTTGGGTAGCAAAGTGTAGAGGTGTTGATTGGGGTTGGCATTATTGGTGGTAGAATTTGGGCCCTAAGGCAGGTCTTGGGTTGGCTGGGAGAGAAAGGAGGAGTGGTAGTGCTCCTCGGGCTTTGGCTAGCTGGGTGGGAAGGGGAGTGTTGGGGAGCGTAGGCTTCCCTAAGTTTGGTCTTCATTTCTTCCCAAGTGGCTATTGGGGCTTGCCCGCGGAGCCTCCTTACACATTCAATAGTTAACCAATGATCACTGGCTGGCTCGGTTAGATGATTTTTGGCTAGGTTCACTTTCTCCTCCTTGGTCATGGTGTACTATTGAAAGAATTGGCCCACCAAAGCTTCCCACTCTAGATAACAGTTTAGACCGTGGCATCCATCAAAGGCGGGGGTTTTGAGTTTTAAGAGCCTCAAAAGCGGACTATCCACGTGTTCTAGAGGGGCACTCTCATTCAATCTTGGCGTAAGACCATTTCTCCCAAGTTGACTGAGTCGGGCATCGATGTCATCAAGTCGTCCAATAATGATGGGCATGGCCTTCATGAAGAAGTTGATGCGGTCATCCTTGTTGGCAGCGGGAATCCCATGGGGTTTGGGATACATGGGGAAAGACGAAGAAGAAGGTTGTGACGGATATGAGGTGGTCATTCTAGTGGACAAAGGTGATGCACCGGGTGAAAATGCAATGGCCCTAGGACTAAACTTAGTTGAGACAAGTCTAAAACTTACTCTGATACCAAATTGATGTGACACCACCTTGGGGTGATAGTCACAAGACCAATGCACCTAGGACCTATACTCACAAGCAAGCAACAAATTGGCAAACCAACTCTAGCGGACTTACCCGTGTAGCGCACACTTGGATCCGTAGACGGACCGGTGATGGTGGAGAGGGTCCGAAGTGGGACCTCACCTTTCCGGGGATTTGGCTAACTTGGGCTGAACCCCTAAGGGCCTAGGATGCCCAATTCCATGGGCGGCCAGCACGCCAAGGGCGTGGGTTGTAGGGTTGCTCTCTCAACTCACTCCACGGTGCTCGCTCAATTCGATGATAATTTGAGATCGGGCACTCACTCACCGACCGACGGCACTAAGATGCAATACTAAGGAAGCAAAGCGATTCCAGCAGAGAAGTGCAATCAGGAGCTCACCTGATCGGCGTGAAGGCGCCGATCCCGGCCGGAGACGAGGGCGAGTGAGGAAGCGTGGGCTTACCCGCACGCTACGCCGATGAAGCTTCAACCTGAATAATCAAATTACAATCACTACGCCTCACACAGGAGGGGTATCTCAGAGTGGGGTTAAGAAATTTACAACCAAAATAGTACCTCCACGCAGGGAGGGGCTGTAAGCCGGCCAGGCGGGGAGAGGGAGTGAAGCTAGAAAGCCGTTACGCCACGATCTGCCGGTACTATCAGCTTCTGGAACTACCGGACAGACAATCAAAGATGGCATCGCCACGGTCACTACCGAGCTCCGAATGGGATGCAACTGGTGTCGAAATTCTCTGACTTGACCCAGGAGGTCGCCTGAATTTTCTTGAAATTTTGTGACGATGCCGCTGGCTGGGGCAGAGCCTGGAGCAGGGCTGGCCTACGTTGGTTCTGGTTGCTCCCAGGTTGCTTCTGTTAGAGGATGAAGGTGCCACAAATGGTCCCGGTGTCCAAATGATGCGGGACCAGAACCACTGTGTCCGTGGCCAAGTCCCCTTCGAGCCGGGACAAACGGGGCCACCGTCGGATGTGGGAGTTGACCGTGAAGACTAGAAGAGTGGAAGGGGGTCGAATCTATCTACAGTCAGACTGACCTGCGCACTCGGGGTAAGAAATTTAGAACTTTATGCTTCGGGCTTCAAACGACGCCCCGCTTCTTGACGATGCTAGGGGACTTGGAGGAAAAGACTTCAGCCAAGAATTCATGTCCAAATTCATCCTGGAGCAGCCATGGTCGCTTCTGTCCTTGGCTTCTGGTTCCCTGGCGGAGCAGTTTTGCGCAGTCGTGGGAGAATGGCTCTCCCAGGCAGCTCGGAGCTCGGACGGATGCATGACCACCTCACCTGCGAAGCCGCTTCGAAGATCTTTCCATAAGTGTAAGATGTGCAGCCTGAATCTACGGGATGACGTCGTGGCTTGCTCTACAACCAGCAGCAAGTCTGCTACCTGCGACCTGAATAGGGTATGGTGGTGAAAGGGGATGATAGTGGGGAGATGAGGAGAGGGAAATGGAGTGGGAAGGGGCTGGGGCATCCCTGACTGATAGGGGGTCAATGGGGGGTCGAACCAGGCTAGGAGAGGGGGGAAATGGGGCTGGGTGATGGAGTTTGCAGTGGGTGGGAGTGGGGCTGCGAATTTGGGGCTGGGAGGGAGAGAGGGAAGGTGAGGGGGCACAAGTGGGTGGAGGGAATGCGAATTTGAATTTCCCTTAATGGGGGGTGATCAATGGTGGCCTTGGGAAGGGAAGGGATGAGTTGGGGAAAGGAAGGGGTGCTTGGGAGATTGAAGAGTCACTTGGGGATGGTGAAGGGGTGCGATCAGGAGTGAATGGGTGTCTAGGAGAGGGGAATTCCACCTAGGGGTTGGAGGGGAATTAAATGGGAAGTATGGGGAAGGGGGAGGGGTTTAATGAGGAGTGAATGGGGGAGAGAGAGAGAGGAAATTCAAAATTTGGGGGAGGGGAGGAGAGAGAATGGGGGTCACCCCCTTTAGAGAGAGAGAGAGGGGGGGAGCTTCTCACTCCAAAGGAACACTCAATTTCTGAAAATTTCTCAAATATTCATTAGTTCTCCAAACAAAAAGTCCTTGACTTTTGGACTAATGACTAATAACCAAATGGGGGAAGGGGGCGCCCTTGGGCCAAGCCCATATAATTGGGCCCATTAACCTATCAAACCAACATAATGACTCAAGACTTAGGTAAATAACTACCTAACCTAGGTACTGGACTCAAATAAAAGGAAAATTATAATGATATGACTCAAATAAAATATGAAAATTACATGTCTTGACTCACAAAATGGTGAAGGACACAATGGAGCCATGCTGGCGAGCAATCAGAGCTGTGGAAAAATGTGAAGGGCGAGAGATGCCCCCATCAGTAGACCGCTATGGGGCCATGGTTTCTGTGTGTAACGGTCCAATATTAAACCGCTAGACTATCCTTGGCGGTCCAAGGTTAAACCGCTAGGAGATTTCCATGTTCGCGATGTCACGTTCGCGTTGTGTTGGTCTCCGGTGGACCCGGTTGTGACCCAGTGGTTGACCATCGGCCTCGTGAGTGTCCCGGACACCCCGTGAGTTCCGTGTCCATGTTTTTGGGGTGTATGGAGGTACCGTGTTACCTCGATTAGCATGTCCATAGGTGTGGTGGGTCCGGGTGACCCCATGTCTTCTGGGATCTTATGTTACGCTAGATTAAGTCACCGTGTATCGGTGTGAGTGCGGTGGGGTCTCCCCCGCATATCGTGAGTTTTCCTTGGAAGATGATTCCCGAGTGGGCCATGTGTTTGGCCTTGGACTGCAAGACCAGTCATCCAACCTGGAGGTGGAGGTTTTCCACTTTTCCCTGGGAGGGGGAATCGATGTGGCGGCTTGTGAGCTGCCTTGGGAATAGTACTTCTGTGCTTTTCACGTGGGCCGTGTATGGCCTGTGGACTGTGAGTCCAATTACCCAGCCTGCGGTTGGAAGGTTTCTTAGTTCCCTTTCCTAGGGAACGGTCTCAGCAGTGGCGAGCTGCTTCGTGAGATATCGTGCCAAGGTTTCTGACCCTAGGGTTAGGGCAGATTGACGGCGTGGAGCCGTTTGGTGCAACGGTCTTGACCCCAAGTCTTGTGACTCAAGGACCATTGGATTTAGTAAGTCAAGATGACTGTCCAGAGTCCAGTGGCTCGGCGCCACTTGGTTCTTCTCGACTTTCGCACAGGGC
Organism: Amorphophallus konjac; assembly: GCA_022559845.1. Taxonomy (NCBI): domain Eukaryota; kingdom Viridiplantae; phylum Streptophyta; class Magnoliopsida; order Alismatales; family Araceae; genus Amorphophallus; species Amorphophallus konjac. The sequence continues at coordinate 162,209,411 of CM040122.1, read as the reverse complement.
ACGTGTGTGTTTCTCAGAGTTTTCTCTTTGGAGAGTGGTCACATCAGTGACTCCCCACTAGTCGTAGCCTTCCGACACGCGTGTGGTTCCACCAGGGAGTGGTGGCGAGGCTTTACCCGAGAGAGATGACTTTAGGCTGGTTGCCGTAGGGCCTCCTACTATGGCGGCTTGAGTCTGGGTCGGGAGGAATACCAGCTAGAGGGCCTGACGTAGTGCAGTCAGTCAGTGTGTGTACTCGTGGTCAGGGACTTCAGATGCGTGCTGACGAGCACGACCCCACCTAGACCCTTGTTCTATGTTTTGTGGTTACTTGTACGGTGTCTCAGTCTCCGCCTGGGGCGCCGTAGCGAGACACCTGAGGCTGTGGACTAAATCGTCAGTGGACGCATCCGGCCTTGCTTCTGGTGGGCAGGTACTCCTGTCACATGAGCCGTGACTCTCCTGTTTCCTGGTTCCATTTCTCATCTACGAGACGTGGCTTTCTAGATCGTCCGGTGTTTCCGAGGTAGTGGCCAGGGTGCCAGTGACTTCACCGAGGTTTCGTTGTGCCAGTGTGGGACTGTGCGATCCCGGTTGGTCGTGCCTGCGTAGGTTGACTTCTACGGCAGGGTTGCCGTGAGTGTTTCCTCGATAGTTCTGGTGTTAGGGCGCTCCGATTCCCAATTATGAGATCAAAATTTCTCTTTCTGCTTGACTGGTACAGTAGGAGTAGCTGTAGTGCCGAGTTTTTTGATCGGCCACCGTTCGCTGTTCCTGCTGTAGTTGTAGCTATTTTTCCTTTCCTGATGTGGCACAACCCAAAGATGATAATGGATAAATTGATGAACCTAGGACTTAGATCCGCAAGCATACAAGCACTTTCAACGAACTCACATTAGCGGCTCACTCGCACGGCTCATACGATCTCCCGGTGGTACCGGGGGATGATGGCAAGGGTCCGAGGTGGCACCCAAATATTCAAAGGACTAGGTTGGCTTAGGCTGACCCCTAAGGGTCTGGGATTCCCAACTTCGTGGGCAGCCGACACGCCGGGGCATGGGGTTGGGTGGCTCTCACTCACAATCCGCGGTGGGCGCACTAATGAACAAATACGTGTCTGAACACTCCCTCACCGACCGACGGGCATAAGAGATAATACTAAACTAGCAAAGTATGGACCAGCAAGGGAGGGACCAGTCACTCACCTGATCAGTGTGAAGACACTGATCCCGGCCAAAGATGAGGGTGAACGGGGAGGCGTGGGTATGCACCCGTACGCCGTGTCGATGCCGCTTGACCTGAAAATTTATAGAGTACACCACTACTCCTCACGCAGGAGGGTTGGACAAGGGGTTGGGGATAATGTGATATAGTCAAACACTACCTCCACGCAGGGAGGGGCTGTAAGCTGGCCAGGCGGGGTGGGGAAACTAAAGTAGAAAATCGAGTTGCCGAGCTTCGCCGGTTCTGTCAGCTTCAAGATCAACTTGACAGGCAGTTGATGACGGTGCCACCACGGGCTCAGCTGAGCTCAGAAGTAGTCGAAACTGGTGCCGAAACTTTCTAAACTGACCCAGGATGACGGGCGAATTTTTTGTGAATTTCTTGATGACGTTGCTGGCCGGGGCAGAGTCTGGAACAAGACTGATTCGTTCTATCTCTATCTGGTGCAGAACCAATAAGGTCTATTGCAGAAGATGCCACGAACTCTACCGAACTACGATTGAGACGAAATTGGCGTTGACGCGACCGTGGCCAAAACAGCTTCGAGCAAGAATTGACGAGACCCCAAAAGGAGGTGGGAGAAGAGAATTCTGATCAGAAGATGGGGGGGTGGTTCAACCTGGAACAGCAGGGAGCAGCCTGCGCACTTCGACGAGAATAATTGGAACCGAAGGCTCGGGAGGGCGAATGGCCTCCTCCTTCTTGGTACTGAAAGGGGACTAGTTGAAGTTCCTTCCCTCTGAAGATGGCGCCCAGAGCATCATCGACCTGGTCGTGGTATCCTCTACCCTCAGCCTCAGGTCACTAGCCAGCGACGTGAAGCGCAGTCGGGTGAGATCAGCTCCTCCGATCAGCTCCGAGCTTGGATGCTTGCAGGACCACCACCATTGAAAAGCTGACTCGATGACGTTTCCTCCGATGTGTGGTATGCTGCCAGAAACCTCATGGTGGAGACTTGGTGCTCACTGCATCCTGTTGCTATTCTCCTGCCTGCAACCCTAGACTGGGTCTGAAAATGAAAGGGGATATGGGTGAAGGGGTGGTGAAGGTTTAGCAGGGGATTGGGGTGGTTGAAGGCTGTGGGAAGGGGAGGGGGTCGATGGAGGGCTGTTGGGGTGGCTGGAGAGTCAAGGGGGGGTGGGTGAAGTGGGCTAGAGCTGGCTGGAGTGGGTAGGGGAAGGGGGAGGGCTGCACTAGGAAAGCAATGGAAAAGATGGGGGAGGGCGACCAAGGGCTGGGTATGGGGATTGGTTTGGGTGACCAAGACCTGGTAGGGGGGTTGTGAGATGGGAGGGCACAACCAAATGGGACGGAGATTCAAATTTGGCCTTGGGAGAAACTCCTTCAGCCTTGGGGAGGTGGAGAGGTGCTTAGGGAAGTGGATTGGGTAGTTGGTGGTTGGGTGGTGGAGTTTGGATTGGTGGAAGCTATCTTGGGGCTGGGGTGGAGTTATTGGAGTGGAGGGTAGTTGGGGAGGTCCTTGAATGATGGAGGGGAGTTAGGTTGTAGGTGGGAGATGGAGGAGAGAGAGGGGGGTGCGCCCCTTCCCTTGAGGAGAGAGAGAGATAGATAATGAGAGAGAGAAAAGAGAAATTTTGTGGAGGAGAGAAAGAGTTGGGATTTTCTTCTATTCAAAATGATTCATCAAAAGTTGAGTACATGGGGAGAGATGGGGCCTATATATAGGCATCCACTCTTTACATGACCAAAATACCCTTGACAATTAGACAAAAGACCAAGCATATCCTAGACTCAATCCTACGGGCCCATTATAAAGGTACTAAGGCCCAATTAAGCATAATAAGGGAAATGAACTAAAACAACATGACTCAATAAAGGAAAGTACATAAGATATGACTCAAAGGAAAGGAAAATAACATGTGAACACAAAGCTGGGCTTCCTCAAAGTGATGCAGGCGATCCGAGCCAAAGAGAGCGCTGTGAGATGCCCTCATCAAATCCCCCAGGGTGGGGAGAACTCGACCCCGTCGAGTATGGGTCCGCCTGACTGTGGTAGTGCTCCAAAGTCTCCAGGTCAAGGCGCAGCAGGTCCTCCCAGCTCACCCAAGTATCCTCGGTCGGGGGATGGCCCTTCCACCTCACTAGGTAACGCTAGTATACCCTGTTCCTGGTAATGGTACTCTGCTCATCCATTATTGCCTCCAGCTGCTCACATCGGCCTCTCAAGCTAGGAGGTAGAGTCCCACCGTGGGTGTCTCTCTCAAGGGAGGGTAAATGCTCAAGCTCCTCGCTGGGTCCCACCGCGGGGCCCTTGTAGGGTACCAAGTCTACCACGTTGAAGGTAGGGTGTACCCCAAAACCCTCAGGTAGGTCCAGCTCATAAGCGTTACTGCCTAGTCGTCTTAGAATTCGAAAGGGTCCTGACCCTCGTGCCCTCAACTTGGAGGCAGGCCCTGGAAGGAGCTGCTCCGTCCTCACCATCACCGAGTCTCCCACTTGGAACTCGCAGTGGCGCCGTCGAGCATCTGCCTGTCTTTTGTAAGCGTCGTTGCTCTTCCCTATATGCTTGCGGATGTCATCATGCAACTCTTTGATATGTTGTGCAAAGGACTCAGCTGAGACTGACACTCTATCATGTGGGGGAAGGGGGATAAGATCTGAGGGTTTTCGAGGCCTATAACCATGTACTACCTCAAATGGACTCTTGCCTATGGACCTATTGACGGAATCATTGTAGGTAAACTCGGCCTGAGATAAGAGGAGATCCCAATTCCCAGGGTTGTCCCCTACTAGATAACGGAGCAAGTTCCCAAGGCTTCAGTTGACGACCTCAGTCTGGGCATCTGTTTGAGGAGGGTTCCCTTTAGATGCCAGAGAGTTTTCCAAAAGTAACTGGTGAATTTCACATCTCGGTCGGACACAATAGTTTTAGGTAGTCCATGGAGTCGGACCACCTCATCAAAGAATAATCGAGCGACCCTAGAAGCATCCGAAGTCTTGGCACATGGGATAAAGTGGGCCATCCTAGAGAACCTGTCAACAACGACGAAGATGGAATCATGTTTGCGTAAAGTCCTAGGTAGGCCAAGGATAAAGTCCATGCTCAAATCCTCCCAAAATTAATCTGGGATGGGAAGGGGTGTGTAAAGCCCAGTGTTTTGCCTTACTTGCTTGGCTGAGGCACAAATGCAACATTGTCCCACAATGTAGGCCACATCCTTCTTGAGACTGGGCCAATGGAATTGTCTCTCAACTAGCTCTATGGTCTTTTGGACCCCAAAGTGACCAGCTAGGCCACCACTGTGTAACTCCCAAACTAAGAAGTCCCAAAGTGAAGTCCGGGGTATGCATAGCCTAGCTCCCTTGAAAACATACCTCGCTTGGAGTATGAATCCCTCATGTTCCTTGTGGGGCTGAGTGGAGAGGGTGTTGTAGTGAGTCCCAAAGTTGGGGCAATTTGGATATTCCTTTTTGATTCTCTCAAACCCGGTGACTTTCCACCTGGATAGTGGAAAGTAAGGCTATTCGCTTACTTAGCGCATCGACGGTGCGGTTCTCACTACCCATCTTGTACTTGAGGACAAAGGTATAGGCCTAAATGTATTATACCCAACGGTCATGGCGGGCATTGAGCTTTTGTTGGGTGTTGAGGTATTTCAAGGCCTCGTGGTCCGAGAAGATCATAAACTCCTTGGGTAGGAGATATTGCCTCCAATGCCAAAGGGATTGAACCACAACGTAAATCTCTTTGTCATATGTGGAGTACCTAGTCCTAGTCTCACAAGGTTTCTCACTAAAATAGGTTACTGGGTGACCCTCTTGGCTAAGAATGCCCCCAATCCCTACCCCGGATGCATCCCAAGTGACTTCGAAGACTTTAGAGAAGTCGGGTATGCAAAGGACCGGGGCTTGGGTCATCTTTTCCTTGAGCTCTAGGAATGCTTTGGAGGCTGCCCTAGTCGACACAAAAGTGCCCTTCTTGAGGCAATCCGTGATAGGAGCGGTGATAGTGCTAAACCCACGGATGAATCTCCTATAGAAAGTGGCTAGCCCGTGAAAGCTTCGGGCCTCATGGAGGGTCTTGGGATCGGGCCACTCAAGAATGGCTTGGACCTTCTCAGGGTCCATGGATACCCCTTGGGATGAGATAATAAATCCTAGGAAGGCTAGTTGATTGGTCAAGAAATGACACTTCCCGGGCTTGGCAAAGAGACTCTCTTTCCTAAGAACGGTGCAAACTTGTTTGAGGTGATCTTGGTGGGCTTCCTTGGTTTGACTATATATGAGAATGTCATCAATGTAGACGACAAGGAAGATGCCAATGAAGGGCCGGAGGACCTCGGTCATGAGGCGCATGAATGTGCTTGGTGCATTAGAAAGGCCGAAGGGCATGACAAGCCATTCATAGAGACCGTCCTTAGTTTTGAAGGCGGTCTTCCACTCATCCCCGGGCCTAATATGAACTTGGTGGTAGCCACTTTTGAGATCGATCTTGGAGAAGATGGTGGCTCCAGCAAGCATGTCTAGCATGTCATCTAGCCGAGGGATGGGAAACCTATATTTGACCGTGATCTTGTTGATGGCCTGGCTATCCACACACATGTGCCAAGTTCCATCTTTTTTGGCTGTGAGGAGGGCCAGGACGGCACATGGGCTTTTGCTAATGCGGAGGAAGCCCTTCTTGATGAGCTCCTCAATTTTCCTCCTAAGTTTAGCATGCTCGGTGGGGTTGAGACGATAGTGAGGAAGGTTGGGTAAGGTAGCTCCGGGCACAAAGTCGATGGCAAGTTGCACATCGCTCATGGGTGGTAGCTTATCCGAAAGTTCATCGGGGAACACATCATGGAAGTCCTCAAGGATTTGTTGAATTTCTATTGGGTGTGGGTCGGTTGGGGTGGATTCCCTAAGATAAATAAAAATGGCACACACTTGTCCCCCTTGGTTAACTTCTTCCTCAAGTTCTTGCCTAGTGATGAGGTGTATGTTCCTAGTAGTCCCAATGTTCAAACTAGGATTAGGACTTGATGGGGTGGGGTTTGGTGTGTTTGGAATAGAGGGAGGGGTAGGGGCTTCTTCAAGGGAGGGCGATGCCTTCTTGGGAAGGGAGCGGGGTGGAGAGGGGTTGAGTTGGATTCTTTTCCCCTCATGGGTAAAAATGCAAGTGTTCGTCCTTCCAAGGAAGGTGGCATCTACATCGTAGATCCAAGGCCGCCCTAGGAGTATGCTCCCTACTTCCATTGGTAGAATGTCACACCATACTTGATGGGGATATCACCTCCCATGCCCACGTTCACAGCTCGTCTCCTCACCCCGGTTGTATCCGGCATGGTCTAGTCATTTAATTTTGAGTCCTATGTAATTTTTTATTTGAGTCATTTCATGTATTTCCCTTTTATTTGAGTCATGTTCCTAGGTCTTGTGTTCATTTCCCTAAGTTTGAGTGTCATTAGGTTGTCTAGTTAGCTATTGGGCCCAATTCATTGGGCTTGGCCCAAGGGCTCTCCCCTACCCCTTCGGTTATTTGTCATTGAGTCAATTGTCAGGGACTTTTGTAGAAATGTGGGTTTCCTATATATAGGACCCCATTCCCCCCCATTTCAACTTAATGAATCAATCAATGAAAAATTGCTATTTTGTGAGTTCTATCTTTATTTTTATGGTGGAGTGAATCCATTAGTGAGGTGAGAAGCCTTAGGGAGAGAATCCCACCCATCCCTCTCTTAATCTCTCTTTTTCACTCCACTTTCTCTCTCCTCCACACCCAATTTTGAAAATTTTCTCTCTCCTCCCTTCCCAACCACCACTCTCCCACCTACCCCCATTAAAGGCCACTCCCCTTCCCCACACATCCCATTACTCCACCCCCTAGTCCCAAGGGAGCATCCCCAATCACTAAGCCACCCTCCAACCACCTCATCCCTTTCCCAAGCACCCTTCCCTCTCCCCCATGCAACCCTCCACTTCCCTAGGCCATTTGAATTCAAAAATCCCCTTCCCTCCACAGCCCTAGGGAGCCAAAGACCCCTCCCCTTTGGTTAGGGGCGGCCCCCTCTCATCCTCTCCATCTTCCCTTGTTCCCCTCCATCACCCCCACCTTCTATCATCTAGAGTAAGAGGACCTGAAGAAGACCTTAAACTTGCAGCAGCGACCCCGACCTCCTCCAGACGTTCCTAGAAGCCCAAGAGCCATCGTTGGAAGCGTCTGCTTGTCTTCTTCGCAACGGCAGTGGTCTCGTCCCCATCAGAGCTCGGTGCTGCCCAGGAAGCCCATTCTTCCACAACTACGCAGATCTGCCCTGATAGAGGTTCTGAGCTGGAGAAAGAGCTTCACCACGATGAACCCAGGAGGAATCAGGCCACAAGCTCTTCTACAAAGTTCTTCCCCTTCCTGTCTACTTTCAGAATCAAGAAGCGGAACTCCATTTGGCATCCTGTAGCAGACGTTATCAATTTTCTCCCTCAGCTTCGTAGTCCTATTACCCATAGTCTGCACCGAACTATCAACAGTGTTCAGAGTTCCCTGGTCCTCTTCGACATCATTTGGCCTCCCCGTCAGTTTTTCTGCAAAGAGGACTTGTCCACGGTTCCAACGACTCTAACGGTGCTCGATTCTGAGTTCGGGAGCTATCGGGGCATCCTCTGCAACCTGCTGTTGGAAACCAGGAGCTAGCTCTGCAGAGATCCTAATCCGGAGAGAAAGCTTCACCACGACAAACCCTGGAGGAATCAGGCCACGAGCTCTTCTGAAAATTTCTTCCTCTCCCTGTCTACTTTCAGAACCAATAAGCAGAACTCCGTTCGGCATCTTGCAGCAGAAGTTACCAATTTTCTTCCTCAGGCATTTGACTCTACTTCCCACTATCTGCATCGACCACTCCTCACTTTTCTGAGTCCTCTGATCTTCACCGGCATCTTTTGGCATCCCTGTTTGTTCTACTATAACAAGGACTCACCCACGGTTCCAACGGTTCCAATTGCGAATGATTCGGAGTTCGGGAATGGTCGGGGCAGCCGCGTCTTCCTGCTGTTGATAATCTGTTGCAGATAATCTGAGAATCAGCAACCCTGTTCGTGCTCCCGTCCCGGCCGGCAGCAACCCTTGAAGAAATTGGCAAAATTCAGAGGCACTCCTGTTCCAGATTCGAAGAGATCGCCACTAGACTCACCCTCAACAAAATTCCTGAGCAAGTTCTACAGCTGCAACACTGGCTATCTGTCCTTATCCGCAGATAGTAGGCAGATTCGGTGTCATCACTTATTCCTCACTCTTTGCTTTGATTTCCCCTCCCCACTTGGCCGGCTGAAGGCCCCTCCCTGCGTGGAGGTAGTATTGATTGTAATATCATTAACCCCCACCCCAAGGTCCCCCCTCCTGCGAGAGGTGTAGTGTTGTAATAGCTTAAACAGGTCAAGCTACCCCAGCGAGGCGTGTGGGGAACCCACGCTTCCCCGCTCGTCCTCGTCTCCGAGCGGGACCGGTTTCTTCAAACCGGTCGAGTGAGTGCTCCAAAACTTTGCTCTAATTCATGCTTGTTCTTTCAATATTAGTTCATAAACTTCGCTGGCCGTGACGAGAGCCCGATCCTTAAGCTCATTGCTATAAGTGATCATCGTGGGAAGAGAGTGGAACCCGTGCCCTTTGGCACTTCGTAGGACCCTTGATTTGGGCAGCCATACCCTTGGGGAATCAAACCTTGGCCTTGCTGGCCCTCTATCAGCAAGGGCCCAGCCCACACAACCTCCCCTTAGCATTGCCAAGTTACCCCCGGGTCTTCGTGAGCATCAGGTGAGCGGTTGCCATTATCGGTCCATTTTGAATGCTTAATTGTGCTTGCTTGTTGAGTCCTAGGTTGTGTCACATCAATACTTGGCTTTGGTAGGATTGAAAGGTGATGGGGACAAGGCAACGAGTGCTAACGGGTACGGATGTGGCATCAATCCAAGCTACCCGATAAGGTTTTGGGTGTAAGGAAATGGTGAGGCCTAGAAGTTTGACGGTGTCGGGGGACACCACATTCACACTACTCCCGTTGTCCAAGATGACCTTCCTAACATGACTCCCTATCCAGATGTAGGTATGGAAGATGGTGCTTCTTCTCCAATCATGTTGGGTTTGAGTGAGGGTGCACCTAACCACTCCAAGGTGAGAGTCGGTGGGTGGAGGGGGTTGTTCTTGATTGGTCTCCATGTAGTGATTTTTATACTCCTCCTCCCAATCGGGAGAGGCTTCATACACCTCAACCTTTTCTTCAACTCCTACTTGGGGTAGGGGGGTTGTCTCCTCAATGAGCAAGCTAGATGCGCCCATGGTGGGGCATTGATTAGCGAAATGTCCATACCCAAGGCACCTAAAGCATTGCTACCCACTTTGGTGGTTTGGGGCAGCCCTAGTGTGAGGGGGAGTGGGTGCCGGATTGGGTCTATTGGGAGTGGGGTTGGGGGGCCCATTTGTGGGTTGATGGGGAAGGGTGCCACTAGGAGGGGCTGCCTGGGTGGTAGGAGCTCCCTTGGGGGTGGGAAGGAGACCTCTTTGAGGAGGTGGGGGGTTGGTCCGAGGTGCCATGGATTTAGGGTCCATCCCTCGAGGGGGAATCATTCGGGTATATCGAGAGAATTTCTTGGCATCCCGGGCTACTTGGTAGGCTAGCTCTAGAGTGACCACTTGACGCATGAAGAGCTCCTTCTTTATGTGGAATTGAAGCCCATTCCTAAAGCGGGAAAGTGTGACTGCGGGATCCTCTTGGACTCCACACTTAAGAAGGTAGTAGTCAAATTTCTCAATGTACTCCATAACGATCTTCCCTTCTTGAGTTAAGGCTTGCCACTCATCTAAGAGGTTTTGATGGTAGGAGGGAGGGACATATTTGAGTTTGAGTTGTTCCTTCATGACCCCCCATGTGGTGATGGGAGCTTCCCTCCTAACTATCCTTAATGTCTCAACGTTCATCCAATGAGTCTTAGCTAATTTGGTAAGTTGCATTTTTACAAGCCGGACTCTCCTATCCTCGGTCATTGGGTACCAATCAAAATATTGGTCCATAGCCGCCTCCCAATCTAAATAGACGCTTGGGTGATGGGACCCATCAAAGGTGGGGGCATCTACTTTCACAAGTCTCATAAGGTGGTCATCCGGGTTGTCTTGGGGGGGTCTCTCATTCCTCCTTGGAGGTGGGTCTCTTTCCGGTTCGGGAGGATGGTCAAGTGATGGGAATCGACGCCCAACTAGTACTTCTCATATAGCATTTATATCCTTTAGTTTATTTGGGAAAGTATACGCACAATTGTACGGCTTTATCGGCCAATGCGTCACTCCCGTAGATTATGTGGGTTTCTATGTAATTTACCCATGGGACCAGCAAGGGGGCCCTCAGCCCTTTCCCATTGGTCCACCTAGACCATGTGGGGCTGGTCAACCAGCCTAGGTGGCCTTCTAGATGAGTGGACTAGTCATATGCCACATGGGTAGACAAAGGGTTAAGAATGTCAACATTCTACACCCATCCCACCTACCCCCATTCAACCTTCCATTCAAAACCTACCCATAGTCAATAGGCCGCCCCCCCTTCATTTTTTAATGTTTTTTTTGTGTTTGTGGCATGCAATCCCAGCCCTTCAATCCCCATCCCTAGATCTAAGGGTGGACAATTGATTTGGTTGAAATCATATAAAAGATTGTATTTTTATGTGAAAATCAATGAAAATCAGAATTTTGTTGAATGAGCAAGAGCTAGCTGCGCCCCCAACCCTCTCTCCTCTGGTTCTCCCCTTCCCAAGCCTCCATTCTAGAGTGGTATCTCCTTTCCCCACCCTCCGGTGATCATCGGTGCCGCCGCCGCCGCCGTTCGTGCCGCCATCGAGCCGCCGCTGCAGTTCTGTCCGCGCAGTACCACAATAACTTCCACAAAATTCCCACCTCAGCCATGAGCTCAGATCGAGCTGGTAATTTTACTGGGTCTTCCAGAGGTGTCAAGAACATCTCCTAAATTTTGGTTTGTCATTCAGATCCCGTTTAGTATTTTTGGATTTTCGTCCACTCTTCCACTTCTGTTCTGTCTGCTGTCTGTTTCCATTTTCACCAGCCCTGAGTTTTAGGTCTTAGGCCCACTTTTTGATTTTTGTTCATCCCACAAATTTTACTGGCGTTTCCTTCTGTCCATCCCTTCATTCACAATTTTTATTAATTTTTGGTTCGACCATATCATATTTTCTAAAAATCGTTCTCAGTCCCATCTACAGTTCTGTCCACCTGTTCCCAGATCCGACCACCAGTCACTCCAAAAATCATATCAAATCACCCCCACCTCCAAATCCAATTCCAAAAATTTTCCCCGTTCCACGGTTTGATTATCTACAACTTTGAAGAAGAGCTCAAAGTCCGAATCCTAATTTAAGTAGGCGGTCAATGGCCTTTTACAGGGATCTGATATGCTGATCTGAGATTTCTGGAGCAGTGGAGCAGAAGATTGAAAAATATCTAAGGCCCTGATCCGCATAGGTTCAAAGGAATCCACTAGCCCTATGTTTGAGGATTTTGAGTCCTCTTTCCAACGGCACTGGTTTCGTCACATTCCGGCGACGGGGCTGATCACAGCGGCCATTTTCGTCCGAGCGCGCGCTGTAAAACAGTAGCAACCAGCCCGTGGGCAGCAATTCCGACGGGTACCGAACGGAGCCGCCCGACCTCCGATCGCCGTTCCAGCGTGCCGCCAGCCCGGGGATCGCTTCTACCAGTGTCCCCACCATATCGGTGACACCGGGTCCCACACGGCACCTCCGGACAGCGCGTGGGCCCCACGGTCGTGATTACGCGTGTAGCCGAATCAACACACGAAGCTGCCCGTCATCCCGAATTCGGTCCTCCCGGGCCCATTTGTGTCGCCCTTTACCTCCCTGCGTGGAGTGGGCATATTCCCATTGCTGTAATTATTGTGTGTTAAGTTCCCCGGGAGTACGAGTTTCGGCCGGGTCCGTCGTCCCCACGCCGAGCGCGTGGAGGTATCGTTCTCGCTCCCTACACTCGGCATTTGCTTATTTTCATATATACTTGTTTATGCCGCTGCTAGAGAGCATGATAGGGTAACTAGCTCGCTTTCTATTTGTATCACCGCTGCTGCGAGAGTGAGCATTACCGTCCCGTGACCCGATCCGGGCACGAAAGAGAGAGCCGACCACCCTAGCTCTTGCCGGTTTCTCAACCGCGAACGTCCGACGCTTCCCTCGTTAAGGGACGATCGTGAGCTTGTCGTGTCCGTGTCTCGTCCCGCATCAATTTGGTATCAGAGCGAGTTGAGTCTAGGGTGTCAAAAAAAAAACGAGTGTCATTTACGTCTAGTCATTAGTCGGTCTAAGTCGTGTTTAGGGTCATCATTGTTTTAAAACAAACAAAAAAAGTGTCTTTTCACATTTGCATCCCTTTACTCGGTATATCAAAAGGTGTTGTCCGAACGTTAGGCTACGCCTATCGGGAAGACCGCACACTTGTGCGAGTGATCTTTGGATCGATTAATTCCGCCACGTGCCGAGTTTTGGTTACGTCTAGGTGCATCATCTTGTAGTGTGCATTTGCATTAGTCGGTGTCTCCTACTCCGTGTCTTGCATGCCCACTCGTCGAGGTACTCAATACTCACCCCCACCACCACCAATGGCGGAATCCCGAGTCTATAGTTCCGATGAGGTGGCCACTATGTTCCGAACTCTTATGGAAAAATGGATGGGTTGAGTGATCGCTTTGAAGTGCTAAGCACCCGAGTGGATAGGATGGAAGGGTTGAGTACCCAAGTGAATGATCTAGGCACCCGCCTAGAAGAGAGGGTGAAGGCCGTAGAGGATAGGGCCGCCGGGTCAAGCCAGTCCGTTCAGGGATTAGTCGGGAGAGTCACCGCACTAGAGAAAGGACCAGCCGAGACACACCCGATTGTCCCAGTCCAGGCACCCGCCCCACCTACACAAGGTCAACCGGAGCCGGTTCATCAACCCGCGACTCCAAGGGTTCAAGGGGTAGCTACTAGGAGGCACGAAGTCCCCGAGGTGCATGACTACGAGTCCGATAATGAGCATCGGGGACATGGTCGTGATCATCGCCATACACGGCGTACCCATGACCAAGATATGGATGAACGGGCCATTCGGACCGTTCGGGCCGACCCTCCCACCTTTGACGGGTCCTTAGACCCGAAGGTCTACCTTGATTGGGAGGCTGGTATGGATCGATATTTTGAGTGGTTCGAGATGTCGGACCAACGAAAAGTCAAGTATGCCAGGATGAAACTTTTAGGCCAAGCCCAAACCTATTGGAGAAACATGGAGAACCTATTGTTTCATCGTCAAGAACCCCCGATCGATACATGGACCGATATGAGGGAGAAACTTAGGAAGAAGTACCTCCCTACCTCCTACCGCCAGCGTCTTATAGAGAGGTGGCAAAGTCTCACCCAAGGAGACCGGTCCGTCTCGGATTACATCGCCGAATTTGATGAGTACTACTTGCGATGCGATGCCACGGAGGAGGATTCCCTTACCGTCTCTCGGTTTCGGCGTGGTCTACGCCCGCACCTACGGTATGAGCTTCTCCGCCGCAAGGTGGACAAGTTGGAGGATGCATATCAAGTTGCTCTCGAGATGGAGCAATTCGAGGGCGAGTTCGAGTCTATTCCTCGGTGGAGCCCCGCTCCTTCCCGTAGTGATTCCCGTGGCTCCTTAGGTTCATACCCGAGGGGACCCATGGCTCGTCCTCAGGAGCCCACCCGTCAGGAGCACTTCGCTCCTAGACCTCGACCTCCCCCACCACGGGATCTACCTCCACCCCATCCACCGGCACCCGTTGCCCGTCCCCCGGCACACATGGCCCGCCCCCTGGCCCCGACACTTCCCCCGCTATTGCCCACGGTGCCTACACCTCCACCCTTGTTACCTACGCCCCCTACCCGTCGGGAGGATAAGGGTAAGGCCCCTCTTATCGGGGAGAGTAGTCGATCACGAGTGCAGTGTTTCCACTGTCACGGATTTGGCCACATTGCCAGTGAGTGTCCCGCTCGCGCCACCCTAGCCTTAGGTATTGGAGGGTCCGCACCTCCCGAGCTTGAGTATGTCAATTACGTGGCCGATGAGGCACTAGCCGATGAGTACTATGCCTTGGGGGAAGAACTGGGCGACCCTTCTGCCGCTCAGGATACCGCCACCTAGTGGGCTTGATGCTACCACCTTCTTCTAGAGTCGTGCATGAGTCGGTGTGTTTTCCTTGTGTGGTTTGTTTTGTGTGGTGTGTTTTGAGTCGATTGTTTGTGTGGTTTGCATACGTGTGTTAGTGCATGGTGAGTCTGCATGTGTCTTGTGCAAGCTCGTTGTCGTTCTCTTATGAGTAAGAGGTGATTGGACTCACTTGATGAGTATGGGATCGGTTCTACTTCTATACCCGGATCAGTCACCTATAGGGACTCAGCGGTGATTCCTAGTGAGTCTTCGAGCTGCTTCCTTCCTTTTTGAGAGTGCCCCTTCGGAGTGACCACCTTTAGCCCATAGCAGTTCGCATATCGAGTATATATGGAATGAGCAGGTGCCGATCATTTGGAGTGGAGCGTACCCGCGTTACTTGGCACGGTGACAGATCCGCCGGAGTACTCGAGCATTCCTACCCCTACTCGACGGGGTCGAGTTCCTCCCACCCGGGGAGAGTTGATGGGAATCGACGCCGAACTAGTACTTCTCATATTGCATTTATATCCTTTAGTTTATTTTTTTATCCATGGGAAAGTATACGCACAATTGTACGGCTTTATCGGCCAATGCGTCACTCCCGTAGATTATGTGGGTTTCTATGTAATTTGCCCATGGGACCAGCAAGGGGGCCCTCAGCCCTTTCCCATTGGTCCACCTAGACCATGTGGGGCTGGTCAACCAGCCTAGGTGGCCTTCTAGATGAGTGGACTAGTCATATGCCACATGGGTAGACAAAGGGTTAAGAATGTCAACATTCTACACCCATCCCACCTACCCCCATTCAACCTTCCATTCAAAACCTACCCATAGTCAATAGGCCGCCCCCCCCTTCATTTTTTAATGTTTTTTTTTGTGTTTGTGGCATGCAATCCCAGCCCTTCAATCCCCATCCCTAGATCTAAGGGTGGACAATTGATTTGGTTGGAATCATATAAAAGATTGTATTTTTATGTGAAAATCAATGAAAATCAGAATTTTGTTGAATGAGCAAGAGCTAGCTGCGCCCCCAGCCCTCTCTCCTCTGGTTCTCCCCTTCCCAAGCCTCCATTCTAGAGTGGTATCTCCTTTCCCCACCCTCCGGTGATCATCGGTGCCGCCGCCGCCGCCGTTCGTGCCGCCATCGAGCCGCCGCTGCAGTTCTGTCCGCGCAGTACCACAGCAACTTCCACGAAATTCCCACCTCAGCCCTGAGCTCAGATCGAGCTGGGAATTTTACTGGGTGTTCCAGAGGTGTCAAGAACATCCCTAAATTTTGGTTTGTCATTCAGATCCCGTTTAGTATTTTTAGATTTTCGTCCACTCTTCCACTTCTGTTCTGTCTGCTGTCTGTTTCCATTTTCACCCGCCCTGAGTTTTAGGTCTTAGGCCCACTTTTTGATTTTTGTTCATCCCACAAATTTTACTGGCGTTTCCTTCCATCCACCCCTTCATCCACAATTTTTCTTAATTTTTGGTTCGTCCATCTCATATTTTCTAAAAATCGTTCTCAGTCCCATCTACAGTTCTGTCCACCTGTTCCCAGATCCGACCACCAGTCACTCCAAAAATCATATCAAATCACCCCCACCTCCAACTCCAATTCCCAAAATTGTCCCAGTTCCGTGGTTTGATTATCTACAACTTTGAAGAAGAGCTCAAAGTCCGAATCCCACTGTAAGTAGGCGGTCAACGGCCTTTTACAGGGATCTGATATGCTGATCTGAGATTTCTGGAGCAGTGGAGCAGAAGATTGAAAAATATCTAAGGCCCTGGTCCGCATAGGTTCAGAGGAATCCACTGGCCCTACGTTTGAGGATTTTGAGTCCTCTTTCCAACGGCACTGGTTTCGTCGCATTCCGGCGACGGGGCTGATCACAGCGGCCATTTTCGTCCGAGCGCGCGCTGCAAAACAGCAGCAACCAGCCCGTGGGCAGCAATTCCGACGGGTACCGAACGGAGCCGCCCGGCCTCCGATCGCCGTTCCAGCGTGCCGCCAGCCCGGGGATCGCTTCTACCAGTGTCCCCACCACAGCGGTGACACCGGGTCCCACACGGCCCCTCCGGACAGCGCGTGGGCCCCACGGTCGTGATTACGCGTGTAGCCGAATCAACACACGAAGCTGCCCGTCATCCCGAATTCGGTCCTCCCGGGCCCATTTGTGTCGCCCTTTACCTCCCTGCGTGGAGTGGGCATATTCCCATTGCTGTAATTATTGTGTGTTAAGTTCCCCGGGAGTACGAGTTTCGGCCGGGTCCGTCGTCCCCACGCCGAGCGCGTGGAGGTATCGTTCTCGCTCCCTACACTCGGCATTTACTTATTTTCATATATACTTGTTTATGCCGCTGCTAGAGAGCATGATAGGGTAACTAGCTCGCTTTCTATTTGTATCACCGCTGCTGCGAGAGTGAGCATTACCGTCCCGTGACCCGATCCGGGCACGAAAGAGAGAGCCGACCACCCTAGCTCTTGCCGGTTTCTCAACCGCGCACGTCCGACGCTTCCCTCGTTAAGGGACGATCGCGAGCTTGTCGTGTCCGTGTCTCGTCCCGCATCATCAAGGTTGAGATCTCCTATGGCTGGTTCCTCATGCGGGGGAGGTGCCCTCCTATCACCCACCCTTGGGGCGGGCCTATTCTCGTCAAGTTGCTCAAGACGGGCCGTTATGTCATCAAGCCGTCCTAAGATACTAGCCATACCCTCCACTCAGAATCTCATGTGATCGGGAAGCTCATGCTCATTGTTGGAGGGATTCCCTTGGGGATTGGGATTCATTGTGGAATTGGGAGAGGATGGATTGGATTGATAATGAGCTCCACTACGAGTGGTCATGCAAAGTTGGGTGGACTATGCACGAGTGTGCGGATGCACCTATGAATGACCTAGTGTGAAGACGCCCCAAGACTAGACTTGTAAGAACAAGCCTATGACCGCTCTGATACCACTTGATGTGGCACAGCTCAAAGATGATAATGGATAAATTGATGAACCTAGGACTTAGATCCGCAAGCATACAAGCACTTTCAACGAACTCACATTAGCGGCTCACTTGCACGGCTCATACGATCTCCCGATGGTACCGGGGGATGATGGCGGGGGTCCGAGGTGGGACCCAAATATTCAAAGGACTAGGTTGGCTTAGGCTGACCCCTAAGGGTCTAGGGTTCCCAACTTTGTGGGCATCCGACACGCTGGGGCGTGGGGTTGGGTGGCTCTCACTCACAATCCGTGGTGGGTGCACTAATGAACAAATACGGGTCCGAACACTCCCTCACCGACCGACGGACATAAGAGATAATACTAAACTAGCAAAGTATGGACCAGCAAGGGAGGGACCAGTCACTCACCTGATCGGTGTGAAGACACTGATCCCGGCCGAAGACGAGGGTGAACAAGGAGGTATGGGTACGCACCCGTACGCCGCGTCGATGCCGCTTGACCTGAAAATTTATAGAGTACACCAATACTCCTCGTGCAGGAGGGTTGGACAAGAGTTTGGGGATAATGTGATATAGTCAAACACTACCTCCACGCAGGGAGGGGCTGTAAGCCAGCCAGGCGGGGTGGGGAAACTAAAGTAGAAAACCGAGTTGCCGAGCTTCGCCGGTTCTACCAGCTTCAGGATCAGCTTGACAGGTAGTTGATGACGGCGCCACCACGGGCTCAGCTGAGCTCAGAATTAGTCAAAACTGGTCCCGAAACTTTCTAAACTGACCCAAGATGTCGGCCAAATTTTTGGTGAATTTCTTGACGACGTTGCTGGCCGGGGCAGAGTCTGGAACAGGACTGATTCGTTCTATCTCTGTCTGGTGCAGAACCAATGAGGTCTGTTGTATAAGATGCAACAAACTCTACCAAACTCCGATTGAGACGAAATTGGCGTTGATGGGACCGTGGCCGAAATAGCTTCGAGCAGGAGCTGACGGGACCCCAAAAGGAGGTCGGAGAAGAGAATTCTGATCAGAAGACTAGGGGGTGGTCCAACCTGGAATAGCAGGGAGCAGCCTGCTCACTTTGACGAGAATAATTGGAACTGGGGGCTCGGGAGGGCGAATGGCCTCCTCCTTCTTGGTACTGAAAGGGGACTGGTCGAAGATCCTTCCCTCCAAAGATGGCACCCATAGCTTCACCGACCTGGTCATGTTAGCCTCTACTCTCAGCCTCAGGTCACCAGCCAGCGACGGGAAGCGCAGTCGGGCGAGATCAGCTCCTCCGATCAGCTCCGAGCTTGGATGCTTGCGGGACCACCACCGTTGAAACGCTGACTCAATGATGTTTCCTCCGATGTATGGTATGCTGCCAGAAACCTCACGGTGGCGACGTGGTGCTCGCTGCAACCTGCTGCTATTCTGCTGCCTGCAACCCTGGACTGGGTCTGAAAAGGAAAGGAGATATGGGTGAAGGGGTGGTGAAGGTTTAGCAGGGGATTGGGGTGGCTGAAGGCTGTGGGAAGGGGAGGGGGTCGAAGGAGGGCTGTTGGGGTGGCTGGAGAGTCAAGGAGGGGTGGGTGAAGTGGGCTGGAGCTGGCTGGAGTGGGTAGGGGAAGGGGGAGGGCTGCACTAGGTAAGCAATGGAGAGGATGGGGGAGGGTGACCAAGGGCTGGGTATGGGGATTGGTTTGGGTGACCAAGACCTGGTAGGGGGGGTTGCCAGATGGGAGGGCACAGCCAAATGGGAGGGAGATTCAAATTTGGCCTTGGGAGAAACTCCTTCAGCCTTGGGGAGGTGGAGAGGTGCTTAGGGAAGTGAATTGGGTAGTTGGTGGTTGGGTGGTGGAGTTTAGATTGGTGGAAGCTATCTTGGGGTTGGGGTGGAGTTATTGGGGTGGTGGGTAGTTGGGGAGGTCCTTGAATGAGGGAGGGGAGTTAGGTGGTAGGTGGTAGATGGAGGAGAGAGAGGGGGGTGCACCCCTTCCCTTAAGGAGAGAGAGAGAGATAATGAGAGAGAGAAAAGAGAAATTTTGTGAAGGAGAGAAAGACTTGGGATTTTCTTCTATTCAAAATGATTCATCAAAAGGTGAGTACATGGGGAGAGATGGGGCCTATATATAGGCATCCACTCTTTACATGATCAAAATACCCTTGACAATTAGACAAAAGACCAAGCATATCCTAGACTCAATCCTACGGGCCCATTACAAAGGTACTAAGGCCCAATTAAGCATAATAAGGGAAATGAACTAAAACAACATGACTCAATGAAGGAAAGTACATAAGATATGACTCAAAGGAAAGGAAAATAACATGTGAACACAAAGCCGGGCTTCCTCAAGGTGATGCAGGCGATTTGGGCCAAAGAGAGCGCTGTGAGATGCCCTCATCATTTCCGCTACCGCCATTGTTCTCGGTTGGGGATCCGCGAGATCCCTACTGAGCCAATGACAGGAGGCTCACCCCTACTTTTCAAGTGCGGCGGTTCTCCCTCGAGGTTCGAGGGTGCTGTGTGGAGGTTCTTAGTTGCCAGCTCGCCGGGCCGAGTGTTCACTTGGCATGTGGTACGTTTTACTGCTTTAGACTGTACTTTTTGTTGGACTGGACTCTACTGTTGTAGTTGTTTATTTATTTATATTAATTATTAAATTATCATACTTTATTGCATATTTCTTTGTACCTCCACACTCCTTTTAGCCCTTCCGAGCCCTCCCGGCTCGTGGCCGGTGGACCAGGATTCGAATGGTATCAGGTTCTTCCTGGTATCCAAATCTTGGGTCGTTACAGCTGGTATCAGAGCAGTGGTTGTGGACGTACACAGGAATTCAAAATATTACAGTGATTAGAGTCCATAAGGTCCAGTACAGTCTGCAGCTGGCATTGTTTACCTCTTTATTTTTCGCTTGAGAGCTTGAGTGCGTTGCGTGGCGCTATAAAGGTGGTTGTTGTTCGCGGCTTTCGTGCCGGTGTGGGATCTAAGGATTGAGGTTGAGAGCTTTCTCCCTCATTGGTGGTGGCCCCGGTTGTGCTACGTTGAGCAGAGGTTGCCAGTAGGCGTAGATTTGCGATGCTGCGTTCAAGGTTTTTGCAGCAAGGTCAGGTGGCTGGCGAGGATTGTCCGTGGTCATGTGGCCGTGAGCGTGCTCTGAGGGAGCTATTATGGAGTTTGGCCACTCTAGCTTAAGGTTTATCCAGCCCCTGAGGTGTTAACGTTGTGGTATGAGGTGGCAGAGCGGGTGCTCTGATCAAGAAGTGTGCTCGGGTGAGCTAAAGATCTTCTCGGTGAGCTGATGTTTTGTCCAGCCTGATGTTTTTGTCATGCTCTGTGGCATCAGGAATGACGTGTCAGTCCCGATTGGCTTGCAGATTTTGAGGCAGGATTAGGCTGTGGTGTCCCAGTAAGTCTTGCTCTGCGCTCTTACGTGCGAATGGGTTGTGTTCACTTTGAATTTAATTGAGATGAGAAGGTTCCGCGGTGAGTTTCGGGGATCGAGGATGAGCGTCGACGACTGTCGATTATGGCTCGTGTTGCGGCTCTTGGCGTGGCGTGTTGCAGTTCGCGGAATTGCAGCGGTGGTGCATCGAGCGATGCTGTGATTATGGTCTGACGTGACACTCGCCGAGTGTGTCGGAGGCGCTAACCTAACGAGGAAATGGTTTTCTCGGTGCCGAAAGGTGATGTTCCCAGCATGCGCAAGATTCGAGATCAGGTCGGGCGTGGAGTTTTCCGTTGGTCGGAGGTGTGATCAGTTTCTCCTTTGGTTGGAGAGATTGCTGTTGACACCCGTTTTCTGCCGATGAGTTGAGTCGTTCCTCTTACTCCCATTTGTTGATGCCTCGAGTTGTCCATCACTCGTTGGGACTATTTTCAGGCATGTATTGGGCCAGTTTTATGGGTAGCCTCCCTCCCTGGTTAGGTCCGAGTCAATTCTGGGCTTAATGGGCCTTGATTGTGGTTGATTGGGTTTTTCTATGAGTTTCAACACCCATGTGCATGTACGGTTCATCCCTGGCCGCTCAATCCATGTGCGGTTGACTGTGGACTGTCCGTCTATTTTGGAATATTTTGGTTAATTTTTTGAATTTCCACCGACAAGCATTTATGCGGTCCTATTCTAGCCGTTCAACATGATGAACGGATGGATGGTAGTCGCTCATCGCTAAGAGTCCTGCGCTTAATGGTTTTCTCAGGTAATTATCCAATTAATCTATTTATCACCGACAAGGCTAGAACGGTTTGTCCTTGGCCGCTTTAACTTTGAATTGTCTAATCTGAGCCGTTCATCTATGAGAGTCCAACGGCGAAGGTTTCGGTCAGTTCGATGGATAATTTGGATTATTTATGATTTATTTTGAATTTCCACCGATGGTCATGGACGGTCAGGACATGACCGCCCATCCCATTGAACGGTCTATCGTAAGACCGTTCATCAGTTCGATTGCTGAATTTCAATAGATTTTCTCTCTCTATCCGTGATTTTATCTCAAACTTCTCCCGTCATTTTCTCCGCGGATAATCAACCATTTTGAGTGCCGTTTCGACTGGATGAGAGATAATCTGATTATCTATGATTTTTCTTTGATTATCTTGACCTGAAAATGCTTCTAAACCCTAATTTCGAGCTAGGACTTTAGGTGCTCTAGAAATAGACCCTAAATGCCGGGTTTGAAAGGGGGGAGATTTTTAGTCGACGGCGAAGCTCTGCCGCATTCTTGAGCGACCTAGCACCAAGGAGGGAGGCTTTCCACGTCCATACAAGCCTCCGGTTCAAGGATTAGTCTAATTTTAAGTCTTGTGTGTTTGATAGTTTTTGCTCATTTTTCATTGCATGCACTACTCTTCTCACTTTCTCCCCACATTTTTCTTCACCTTCATTGTCATGCACACACCCACCCACGTTTTTGACACCCTAGGAGTTTAAAATCCCCAGGTATCCCCCTTTCCACTTATTCATGTTCATTTATTATTATTTTGACATCTACTACACTTTTTAGTTCTAATCTGGGTTTTATCTCTGTGTTTTCACATCATTTTACAGGTCAGCAATCCTTAGCATGAGGCCCATCCCCTCTGGCCGGCCGGAGAGGGTGGAGGTTGGACCCTTTGCGACTGTTGGCTTGGTGGTCTTGCGCGGTTCTCTACAGTCCGTTCAAGAAGACATGCGGTGCAGCCTGGACCGTCCACCTTCTTCCTGTGGTCGTGACAGGCCCGTTCAAATGCCAGGAGCGCTTCATCCCGCATCTTCTGCAGTGTTCTTAAACGGTCTATCGTAAGACCGTGCATGTTATAGGCAGTTCTCCCTGGACCGTTCATCTTCCCAGCGCTGTAGGTCAGGCGAGTGTCTCTCCCTCTTTCCAAGGCACGGTGTGTTCATCAGGCTCGGTACTTTGGTGGCGATCACATGTTTTTATTTCCTCCCTTTCCTTCTATCTTCATTCACTTCTCATGTCGGATATGGTAGCATAGACATTGGGAAGGCATTAGAAGGAACGGACGGGAGGAGAAATATATCTACACCCTTCTTTTGTGGCGATCACGGTGGGACAACTAGTGCCCATCGTGTTAGTGATTTGCTGACCCCTTCTTTCGTTGTGTTAGCCCTTTTCTTGAGGCGATTGCAGGTTGGGTGCATTTTTTGCCTCCTGGAACATGAACGGTTCTCCCAGAGCCGTTCATCCCCTGTGCGGCTGCACGTCCACCGTCCCTCCATGCGAACAGTGCCAGTTCTCCTGTAAGCATCCTGTCATTGACGGCCTCCTATAGACCGTCCACACTTCTGAACGGCCTATTCTTGGCCGTCCATCTTTCTGGCACAGGTACGCTTCTGGGTGTTCTGGTTGTAGGTGCACGGTTGCTGGAGATCCATTCCAGAGCTTACGCGGCTGACCACAGACCGCACTTCCTCGTACGTTCCTCATCTCTGCTGCCCTTCTTTTCCAGCACTCAGTGATTCTTCGTAGTTATTCTACCATTCTGTTGATCCTGGCTTATACGGTCATGTACAGACCGTCTGTCCCTTTGAGCGGTCTCATATAGACCGTCCTTGTGGTGCTACAGTGCACTCGTAAGTCATTTTGATTTCCATGTTCCATGAGATTTATGAGCTTTGGTTCTAGTTATTGATCTCCCCCTGCTCCCATATCATTGTTGCATCATTATTTTCATTGCTTATATACTTGAATGACAATTGGTTGATAGTTGCTAGGTTAGATTTTGCATGCACTCCGGTGCACATAGGAGCATCCACCTGTTTCATAGTAGTTGCATTTCCACCGAGGTAGGGTTTCCTCTCGTCTCCATACTCCTTGGAGCCGACTAGGGGACCTTGCTGAGGACCTCCGTAAGCCCCCGTGAGCCGTGGATTCCCACACGGACGCCGGACAGGTTGTACCGTATCCACCCCCAGTCTAGGGTTTGCATCCGTGAGCGAGAGATCCCCGTAGAGTCACCCAGTTCCTCATTTCCCATTCTGGTTAGGTACCTTGTGGTTGAGCGGATTCATATATTAAGTAATCCACTAAGGTCCTACAAGAGGAATTTAAAAAATTATCGTGCATCATCTGACAAATCGATTGCTTAAGTGCTTGATTCTCCTCTCATCTCTCCTCTCCGTTGGATGCTTGGTTGTTTGAGGTTTTGCTTTGGTTAGGATTGTTTGCTCTAGTCTCGAGGTGTTTAGTGTATGTGGGGTTGTCTTTTTCCCTCAGGATCAACTTCTAGAGTCAGTTCCCATTTCCATTCTTACTTTAATCCTTTGTTTGATTCATCATCTCCCATGTCGTCATACGACTTCTCCCGGTCCCACGAGGACTCTCTTCCACGTGGCCTTCTTGAGGACCCATCTAGGGTCACCCATATGCAGGGAGGAGAGGGGACTGCCCCTCCACTCCTGACCATTCTTGGTGAGGGTTCCCAACCCTCTCTGTCCGATCCGTCCATTCAGAATCCGGCTAATCAAATTCTCAACATGATGGCCCAGCTAGACCCCACCCAGCTCCATCTCATCCGGCAAGCCTTGCAGGGGGCCGATGCCCCGACTTCAGCTCCTCCTCGTGGCATGACTGCTGTTGCCACTACATCTTCTGATCCTGGGACCACCTCTATGGCCCCCATTGACCTTACTCCCACCCGTCCTCAGATCCTTCGGTACTCCAGCATGGAAATAGGCCAGACTTCTACCTCGGCCCATCAACCGCTCGATAAGGGGAAGTCCCAAATCCCCTCTGTTCCTTACCTTGATCCGTATGTCACTGTTTCTCCATCGCCGCAGGCCCTTGTAGCCCTGGCAGACTTTACTCGGTTGCAACCAGGGGCCGCCCAGCTGGCTCATGTGGATGTGGGTCCTTCCCTGGCCCATTACCCATCTTACGGGCTGCCCCCTCAGTCAGCTTTTCCTTTGGCTACGTATCTAGGTACTGCTCCTCCTGCTCCTCCTCCTCCATCTCGGGAACGGGAAATTCTTGATAAATGGGCTGCTATGCAGCAACAAATTGACCTCCTCCACAAGCGGGTTGACCCGCAGTCTTTGGCTGATGTCCCTATCCATAACTTCAGGGACATTCGTTTCCCTCCTCGGTCCGAGCTCCCCGTGTACCAAAAATATGACGGGAACAGCAACCCATTCATTCATGTTCGGGAGTTTCTTTACGAGTCAGCACAGTTCCAGCATGATGATCGCTTGATGGCTTACTTATTCCGCTGGTCATTGGAAGGGGTCGCCCTGGAATGGTTTTATACTTTGCCTATGGAGGAGGCCAAAAATTTCAAGACAGTCAAGGAGAGGTTCATTCAGAGGTTCCAAGATCGGGTCGGTCCCGAGTATTCCTTCACCGACCTGGTAGCGGAAAAGATGAAGCCGGAAGAAGATTTTGCAACCTATGCGGATCGGTGGAGGCAGATGGCCTCGCGTGTGCCCGGGCAAATCTCGGAAGAAGAGAAAGTTAAGTTGTTGATCTCCAATGCCACCCCAACATTCAGAAATCTTTTGGCAATGAATGACATTTCGAATATGCACCAGTTATACAGTAGAGCTCGGTTCATACAGACACAGTTCAAAGACTCCCCTATTCATTCACTGTTTGAGGCCCAGAAACCCAAAACCGCCAGGAAGTCCCAGGGCCTCGTCACTGAGGGAGTGCAGATCAACGAGCAGGTCCAGGTTGTTCAATTTCCCCACCAAGTCGCTCCACCTCGCTTCCCGCAGCCTCCACGCAACCCCCAGTTCGCCGCTCCACAAGTTCCCCAAACCACTTTCCAGGTTCCTCAACACCCGCAACAACCACCACCACCCCAACAGCCTCAGCGGCCGCCACAATATAATAATGTTCCTCCACCTGCTGCTTACGGACCTGCTCGACCGAGCCCAAAGAGGACCCATTACCCTCCTCTTCCTGAGACTTTGCCTGATATTTTCTCTGCTTTGATGTATACTAGTGATATTCAATTGCCTCCGGAGCGTCAGAATTGGAATCCAGCCACCGATCAGTCCCGATATTGCATATATCATCGGCAGCCCGGGCACACAATAGAGCAGTGCTATCAGTTTAGAGATCTGGTGTATGATTTACATGAGGGCCAGATGATTGATTGGGCCCAGATGCACCATCTCATCGAGGACATCAAGCAGAGACAGAGACAAGCTAGGCCGCAGCAGGCGGCGCCCCAGTAACAGCAGCAACAACAACCCCAGCAACAGCAGCAGCAACATGACCTTGGGATCCATCAGAATCCCATGCCAGTACATCAGCCCGCTCCTCAGCAACAACAGTAGCCGCCGGCGCCGGCACCAGCCCAGGTGAACATTGTTCAGCACCCAGCCCCCAACGCTGGGTGGACTTTTGATGATGAAACCCCTGCACACCTCTTGGCCTTCCACCATAACCATTCCCCCGCAACTACTATCCCCTCCATTCTCAGGCCCGCCGTTCTCACCACCACTCCACCAATTATTCCCTTCGCATCACCCATCAGGCCCACCGCATTCCCCTCCATACCACCAGTCCTTTCGCCATCACTCACCATACCCTCCATCATCACCCCTCCACTTAACCCCTCGTCCATTTTCCCTTCACCAGGGCCCATCAAGCCAACTTCCGCCATCCTCACCCCCATTTCTACCCCTTCCACCTACCCTACTAGGCCAAGCGGGGGTCCATCTCAGGCCGTGCCGGCACCACATTGCACCCTTCGGAGCGGGAATCCATTCCATAAAGTTTACCCTTTTTCTCGTGCACCCACACATACCCCTCAGCCTTCTTCCTCAACAGCTGAAGATACCGACCCCGTGCCAGGCACGAAATACGACTTGTTACAGCACTTGGACCAGATGCCGGCCAAGATTTCAGTTTTGGAATTGATCAAAAGGTCACCGCTACATCAAGATGCTTTGAAGGCTTTTTTGCAGAAAGTGATGGTGAATGAAGATGTGGCGGTGGACAGTTTACCGACGGTGTTGGCGACCATCACAAGGGGGCCCTCCATCTCATTTTCTGAGTCAGAACTAGCTCCCCCAGAGGCACGGCAGATGCCACTCTGTATTACCATTTCTTTAAATAAAGTGGCTGTTGAGTCTGCCCTTGTAGACACGGGAGCATCGATAAACGTGTGTCCATTAAGTACCCTCCGTGCCTGTAACATTTCAGAGGATATGCTCAAGCCAACACCTACCACAATAGCAGCATATGACAATTCCAGGCGTGCTTGTCACGGGGTTGTGACTGTACAGGCCGAGCTAGGGCCATTGGTTATAGACGTGGAGTTTTATGTGTTGGACATTGACCCAATGTTCAAAGCTATTCTGGGTCGTCCATGGATAAACAGTTTAAATGCCGTACCTTCAATCGCCCATCAATGCCTGAAATTCCCATTCCAGGGCTGGGTGGTTAAAGTTAAAAGCATCTCCACCGTCCAGTCTGTTGATGCTATTTCAGATAAGATTCTCCCTACATTGTGGCCAAGTAATAGGCCAGTTTTATCAGTAATGGACTTGAATTATTCATGGGCATATGCGTCACGCAAGCCCGCCACTGCACCAACAAATGTCAAGATCAAGTCGAAGATTAGAGATTCCAAAGGGTGGCACATGATTCTGAAACTAGGTTATCAGCCGGGCCTGGGTCTCGGCGCACAATTACAGGGGCGGACCAACCCCGTCCCTAAAGGCAAGAAGATGGGCCACCGAGGCCTTGGCTACCATGATTCAGCAATGTCAATACTTGGAGACTCTGGGTCGTTAACGTGGGACTATCGACAACATTTTGTGAAAGGCCCGCTGCAGCCCGACACTTTGAAGAAGCCGCCACCCAGTTCCGAAGAGGAGGCCGATGATGCCTGTGATGATTCTGACCCACCGCCGCCGCTGAAGGGGTTGGTGGGTGATATGGAAGATTTTGCTAGTTGTTTTGAAAAGTTGTTCAGTAAAAGAGAAGACCGTCCGAGGAAGAAGAAGATGCAACTGGTGAAGCATTCTCCAACACAGCTGGTCCGCCCGGGGCCACGGGAAGTGGGGAGCTCTATCACTACCTTTTCTATGTCCCCGTCCCGTCTGGCCTCTTTGTTTCAACAATTGGGATTTGTCTCGCGTTCCCCTCCAATTCTGGTCGACCCGTACTTCAAGGAGAGACCACCTGAAATTTTATTTGTTCCATGTGCTTGCAGGCGCTGCCCACCTATTGATCTTTCAACCTTGTTTACTCCTCCTCCCCCCAATGCCCAACTCCAAGAGATGTGGTTTCGATCTTATGATCCATTCTTTGATTGCATATTCCCCGAGTTGTTCCCCATGCAACTACCTCCTCCCCCGTCTTCTTCCTCCTCTTGTCTCGTGATCACCTCCGACCTCCAAAAAAAATGCCAATTTTAAAATGGAGGTTTCAATGGAAGATTACGATGTGTTCTGCTCAGCTTCCCAGAGGCACGAGACCCCTGTTCCTTTTCCAGTAGATTTCCTATCTCCTAGGTTAGATGTACGGTGTGCAGAGTCTCCTAGGTTAGTAGAGTCAGTAGGGGTAGAGTCTAGTTCGAGTCTAGTCAGCCCATCCTCGTCTGCAGCGCACCCTGTGATGCGTCGTCCTAAATCCATCCCTGATAGGTTTTTGCAAGATTTGGCCGATAGGTGCCATGCCCTCCTTAGGTGCCCAGAGTTTGTAGAGACTGCAATTGTTTTAGAAGAAGATGAGGAATTGAATGGGGCGTGGAGCAATGACGGATTAGGGGTATATGAGATTATGAATGAGAAGGACCCAGCTGATGATGAGGAAAGTGATGTGGATGACACTGCTGATCTGTACGCGCAAGGTTTGAAAAGGTTTGACGAACCGTCCTCGGTAGTGGATGAACCAACTAAGGAAATTAATCTTGGAACCGAAGAGGACCCCAGGCCCATACTTATTTCCGTCAATCTCCCTCCTCAGGTTGAAGAGGAGCTCATCAAGATGTTGAGAGAGTATAGAGATTCTTTTGCCTGATCCTACGAGGACATGCCGGGTCCTGACCCTACGTTGGTTGAACATCGATTGATTCTTAAACCAGGGGCAACACCCGTTAAGCAGAAAGCGAGAAGGTTCCACCCACAGATGGCCTTAAGGATAAAGGAAGATGTAATACCCCGAATTATTATTTGAGCCTAATATATTTATTAAGATTTTATTAATTGAGAATTGAATTTTTAATGAATTAATAATGGAATTTCAGATTATTAATATTTAATTCCTTAGAAAATAGAATAGTAAAAATTTGACTACCTTATAAAAATCCATAAAAATGGTAAACAGGTTAAGGTCGACGTAGTTAGTAACTTTGTCTTCTATAATTAAGCCATTAAAAATCTGTGGTTAGATCTATTTAGTGATTAAGACCTAAAGTGCACACTTTTTGACCCTTACCTAACCTTGGATTAAAACATGAAATTGAGGCTTAATACTCGACCAAATTAGCTCAAACTGGAGGCAAATGAACAGTCTTGATCTGAGGATCAAAAGCCCTCTACCTATTTCTCGAAACCCTAACCCTAGAAGGCGCAGCAGGCCGAGTTTGATTGAGTCAAACTTTTCGGCGCCGTTTCTAACACGTCACTTGCCCCGTCGAATTCTCCCAGCTCAGAACTCTCCAGAAGATGTGTGAGCTATAGATAGAAAGCTCTTCGAGTCTAGTTTCTTTTGGTGGCTGTGGTGTCGGCAGCAGAGTCAGATCTGGGGAGATATCCGGCGATTACTGAAGGTGTGTCGGCAGGCCGTCGTCTACCTTCTTCCTTCCTTGTTTCTTCAATTGAGGTAGGAATTCTCAACCAAAATTCGATCATGAATACATCATTTTATTCCTCTCGATGAGATCTATCCAGTGGGAGTAAAAGCCCCAATTTTTATCAGGTATCTAGAGAGATATCGAGGCTTTTGTGAAGGGTTAGCAAGTTCGTTCTTCTTATCTAGCATCTTATTTCAACCGTCGATTGAGGTAGGTTTAACAGGCTAAACTCTAACTAACTTATATGATGTAATCAACATCTTATTAGCTTTCTTTAGGTGTAGAAAGCCCTAAAATTCATGAAGCATGTTTAGAGAATTTCTATTCGTAGTAACAGCATGTTTAGACCTAGTTTTGATGTGTTCTTCCGAGTTGATTTCTGATTTTGAAGTATTAATCCTGATCCATATGAACCATATCATATATGGTTGGATTCATCATCGTAGTGGCTTTCTTTTGACATAAGAAGCCCCAATTTTCGTTCTCTATGTTGAGAGAATTTTACGTTTTAGTCACAGCACGTCAGAATTAGGGTTCCCGTGTTCTTGCCTTAGTAAATCACGATTTCAGTAAGATAATTTGAAATTGGCCTTACTGTTAGATAGTATTCTCTGTTAGCTTTCCAACGGTACCAAAAGCCCCTTATTTGGAGTCCATTTCCATTAGTTATTAGCGTTTTAGTGCCACCCTATCAACCCCTTAGCTTCCCGGCGTTCATCGGACGCGAAAGGGATGACCGGAGACGACCAGAGATGGACGGTCGCACGATAGACCGCACAACTCAAGCCCAGACATGACTCTGGCATAGACATGAGTTAAAAGGTTCCTAAATGACCACACAACTAGTTGGACGGTTCAAAACTGACAACATATCCACTCCCAGCAAGTTAAACGGTCCAAACAGGACCACACAAGTTAAACGGCCCTGCAGGTGGCCGCACAAGTGAATGGGCGGCCCTGCCCTGGGCCACACAACCCAGGGATGTGCGGCCCTGTACTAGACCGCCCAACTCCTAGACCCCCATTTGAGCCTGTTTCAGCCCCTATTAAGCCCGATAGTTATACGGCCCTTTACCAACCGTTTATCTAGACAGAAAACCACTTAATACTAGTCGTAATGCATTCATCTTAGTGTTCTAAATGATAATTAGTAAAATACAAACCCACATTATAAATTATAAATTATGCAATTAAATTTCTGTTAATTGCTTGTTATTCGTTCATACGCGACTTACGCGATCTGGTTCATACCCGTTATCATCCTGATTAATCCTTTTGGCATCTTGACTTAATGTATAACTTAATTCTTGTTAATTTGACATGAAATTAGGATTAATATGGTCATTATCTTGCTGTGTATCTGTTGTACTACAGTAGAACAACGTGTTTAACTTTCCGACTTGTAACAAGTCGTTAGCCGATTAGCGTGCTAGTCTTGGTTTTACCTCCGGAAACTCTATCTGGCGGCATTACCATCTTCACGGGATTTCTTTATATCCCTGTTATGAACCTAATGAACTATCAAAACATTGGGTTATGTGTTTAATTCGCTGATTTGAGTATTGGATCAAATCGGACGACGAGAGGCATGCGCGGTTAGTAGGTGACCGCATATCCTCTTCAGCGGCCCGATTGTGACCGCATATCTTTATACGGCCCAGTATGGACCGTATATCTTGTTCATGGGCCTTAATGTCTTCTGGATATGAGCAGCCCATATTGCACCATTCATACCTTAGAGCGGCCCACTGTCAGCCGTTCTTTCTTGACCTCGCGGGCTGAGTTTCAGTCCAATTCCTGTATGTACGGCCCTGTATTTACCGTATATACCTTTGAGCGGCTCTTTTATGACCGCACATCTCTTGGAGATGAGTTTGACTGTGTTTTGTACTCTTGAATCCAAGGACAAGGTTAGTCCTTTAAATCTTAAACTTATGGCAGTAATTCCTCTGATTAAATTGGCCATTTAAAATTGACTGAATGTCTAGACGGATGGGGCTTTGGACCCAATAAATCAATGCCATCGCATCATAAGGGCCCGGTCTAGTCCTGAGGAGAGCGCCCGAAAGTTAGTGAGCCCATAGGATGTTAATGACATGGTGGGGCATTGCACCGAAGTACTTGCTTGCGTGATTGCGTCTATGACAAAAATCTCTTGTTACTTGTTACTTGTTACTTGTTACTTGATCGTGATTGAATTGATGTTAATTACTACTTGTTGGCCAATTCTTTATTACTATCTCCTGTTGTAAATTCTTGTACTTGCTATCTTGTTAATTCTTGACATCTTATTTTTCTTGACCTTGCAAGATCTTGTTATTATCGTTGTTTCATTATATCATTATCGTCATTTATTTCTTTTAATCATGGCATATCAAATTGTAATTTAAATGATTAATCATGTAAACTTGCCTATTATTTCCTACTGAGCGTCAGCTCATAGTTGTTGTTTCCCCCCCCCCCCCTTTCCAGGCTATTCA
Source organism: Amorphophallus konjac (assembly GCA_022559845.1). Lineage (NCBI taxonomy): Eukaryota > Viridiplantae > Streptophyta > Magnoliopsida > Alismatales > Araceae > Amorphophallus > Amorphophallus konjac. Next base: position 162,177,403 of record CM040122.1, on the reverse strand, counting down.
GGTGATGCGCATATCGATGGGGATGGGCAGGAGTGATGTCTTGAGTGCACCAGTTCTAGAGTGGTGTTGGCAGTGTTATCATATTAGTTGTGCTTTAGAGAGTATTTAGCTTCAGTTATGTTGTTAATGTTTAGTGTTTAATGTCTCAGTTGTATTAAGTTGGTTTGAGGATTATTGTATCAGTTGTGGTTTGTTTAATGATCAATTAGTTATTTCCATTCATAGCACTTGTGTTATATTTAGATTAGCTCTCTCTCTCTCTCTCTCTTTCCTGCTAGCTAGTTTCTAACTGTACGTCTCACGTTTCCGCATCGGGGCGTGACAGTTTAGTTGGTATCAGAGCCCTAGGTTTCACATTCCTAGGTTCCCTAAGTTTAGGTTTTCTTGCATTACATCCCAATAACCGGTATATCAAAAGGTGTTGTCCGAACGTTAGGCTACGCCTATCGGGAAGGTCGCACACTTGCGCGAGTGATCTTCGGATCGATTATCTCCGCCAGGTACCGAGTTTTGGTCGTGTCTAGGTGCATTAGACCCCTAATCTTGTTAAAGTATAGGACCTGACCTGGTGAGAATGGGTAGAAACTTAGGTTAAGTTCGTTTCTTAATCGTGTAATTATCTATCTTGATTGAACCTAAGTAATCTATTTCTCGTGTAGATGGCAGCGGATCGCGCTGAATGGAGGAACCTGCAGCGCACGGTTCAAGGCCTTACTCAGGCCTTTCAGCAAGTGGCTCAAGCAGGAGCTACAAATCATGGCACCGGTGATCTATACCGGAACTTTCGAGGAATGAATCCGCCAAGGTTTGTGGGTTCGACCGACCCCGACCAAGCTGAGCACTGGCTAGATGAAATGGGGAGGATCTTCGAAGTTATGCAATGCACCAACCAGGAGCGTGTCCTTTTGTCTACTTTCCAATTGGAGCGTGATGCACGTACTTGGTGGGATTCTATCAAGGCGACTCTCGGTGACCAGCAGGTTACGTGGGAAGAGTTCGAGGAATTTTTCAACGGCAAGTATTTCTCTGACCGAGTGTAAGAGAAGAAAGCGGTAGAGTTCGCGGCCCTAAAACAGCGAGATCTGTCCGTGGTGAAGTATGAGGCTCAATTTGCACGGCTTTCTCGTTATGCTACACACCTTATTTCCACCGAGAAGATGAAGGTGAAGCGTTTTCTCAATGGACTGAAGCTGCATTATATCAACCAATTGGCACCGATGGAAATTTCCACTTATTCCGAGATGGTGAGAAAAGCTCAAGTTCTGGAGGATACCTTAGAAATGACGGAGAGAATCCGTGGAAGAGGTGCAAAGAAGGAACAACCTATGGGTTCTGGGAATGTCAAACCCGGGTATACCAAGAAGAGGCCCGTTAGTGGACCTGGTTCGTGGAGCGGGTCCGGATCGTAAAAAGGCAAGATGCCGAAGCACGAAGATAAGAAGCCTGGCCCTATTGTTCCATTCAAGGGCATGTGCAAGTATTGTGATCGTCCGGGTCACAAGATGGAGGAATGCTGGCGTAAGCTGGGCGCCTGTTTGTGATGTGGAAGTAAAGAGCACCGTATCCCCAACTGTCCTTTGATATCGGAGCAAGCTACACCGGTGAAACCTCAAGTCTTCAAGAAACCACAAGGCAAGCTCCAAGCTCTGTATGCAGAAGAAGTGGAAACAGCCGAGGATGGTGGACTCGTCGAAGGTACACTTATTATACTCGACAAGTCAGCATTTGTTCTTTTTAATACTGGTGCCACGCATTCATTTATTTCTCAGAGATTTGCTAAGTCTTTAGCTGTGGAACCTGTTTTGATGGATTCTCCGTTAGAGATATCAACCCCTATTGGTACTAGATCAGTAATCCAGCATTTCTATCCTTTTAGTAAGGTTATGATTGGTGAGCAGAACTTTCCAGCTGATTTGATTTGCATGGACATGAAGGATTATGATGTAATCCTAGGAGCAGATTGGTTGGCTAAATATGAGGCCAATGTTCATTGTAGTTCTGGCTCGGTGTCTTTTACTAGGCACCCGAGGCTTTCTTTTGTGGGAGTTAAGCACCATAACTTTGTATCACTTATTTCGGCTCTTCGAGCTGATAAGCTGATGAGGCGAGGATGCGAGGCTTTTCTAGCCTTTGTCTGTGCAACCCCTGAGAAGCAGATTGAGATCAAGGACATTCCTATTGTCCAAGATTTTCCTGATGTCTTTCCAGAGGAACTACCAGGACTTCTGCCTGAGCGGGAAGTTATCTTCTCTATTGATCTCTTTCCGGGCACGTCTCCTATTTCCAAGGCTCCTTATTGTATGTCTCCTGCGGAACTGAGGGAGTTAAAGCAACAATTGATGGAATTACTCGAGAAGGGCTTCATTCGTCCTAGTACTTCTCTGTGGGGAGCCCCTGTATTATTCGTCCGGAAGAAAGATGGTTCGATGAGATTATGCATCGATTATCGGCAATTGAACCAGCAGACTGTCAAGAACAAATATCCATTGCCGAGGATTGATGAGTTATTTGACCAGATAGCGGGAGCTCAGTATTTCTCTAAGATCGATCTTCGATCTGGATATCGCCAGTTGCGGATTAAGGATGAGGATATCTATAAATCAGCTTTCTGCAGCAGGTATGGTCATTTCGAATTTGTCGTTATGCCTTTTGGTCTAACGAATGCTCCAGCGGCTTTCATGCAGTTGATGAACAATGTATTTTGGCCCTATCTTGATCAATGGGTCGTGGTCTTTATTGATGACATCTTGATCTATTCCAAGAGTGAAGTGGAGCATGCTGAACATCTAAGGATGGCATTGCAGTTATTGAGAGATCATCAACTTTATGCCAAGTTCAGTAAGTGTGAATTCTGGCTATAAGAGGTGTCCTTTCTCGGACATATTATCACCAAGGATGGTATTTCTGTTGATCCTTCGAAGGTTGAGGCAGTGAAGAATTGGGAGCAGCCTACCAGTGTGACGGAAGTTAGAAGTTTCTTAGGCCTGGCAGGCTATTACCGAAGATTTATCCAGGATTTCTCTAAGATTGCGGTACCTATGACAAGATTAACCCGTAAGGAGAACAAGTTTGATTGGTCAGATGACTGCCAGCGAAGCTTTCAGACTTTGAAGGAATGTTTGACCCCTGCACCTGTTTTGGCTTTACCTTCTGGTGAAGGAGGTTTTGTTGTTTATACTGATGCTTCAGGTATTGGCTTAGGCTGTGTACTTATGCAGCATGGGAAGGTGATTGCCTATTCTTCTAGGCAGTTGAGGAAGCACGAAGAGAATTACCCTGTTCATGATCTAGAATTAGCAGCAGTGGTGTTCGCATTGAAGATTTGGATGCATTACTTGTATGGAGAAACCTTCACAGTGTTTTCAGATCATAAGAGTCTGAAATACTTATTTTCTCAGAAGGAACTCAATATGCGGCAGTGTAGATGGCTGGAGTATTTGAAAGACTTTGACTTCTCGATTGAATATCATCCTGGCAAAGGCAATGTTGTGGCAGATGCTTTAAGCCGGAAGCCTGTGGCACGGTTGTCAAGTCTCATGTTACAAGAATGGAGGTTACTGGAACAATTGTCTAGTCTGGATCTTAATATTGACAATGATCGGGTTATGATTACTCAGATTCAACTTAAGCCCGAACTGTTGATGGAAATCAAGTCCTTACAAGATAATGATCCTGAGCTGGTAGAGATCAAGGGAAGCTTGAGCAGCAGACCTGACTTCATGTTGACTGACGATGGAAGATTATTATTCAAAGGCAGAACTTGTGTACCTGATGAAGCTGGAATAAAGAACAAGATTCTTGAGGAAGCTCATAGATCCAGATACACCATTCACCCTGGAGGCACTAAAATGTACAGAGATTTGAAGAGATCCTTTTGGTGGATAAATATGAAAAGAGAAGTTGCAGACTTTGTGAGTAGATGCTTGGTTTGCCAGCAAGTTAAGGCCGAACATTTCAGACCGGTAGAAAAACTGAAACCACTTGACATATCCCAATGGAAGTGGGAAAGTATTGGCATGGATTTCATTATGGGTCTACCTAGGACTCGTGGTGGATTTGATGTAATATGGGTGATTGTTGACCGATTGACAAAGTCAGCTCATTTCTTACCAATTAAGTCCAAGTGGACGATTGATGTATTGGCTGCTTTGTATTTGAAGGAAGTGGTGAGACTCCATGGCATTCCAGTCAGTATTGTGTCTGATAGAGACCCCAGATTTACTTCACATTTCTGGAAGGGACTGCAAGAGTCTCTTGGTACTCGTCTGAATTTCAGTACTGCTTTTCATCCGCAGACCGATGGACAGACTGAAAGAACCAACTAGATAGTGGAAGATATGCTTAGAGCATGCATGATTGATTTTGGAGGTAGTTGGAGTGATCACTTGGCATTGATTGAATTCGCCTACAACAACAGTTACCAATCCAGCATACAGATGGCTCCTTTTGAAGCATTGTATGGTAGGAGTTGTCGTTCTCCGTTATGTTGGGATGAGGTAGGTGAGAAACAGTGGCTTGGACCGGATCTTGTCTCAGAATCATCACAGAACATACGTATTATCCGAGACCGGTTACAAGTAGCCCAGTCAAGATAGAAGAGTTATGCCAACAACAGAAGAAGAGCATTGAAATTTCAGGTTGGCGAGCATGTGTTCTTAAAGGTCTCTCCGACGAGAGGGATCCGAAGATTTGGCATTCATGGCAAGCTGAGTGCGAGATACATTGGTCCATTCGAGATTCTAGATAGAGTGGGAGAAGTGGCATGCAGACTGGCTTTACCGCCGTAATTGTCAGGCGTACACAATGTCTTCCATGTGTCTATGCTACGGAAATATGTGTACGACCCCACTCATATCATTCAGCAGGTGGATTTTGAACTGAAGGAAGATTTGACTTATGAGGAAAGACCTGTCAAGATTCTGGACCGAAAGCAACAGCAACTCCGGAATCATTCGATACCGATGGTCAAGATTCAGTGGAGTCGGTGTGGGACCGAAGAAGCTACATGGGAGTCTGAAGATACTATGCGGAAGCGGTATCCCGACTTATTCTAGGTGAGCGATCTCTTTCCCTACTCTCGGTTATAGTGCAGTGAATTTGGAGGACCAAATTCTTTAAGTAGGGGAGGGTGTAATACCCCGAATTATTATTTGAGCCCAATATATTTATTAAGCTTTTATTAACTAAGAATTGAATTTTTAATGAATTAATAATGGAATTTCAGATTATTAATATTTAATTCCTTAGAAAATAGAATAGTGAAAATTTGACTACCTTATAAAAATCCATAAAAATTGTAAACAGGTTAAGGTCGACGTAGTTAGTAACTTTGTCTTCTGTAATTAAGCCATTAAAAATCCGTGGTTAGATCTATTTAGTGATTAAGACCTAAAGTGCACACTTTTTGACCCTTACCTAACCTTGGATTAAAACACGAAATTGAGGCTTAATACTCGACCAAATTAGCTCAAACCGGAGGCAAATGAACGGTCTTGATCTGAGGATCAAAAGCTCTCTACCTATTTCTCGAAACCCTAACCCTAGAAGGCGCAGCAGGCCGAGTTTGATTGAGTCAAACTTTTCGGCGCCGTTTCTAACACGTCACTTGCCCCGTGAAATTCTCCAAGCTCAAAACTCTCCAGAAGATGTGTGAGCTATAGATAGAAAGCTCTTCGAGTATAGTTTCTTTTGGTGGTTGTGGTGTCGGCAGAAGAGTCAAATCTAGGGAGATATCTGGCGATTACTGAAGGTGTGTCGGCAGGCCGTCGTCTACCTTCTTCCTTCCTTGTTTCTTCAATTGAGGTAGGAATTCTCAACCAAAATTCGATCATGAATACATCATTTTATTCCTCTCGATGAGATCTATCCAGTGGGAGTGAAAGCCCTAATTTGTATCCGGTATCTAGAGAGATATCGAGGCTTTTGTGAAGGGTTAGCAAGTTCGTTCTTCTTATCTAGTATCTTATTTCAACCGTCGATTGAGGTAGGTTTAACAAGCTAAACTCTAATTAACTTATATGATGTAATCAGCATCTTATTAGCTTTCTTTAGGCGTAGAAAGCCCTAAAATTCCTGAAGCATGTTTAGAGAATTTCTGTTCGTAGTAACAGCATGTTTAGACCTAGTTTTGATGTGTTCTTCCGAGTTGATTTCTGATTTCAAAGTATTAATCCTGATCCATATGAACCATATCATATATGGTTGGATTCATCATCGTAGTGGCTTTCTTTTGACATAAGAAGCCCCAATTTTCGTCCTGTATGTTGAGAGAATTTTACGTTTTAGTCACAACATGTCAGAATTAGGGTTCCCGTGTTCTTGCCTTAGTAAATCATGATTTTAGTAAGATAATTTGAAATTGGCCTTACAGTTAGATAGTATTCTCTATTAGCTTTCCAACGGTACCAAAAGCCCCTTATTTGGAGTCCATTTCCATTAGTTATTAGCGTTTTAGTGCAACCCTATCAACCCCTTAGCTTCCCGACGTTCATCGGACGCGGAAGGGATGACCGGAGACGACCAGAGATGGACGGTCGCACGATAGACCGCACAACTCAAGCCCAGACATGACTCTGGCATAGACAGGAGTTAAAAGGTTCCTAAATGACCACACAACTAGTTGGACGGTTCAAAACTGATAACATATCCACTCCCAGCAGGTTAAACGGTCCAAACAGGACCACACAAGTTAAACGGCCCTGCAGGTGGCCGCACAAGTGGATGGGCGGCCCTGCCCTGGGCCGCACAACCCAGGGATGTGCGGCCTTGTGCTAGACTGCCCAAGTACATGGGCGGCCATGCCCCTGGCCGCCCAACTCCCAGACTCCCATTTGAGCCTGTTTCAGCCCCTGTTAAGCCCGATAGTTATACGGCCCTTTACCAACCGTTTATCTAGATAGAAAACCACTTAATACTAGTCCTAATGCATTCATCTTAGTGTTCTAAATGGTAATTATTAAAATAGAAACCCACATTATAAATTATTAATTATGTAATTAAATTTCTGTTAATTGCTTGTTATTCGTTCATACGCGACTTACGCGATCTTGTTCATACCCGTTATCATCCTGATTAATCTTTTTGGCATCTTGACTTAATATATAACTTAATTCTTGTTAATTTGACATGAAATTAGGATTAATATGGTCATTATCTTGTTGTGTATCTGTTGTACTACAGTAGAACAGCGTGTTTAACTTTCTGACTTGTAACAAGTCGTTAGCCGATTAGCGTGCTAGTCTTGGTTTTACCCCCGGAAACTCTATCCGGCGGCATTACCATCTTCACGAGATTTCTTTATATCCCTGTTATGAACCTAATGAATTATCAAAATATTGGGTTATGTGTTTAATTCGCTAATTTGAGTCTTGGATCAAATCGGACGATGAGAGGCATGCGCGGTTAGTAGGTGACCGCATATCCTCTTCGGCGGCCCGATTGTGACCGCATATCTTTATACGGCCCAGCATGGACCGTATATCTTGTTCATGGGCCTTAATGTCTTCTGGACATGAGCGGCCCATATTGCACCGTTCATACCTTTGAGCGGCCCACTGTCAGCCGTTCTTTCTTGACCTCGCGAGCTGAGTTTCAGTCCAATTCCTGTATGTACGGCCCTGTATTTACCGTATATACCTTTGAGCGGCTCTTTTATGACCGCACATCTCTTGGAGATGAGTTTGATCGTGTTTTGTACTCTTGAATCCAAGGACAAGGTTAGTCCTTTAAATCTTGAACTTATGGCAGTAATTCCTCTGATTAAATTGGCCATTTAAAATTGACTGAATGTCTAGATGGATGGGGCTTTGGACCCAATAAATCAATGCCATCGCATCATAAGGGCCCGGTCTGGTCCTGGGGAGAGCGCCCGAAAGTTAGTGAGCCCATGGGATGTTAATGACATGGTGGGGCATTGCACCGAAGTACTTGCTTGCGTGATTACATCTATGACAAAAATCTCTTGTTACTTGTTACGTGTTACTTGATCGTGATTGAATTGATGTTAATTACTACTTGTTGGCCAATTCTTTATTACTATCTCCTGTTGTAAATTCTTGTACTTGCTATCTTGTTAATTCTTGGCATCGTATATTTCTTGACCTTGCAAGATCTTGTTATTATCGTTGTTTCATTATATCATTATCGTCATTTATTTCTTTTTAGCATGGCATATCAAATTGTAATTTAAATGATTAATCATGTAAACTTGCCTGTTATTTCCAACTGAGCGTCAGCTCATAGTTGTTGTTTCCCCCCCCTTTCCAGGCTATTCAGGTGACGCGTATACCGATGGGGATGGGCAGGAGTGATGTCTTGAGTGCACCAGTTCTAGAGTGGTGTTGGCAGTGTTATCCTATTAGTTGTGCTTTAAAGAGTATTTAGCTTCAGTTATGTTGTTAATGTTTAGTGTTTAATGTCTCAGTTGTATTAAGTTGGTTTGAGGATTATTGTATCAGTTGTGGTTTGTTTAATGATCAATTAGTTATTTCCATTCATAGCACTTGTGTTATATTTAGATTAGCTCTCTCTCTCTCTCTCTTTCCTGCTAGCTAGTTTCTAACTGTACGTCCCGAGTTTCCGCATCGGGGCATGACAGAAGAAGTCGACAAATTGCATAAGGCCAGGTTTATTAGAGTTGTTCTATATCCGCAATGGGTGGCGAACATAGTCCCGATAATGAAAAAGGATGGCAAAATTCGGATTTGTATCGATTTCAGGGACTTAAACAAGGCATGTCCGAAAGACGATTTCTCGCTTCCTCACATTGATGTATTAGTTGATAACACAGCTGGATATGAAGCCCTCTCGTTTATGGATGGTTATTCTGGATATAACCAAATCCGTCTGGCTCCTGAGGATCAAGAGAAGACCTCGCTCACTACGCCCTGGGGCACGAACTGCTATGTCGTTATGCCATTTGGATTAAAGAATGCAGGTGCTACTTATCAAAGGGCAATGATGGCTATCTTCCACGACATGATGCATGTCTACTTAGAAGCTTACGTGAATGATATTTTGGTAAAGTCGAGGTCTCAAGAAGAACACCCCGCCATTCTAGCCAAAGTGTTGCAAAGGGCTAGGGAATATAAATTAAAGATGAATCCAAAGAAATGCGTGTTTGGAGTTGCATCAGGGAAACTACTCGGGTTCATACTTAGTAAACGGGGGATTCAGATCGACCCGAATAAAGCAAAGGCCGTTGTGGAGATGCCGCCGCCTAAGAACATCACAGAACTCCGAGGTTTGATTGGGCGTTTACAATTCATTAGGAGATTCATATCTCAACACTCGCAAAGATGCCGCCCATTCTATGAATTGTTAAAGGCGGGAGCAAAGTTTTAATGGAATGAACAATGCCAAAAGGCCTATGAGGAGCTTAAGGTTTATCTTTCTAATCCCCCGGTTCTGCAACCACCCATCCCTGGGAAACCCCTGATCTTATACATTTCTGTGATTGAGGACTCCCTAGGAGCTGTCCTGGCTCAGGTAGATGATGAAGGAAGGGAAAGGGCAGCATACTACCTTTCGAGGTTGTTTAATCCTGCTGAATCCAAGTATACTGCCATGGAGAAGACCTGTGCAGTGCTAGTGTGGGTAGCTCAGAAGCTCAAACACTATTTTCTTACCCATGAGGTTAGGCTGATCTCTAGAATGGACCCCATTCGTTATCTTTTAGAAAAGCATGTCCTTTCTAGCCAATTAGCTCGCTGGCAGAGCTTTCTTTCCCAGTTCGACATCACCTTCATCGTCCAGAAAGCAATCAAGGGGTATGCCATTGCTGAGCATCTCGCTCATTCTCCCATCCCTCACACGGATTTAATCCAGGACGAATTCCCTGATGAACACTTGGCAGTAATCACTCGTCTTCCTTTTTGGTCTCTGCATTTCAATGGTGCTCTCAATTCCCAGGGCAGTGGAATCGGTGCCGTTCTCCTTACTCCGGAAGGGGTAACCATCCCTATCGCTTATCAACTCTCATTTCCCGCCACGAATAATATAGCCGAGTATGAGGCTCTCCTTGCCGGTCTGAAGCACGCCTACCTCTTGGGCGCGCGATACCTTAACATCATAGGAGACTCTCAGTTAGTGCTGCGTCAAGTTTTGTCAACTTACCGCACCTGTGACCCTAAGCTTAAGCCCTATCAAGATTTGGTCACGCTCTTTGCTAGACAATTCCGGAAGCTTATCTATATTCACACTCCCCATTCTCAGAACATTTTGGCTGATGCCCTTGCTTCACTAGCTTCTTCTCTTTCATTTCCCCTCAGTCGCGCCACTGAGACCATTGTGGTCCAGCGATTAGACGTTCCCTCTCTTCAGGATCCCTGGTTCGACAACCTTAGGAAATCCGTAGAAAGGAAGTTAGAAAGGGAAGAAGTGAAAGAAGTTTCATTAACTGAGCTTGAGGAGATCATAGAAGAGGAAGAGTTGCCGTGGTATTATGAGATTGAGCAATATTGTAAGGATGGTTCATTCCGGGAGACGGCAAATGCCGAGCAGCAAAAAGCTATTAGAAGAGTCACCGCAAGATACACGATTGTTGCTGGAGAATTGTATAGGCGAGCTCTTAATGGAGTTCTAATGAGGTGTCTAGATGACGATGAAGCTTGGAAGGTAGTAGAAGTAGCTCACTCCAGTGAGTGTGAAGGGCACGTAAATGGGCTGGCGTTGGCGAAGAAGATTCTTAGGCAGGGCTATTACTGGACAACCCTAGAAGAAGACTGTTCCACCTATGTTCGTAGGTGTCTTAAATGTCACCTCCATGCTGACAAGATCCATGCTCCTGCTTCTTCTCTCCATCCTCTCTCTGCTCCTTGGCCATTTTCCATGTGGGCCTTTGATATCATCGGACCTCTCGGTGACCCGAATTCCGCAGTCAAGCAGAAGTCCTTCAACCTGATGGCTACGGAGTACTTCACCAAGTGGGCGGAAGCTGAAGCCTATGCAGAAATCAAAGCCACCATAGTATGCCACTTCATCCTGAAGAATATCATCTCGTGATTTGGAGTACCAAGTGATATCGTCACCGACAACGGGCCTCAATTTGTTTCTCAAGAACTCCGGGACCTCTCTAAGAAGTTTAATATATCATTGCATCATTCATCACCATACTACCCCCAAGGTAATGGTCAGGCTGAGGCCACGAACAAAACCCTTCTTAAAATCATCATGAAAACATGCGAGTCACACAAATTTGCTGATTGGGCCGATAAACTGGTAGAAGCTCTATGGACTTATCGCACCTCCGTCCGTACTCCCACGGGGCAAACTCCTTTTGCTCTCACCTATGGGATGGAGGCGGTAATCCCATACGAGATCTTGATCCCTTCCCTAAGGGTGCATCTGGACAAAGAACTTAATCTTGACGAGCGTCGAGAGGCGTTGCTAGTCCAACTGGAACTCTTAGACGAGAAGAGACTTAACGCGGCCAATCATGTCTCGGTTTATCAAAAATGTGTCTCGCGGTATTTTCAAAAGAAGGTTATCGAACGAAAATTCCAGGTGGGTAATATGGTTTTGAAACGTAAATTTATCAGGTCAGTAGGTCCCAGGTCTACGCTGCAACCCAACTCGAAAGGGCCGTTTGTAGTTAAGGAAGTCTATCCGGGTAATGCGTATCGTTTAATCAACGCGGAGGGCGAAGAATTACCAAATCTGTGGAATGGGCTATATTTAAAACATTTTTATCCATAAAGTCAAACCAGCAACGACTTGGTGGCGGGGTGCGCCTTCACTTGATCACGAAAGAAAATCCCCGGTTCAACATTTCACACACTACATGACCCCCGTGGGTTGGTTTCCTTCTTTTGCACGACACCGTTTCTCCCTTGGCCATGCTTAGGGGAGGGTGAAAGTTCATGTTTTTCCTTCCCTCTCGGCTGAAAATAGGGGCAAAGGTTGAATAAGGGGGCGAGAACTGATCTAGACCCCCCAATAAAAAGAGGTCTCAAATAGGGGCAGTCCATCATGACCTTATTCCGCAAAAGAACAAGAAAGAAAAGAAAGAAAGGAATGAAAAAAAAGGGGGCAAAAATCAAGGCTAAAAGCTCACCCAAAGCTCGAAGCTCTCAGGAGTTTGAAAGTCCCCAAATAATGAAACTAGGCATGACAAGAGTGGCAGTACAGTTTCCCCGCGGGACGTTATGAGCCCGGTCGTATGCGTGCCTAGAGCAGAAATAGGTTCGATGATGGACACAAAGCCCCGGCGCAACAGACCAAATTCTTTAAAATGGGGGTCGCGAGAAGAACTCAAGCCCTAAAAACCTCTATACCTATCGCCGGCTTTTCTATTAAAATCTATTTTATTTTCCAAGGAGTGGATCCTACCCCGGGTATGGCCTCGGTAGAGGCACCGTTAAAGCAAAGTTAGCACCAGCCACGTGCGGTCCCTTATGTTGCACATCGAGCCCGGGAGGCCCCTAGTGGGATACGAGGTTCCCTATCGTCAGGTCTAAGCTATTTCAAAATCCAAAAAAAAAAATCCAAATATTTCAAAAATCAAAAAAATCAAATATCTCAAAAACAAAAAAAAATCAAATATTTCAAAATCCAAAAAAAATCAAATATTTCAAAATCAAAAAATCCAAATATTGTCAAAAATCCAAAAAATCAGATATTTCAAAAAAAATTTCAAAATCTAAAAAAATCAAATATTTCAAAATCTAAAAAATCAAATATTTCAAAATCCACAAAAAATTAAATATTTCCAAAACCCAAAACAAAATCAGATATTTTGAAATCCAAACAGAAATTAGATATTTTCAAAATTTCAAAAAAAAGAGGATTTTCTTAATTTGTATTCATAGCATCCATTGCATTCATTTGACATTTGTTATTTGCCTATTTAATAAGGCTTACCCCCTTGACCAAAAATCAAGAACTGGTCATTTCCTAACTTGTTATAGGCAAGGGGTTAAGCCTAAAACAGATTTAATCTGTTTTTTTGTATTTGTATGCGTGCAGGGGCAGGTTGAAGCTGAAAGTTCAGTTGGCTTGTGACTATGTGAATGTTAAAATCTTATCCCAACCTACGCAATCACATCAAGGAAAAAACTCAAGCTCAAAACCCAAAGCTCAAACTCAATCCAATCATCAATTTTATTCATTCCATATATCAAACTTTCTAAGCACAAGTCCTATCCAACATCACCATGAAAACAAAAGAAGATCACTCAGTCCTCCGCTGGGCATCCCCGCAAGGACGTATCTCTCTCAGCTCTCTAAGATAGGCCTGGCGCATTGCCGGGATCTCTGTAACCTCTGCTGGTAGGGTAAGCACCCTGCTCACCTCCCACATGATCAGGGCACTCCTGACTGCTTGCTCGTCCTCCTCTGTACTGATCCTCCTCACCTGTAGCGCGGGAAGGTGGGGTAGTGCTGGTAGAACAGTCCGGGGTAGTCCAACCTGTAGGTAGCACCGGTGCGGGCTGTACATCGCCAACGCGGTGTCGCTCACGAGCCTCAAGTCCAAGCCCGGCCTCCTGGGAACTCTGACGGTGGTGTCACGGAGGAAGTCCGGGCGCATCATGAACCAATCCAGGGGCAGCCTGTTGATGTACAGTCGCCACTCATCCCTGGTCTTCTTTTCTGCTGTCCTGCACTCTACCTGCAGAGAGAATCCGAACGCGCCACCTATGAAGAAGAGGGGGTGGCTCCTAAAGATCCTGCTAGCTGAAGTGACATCCTCCTTGTAGATGAATTTCATCCTAACACCCATCCAACACTCTAGAAAGATCATAGAGCCAAACAGGGGACCTCCTAAGGCTGCTGAAGTAAGGCCCTCTTACAAGTAAGCTAGGATGGCTTGGGAGATGGAAAGTCCCTGCCATAGGCCGCTAATGGTACTAAGAAGGGGAATCTCTAGCACATGGTCAACTGAAGAAAACAAGATGGCCCCGCACAAGCAAATGGACGCAGCCTTAGCTATGGCTTCATCCCACCCACACCTGTTCTTGCAATTCTCCACTACCCACTCGCTGAGAGGAAGAAGGTGAATCTCATGTGGTCCTACAAAAGTATGGACATCCCTGCTGTCTGGTATGAACCCTCCCAAGATAAGCCTAGGATCTATAGGGGCAACAGTATGACACACTGAGTCTTCCCCTCCCACCTGGGACCTGGGTAGAGAGAAGTAGGTCTCTACCTCCTCTAGTAGGATAGTGGCCTCGAATGATGGGAAGATGAATGTATGAGTTTGAGGATGCCAAATTTCAACTAAGGCTGAGATGCTGTGCCAATCAAGAGAGAGCTTTGAGTAGTTCTGACCTAACACTAGGAGAGGTTGTAGGTGCCAAGATCTTAGGATAGATGTCACTCCTAGGGGCAAGACACGGACCATGGGAGCCAACCACTTCAAGGTGGAATACCGCCTCGGGCCAGGGAGAAGCTGAGGTGGGAGGAAAGGAGATGGAAGAAAAGAGAGAAAGGAAAAACGTGTAAGTAAATGAAAGAAATGAATTGAATAAAATCATGATTAGCGTACCTCTCTTAGAGGGCTCGAGATGAGATGTCGCGGGATCGCAGTCAGTCGTTGGAGCACTTCCCGCTCCTTCCTGGCCGGCTTTGGCCCTTCAAAAGATGCTCCCTCCATGGAACTCCCCTCTAGGGCCCTCTTCATGATAATTTGGTGATGAATAACAAAGGTTTCAAGGCTTAGAAGGAGGAGGATGTGTGAATCACGAATTTAGGCTCCCCCTCCTACTTATAGGGCGTGTTAGGAAGCCTAGGTCTCTTTAGATTGGGGTTGAATAAGTCTAGGGCGGGTTAAGATGAGGTTTGGATGGGTTTAAGGCAGTTTACCCTCGAATTAAGGACTCTCCCGGAGAGTCCCATTCGAGTTCGCAGGGTGCCCATTTGGACGGTCTTACGATAGACCGCCCATCCCATTACGCGGCCCGTTACGGACCGTTTATCATTTTCCAAAGAATTCGAGGGCAAGAGTTTAAGCGGCCTGAATCAGACCGTTCGTCTTCTTATGCGGCCTGTGGTAAACCGTTCAGCATTCAGAACGGTCAATATACGACCGTTCAATTATCCTTGGAACGGCCTATTACGGACCGTATGTTACTTTGAATGGCCCACTGAGAACCGTCCTTCTGATCTGAAGCCCTTGTCAAACGAGTTGAGCACCTGTCCAACTAGTAGTCGTGATGCGCCCTCATCTCACTCATTTGGCGTCTCTCATCTCACTCATTTGGCGTCTTTCATCCCACTCATTTGGCGTCTCTCATCTCACTCATTTGACGCCCTCATCTCACTCATTTAGCATCACACTCCCTCTCTCTCACTCGGAGTCGGCGTCCCTCTATCTCACTCGTGGTCGTGCCGCGTCACACTCGTAGTCGTGTCTCACCCGTAGTCACTGTCTCTCACTCACGCACTCATGTCGAGTCAGTAGCTGCATTCATTCATCCATTCATTCATACAAATAAACACAAAGAAAGGCATATCACTATCATATCACATCATGTACAAAAGTCGGGTCCCAAGTACAAGAGTCAAGCCTGTCCCTCTCCCTGACTCCCATCGCTATCTCCGGCTCTCTCGTGCCTCTTTGGTGGAGGCATCGCTGAAACTGCCTCGTCACGCTGACGTCGCCGGCGCCGCTCATCCTCCTCATTCCTCCGGTGGCCGGAGGATCCTGTGAAGTAACTCCTTGTTGGACTTTTGTGACCTCCCTAGTGTTTTGATGATGTGCATCACTATGTTAAATATTGTTATTTTTAATCAGATATCATGAGTAATGTTATGCATTCGAACTTTCTATGATTAATAAGAAAAACTGCTATGAGTTAATACCCTGCATGTCCGTACTGTTCCTTTCATTCTTCGTGTTGGTTGTGTTCACTTCACTTCGTGATGTCTTTTTCAACATCGTGTTGTTCCAACAATGCTTGTTGGTTGTCTTCGTGTCGTGTTTTGTTCCAGCGCGTGCTGAACACTGCAGCACCTCGTGTTGTTTTCTGTACCACCTCGTGTCGCTCCATCTGTGTCACCCCTAATTCTTCAAAGTCTATATGCTGGATCGTCCTTCTGTGTGTCTCATTCAAAGTCTATACATCCACCGTCTTACCCAGCGTCTCATGCAAGTCTGTACAGCCTCTGCGTTTCAAAGTCCATTTGTTGCACTCTCAAGTCTGTACATTGCCTTCAAGGCATCAAGTCTATACAGTGGACTGTGCTTCATGCATTGGACAAGTCTGTACATCGACCTGTTCACTCGTTTGAGCAAGTCTATACATTGCGTTGCCTTACCTACATTCAAGACCACCAAGTCTGTACATTGGGTAAAGTCTACACATCGCCTCGGTCACTTGCTTCAAATTCTATACAATGTGAACATTCATGTCTGTACAGACTTTACCTCATCTCAAGTCGAGTCTAACTGTGTTGTCTCCATGACGTTCTTAGTTCGAGTCGTTTCTTTGTTATGTCTGTCTTCGTGTTGCTTCTCCTAGACCTCGTGTCTTTGAATTGTTCCATGTTATTTTCGTGTCGTTTTCGTCTTCGAGTCGTTCGTACGTTCGAACAACTTAGTACTCGAGTTATTTTTCATGTGTATTCAAGTCTTTTTAGTAAAGTGTCGTTTCACCTCGTGCCGTTCTCTTTGCTGGTTGTTATGTCGTGTTGTTTTTGTATTCATGTCTTCGTGTTGCTTTTGTATTCGTGTCTTCGTGTTATTCTTGTGTTTATGTCCTCGTGATTGTTTATTTCTATCTTCGTCCTGGTTCCTTCTGATCGCGTGTTTGTTTACCTTTTTCACTCCGTAAGACTTCCTTCTCACCTCGTGCTGTTCTCTTCTGACTTCGTGTCGTTTTCTTTGTGGTGTTAGCTTTATTATTATGTATCTCGTGTCGTTCTCTTCGTAGTGTTTGTTTTGTTACAGTGATACTTCGTGTCGTTCTCTTTTTACCTCGTGCTGTTTGCATCTGACCTCGTGTCATTCTCTCCTTGTCTCGTACTATAATAATCTTGTGTATCTCGTGTCGTTCTCAGTAAAGTGCATCTCGTATTGCTATCACATACCTCATGCAGTTTTAGTTCTTGTGGCCCTCAGTGTTAATGGTTTTTATCTCCTTGCAGGTCCGAGGAAGAACATTCACCAGAGTCTGGGCTGCACGTGATCCGATACTAAAGGAACCAATGCTATAAGGGCACATGGCAAGAAGGTTCTGGATGAAGCGTGGGAGGCACACGCATTCTGCACCTTACCCACCTGCTGCTGCTGCTATATAAGGAAGCCTTCGTCCACAGATGAAGGTTGATCGAAAGGAAAAAGCAAAAAAGGAGAAGTGAAGAGAGTTCGATCTAGAAGAAAAGAAAGAGAAGAAGAGCAGAAGGAAAAGAAGAGAAAGAGAGAGTTAGAGAGCTCGTAAGGGTGAAGAGAAAGAGAAAGTGAGAGAGAAGAGAAGAGGAAGAGAAGCTTACCTGAAGATCTGTCTACTGGACCGTGGATCAGATCCAGGCCAGTCAGCTCCGTTGAGAGCCACATTGTGCATTTCACTTTTCAGCGTTCTGTTTGCTGAAGTTATTTTCATTTCGTGTTTCTATTTTTTCTTCTTATTTGGTTTTCCTTGTTCTTTCGATTCTCAGTAGTGAGGTCGGGTTCCTCCTGTGGATCAGGAGAAGGGAGATCTGATCTCCGGTTGCAAGTAGCTGGGAGCTACTTGTGGGTTCCCTTTGGTCAGAGGAAGGGAGACTTGTCTCCGGTTCTGGGCTTGCGGGTTGCAAGTCCAGGGGTCCCTCCGGTTGGGAGGAAGAGGGGAGGCTGTTCCCCTGGTCAAGCTGTGTGGCAGCAACTGTTTGCAGACTGAGTCTGCTTGTCTAGCATTGTCTAGTGAAGCCTCACTCCGGTTGGGAGTGAGGGGTGGATGTAGGTCTGGAGGACCGAACCACCTAAAAAGTCTATTGAGCAGTGGTTTGCTTTGTGTGCTTGCTTCCGCTAGATGCTTGGATAGGCGCGCTCCTTGTGTTTGCTCTTAAGTTTAATTGAATTCGTTTCATTCTGTGTTTGCGTCTAGCATCTGAGTTTTTAATTGGCCATTATTCATTGAAGGATACATTCACCCCCCTCTGTATCCGGGCCTAGTACCCTAACACTTGGTATCAGAGCGGGTATTTCCCAATATGTGGTCCAACGGCCAGGGAAACGGATCCGCTGGTCCTCGCAGCTACATTGCTGAAGGGCAGTCAATCACCCGTCCCCCTTTCTTCGATGGTAATAACTATTTTTTCTGGAAGAACAGGATGGAAGTCTTTATCAGGGCCCAAAGCCACAAGCTCTGGAGAGTAATTACAGATGGTCCGTACCAACTTCCACCGAACGAAGACATATGGACAGAGGAACAGGTAAAACTCTCTGCACTGAATTGGACAGCTCTTAGCATCATACAGTGCGCCGTCCACCCTGAAGAGTACTTGAGGATTTCAGCGTGCAAGACTGCAAAGAAAATGTGGGATGAATTGCAGTTAATATATGAGGGCACATCTCAAGTAAAAGCTACCAAGATCAATATGCTTACAACTCAGTATGAGTTGTTTAAAATGAAGCCAGAGGAGTCGATCACAGAAATGTATGCTAGATTGTCTGTGATCATCAATAGTCTGAGAGGATTTGGAAAGGAGATTCAGCAAGAAGACATTGTCAGGAAGATCCTTAGGTCCCTAACTCCCATCTGGGATACTAAGGTGACCGTCATAGAGGAATCAAGAGATCTATCCGCCATGTCAGTAACCCAGCTGATTGGGTCTCTCATGACCCACGAAATGAACTTCAGACAAGGGAATGATGGACATGACAGAAAGGGAAAGAATGTTGCTCTGAAGGTCTCACGACATACTAAAAAGAGCAGCAGCAGCAGCAACAGTGGTGGTAGCAGCGAAGACTCTGACGGATTCTCAGACCTGGACAAGAGCGAGCAGGCCATGCTCACCAGGCAATTCAGAAAGTTCCTGAGGACTAAAGGGAAATTCTACAGGAGAAAGAGATTCAATGCTGCAAGGAAGTCTCCTGAACGAGAACTTGAGAAGAACCGGTTTGTTAAGAAGGTTACATGCTACCATTGTCAGAAACCTGGTCACATGAAAAGTGAATGTCCAGAGCTGCAAGCTAAGGCTCCCGGATACCAGAAGAAGATGGTGCACAAGAAGAAGAAAGCCATGCTGTGCACATGGAGTGACGAGGAGGAGGATCCAGAAGCCACCTCGTCCAGTGAAGATGAAGAGAAGACTTGCCTCATGGCCAACCATGAGGAAGAGGTAACGAACTTATTTGAGAATTTTACTTTGGATGATTGGGAGGACGCTTATGGCGACCTGTTAGCTAAATATAATTTTCTAACCAAGGAGCACAGAATGCTTAAACGAAAGTTTCACTCTGTTTCTGAGGAACACTCTATTGCTGTTACGGACAACATGAAAATCAAGGAGATGGCCATTGAGCTAGATCAGGCTAGAAGTGAGATCGAGAAGTTTAGAATGGAAAGAGAGGAAAATCTAGCTAGGATGAATGAGCTGAAGAGTAAAACTGAAGAGAGTAAAAAGGAGTTTAGACTGATTACAGAAAAATATGAGGCGGTTAGAAAAGTCAATCAGGAACTCCTGGACCAATGTAATGAGCTTCAGAAGGAGATTGAGGACAAAAGAAAAATGCTAGAAAAATTTACAGAGGGGAGAAACAATCTGGATGCCCTTCTGGGGTCGAGAGTAAACTTCAATAGGGAAGGATTAGGATACAGTCCCACAAGTAAAAAACCCTTTGAATTCAGAACTGTCACGTTCTGCCCCGCCAAGGGCAAAGAAAAACTGGAAACCCCATCCAGCTCCAAATCTGTCTCTACATTGAAGGTTTCGACCAGCAAATCTACTCAACCCACTGGTCAGCAGACTAAGTCAGAAATCCTGAGACTAGAACTGTTCCTGTGCAACAGGTGTGGAACAAGGGTTCTCACACGACCATTCCTATGGATGTCACTAGAAAGGTGAACAGTTTCGCTAAGAAAATTCAGCATGATAGTTATCAAGGAAAGCATGCGAACATGCATCACCTTCAGCACAATTTTCATTTGAATAAAAATGGCTACATGAATTATGCTCAGCACACACGTGTTTCCTCTAAGAGGCCAAACAACAATTTCTCTGCTCGGAAACAGCATAATTTTAATAGGAATAGGCTCATTCAACACCCACTGAGAAATGCCAAGAAGGAAGAATCAATTTACATGAAACCTCTGAAAAGAACAGTAAAACAAATGTGGGTTCCTAAGTGTGATTTGGATAAATTGAAAAATGTCTTTGGACCCAATTTGAATTGGGTCCCACATTACTTTGTCTGAACTTTCGCAGGTTAGCCTGGCAGCCGAGCATAACAAGTGGTATCTTGACAGCGGCTGTAGCAGGCACATGACAGGAGACCGGTCCAAATTTAGCAAACTGAAAATGAAGTTTGGGGGCCTGGTCAAATTCGGTGGAAATAACAGAGGAAGAATAATTGGAATTGGTACAATTGGTAAGTCCTCTACTAACTCCATTGAAGATGTGTATCTTGTAGAAGGACTTCAGCACAACTTGATAAGTATTAGTCAACTCTGCGACAAAGGACACAAGGTACTCTTTGACAACAATTCCTGTACTATTTTTGAGCTGAATTCTGATAACGTCATGTTCAAAGGTCATAGAGTAAACAATGTATACATCGTAGACCTGGATGATAATCCTGAAACTCACTTGTGTATGTCTGCTAATTCTGAACAGGTTGCGTTTGACTGGCATAGGCGTCTAGGCCATGCTAGTTTGTCTACATTGAATAAACTGTCTAAGCATAACCTAGTTAGAGGTTTGCCCCGAATAAGATTTCAGTTAGGATCCAAGCTATGTGATGCTTGTGCACTAGGTAAACAGACTCGTGCAGTTTTTAAGTTGAGAACTGAGAATCTTTCATCTAAACCGCTGCAGCACTTGCACATGGATCTCTTTGGTCCTACTCGCATACAAAGTTTGTCAGGTAAGAGATATGGATTAGTCATAGTGGATGACTACACTAGATTCTCTTGGTTGTTTTGTTTAGCAAATAAAAATGATGCTTTTGTTCACTTTGAAGAACTTTTCAATAAAATCAAACTGCAAGGTGAACATAATATCATTACTATTCAGTCTGACCACGGAGGAGAGTTTGAGAACTCTTCATTTTCTGAATTTTGCTCAAAAGAGGGAGTGACTCACAGATTCTCTTCTCCCAGGACACCGGAGCAGAACGGAATTGTTGAGAGAAGAAACAGGTCAATAATTGAAATGGCCAGGACTATGCTGATTGAGAGTGGACTTCCAAGGAGATTTTGGGCTGAAGCTGCGAACACTGCATGTTACATTCTGAACCGAGCCTTGGTAAGACCTACTCATAGGAAAACTCCTTATGAACTTCTCAAGGGTAAGCAGCCAAACATTTCTTACTTTAAAGTTTTTGGCTCGAAATGTTTTATTCACAATAATGGTAAGAATGGGTTGGACAAATTTGAAGCAAGGAGCTCTCCTGGAATTTTTCTCGGATATTCAGAAACTTCAAGGGCTTACAGAGTTTTCAATAAAGCTGACCAAACTGTTGAAGAAACACCGCATGTAGTGTTTGATGAAAATGGTTTCTCTAACAAAGTGATGGATGATGACAGGGAGCCATCTAATGAGGGAGATTTCTTGGAGAGAATTGAAGAAGAAGAAATGCAGCCAGCTGCTCAACCAGAAAACTCACAGCAAGAAGGAGCAGCTGAGGTAGGTGAACCCTCAGGTGAGATAATATTTCACAAAGACCACCCTAGTGAAAATGTCATAGGAAATTTGCATGATCCTCCTAGGACTAGGTCTCATTTTAGAATTGTCCAAGAACAGGACTTAGCTGCATTGGTATCTCAGGTGGAACCCAAATCTGTGGAAGAAGCCTTAAAACATGATTCTTGGGTATCCGCCATGAGTGAGGAATTAAATCAATTTGAGAAAAATATTGTATGGGAACTAGTTCCCAGACCTGATAACACTCATGTCATTGGCACTAAATGGATTTTCAAGAATAAAGTTGATGAGAACGGAGCTATCTCTAGAAACAAAGCAAGACTTGTAGCTCAAGGCTACAGTCAGGAATTTGGTGTGGATTTTGATGAATCCTATGCCCCAGTGGCTAGGATGGAAGCTATACGAATTCTGCTTGCATTTGCATGCTCTAGGAACCTTCGGCTGCAGCAGATGGATGTCAAAAGCGCATTCTTAAATGGGATATTGAAGGAAGAGGTATATGTTGAACAACCTCCAGGTTTTAATTTCTCTGTTCAGCCTAACATGGTTTTTAGGTTGAATAAAGCCCTCTATGGATTGAAGCAGGCTCCCCGAGCCTGGTATGAGAGACTTTCTGAATTTCTCTTGAGCAAGGGCTACACTCGAGGTAAGGTTGACCAAACCCTCTTCACCAAAAATCTCGGAAAGGATTTAATAGTGGTCCAGGTATATGTTGATGATATCATCTTCGGATCTAACAATTCAACATTGTGTAAAGAATTTTCTGAATCTATGTCTCATGAATTTGAAATGAGTTTAGTTGGCGAACTAAAGTATTTTCTTGGGCTGCAGGTCAAACAGATGGAGGATGGTTGTTTCATAAATCAAACCAAGTACACTCTGGAGATGCTGAAAAGGTTTGGAATGACCAACCTCAAGACTATCTCAACACCCATGGGCACCAACTCCTCACTGGATTCAGACGAAAAAGGTAAAGAAGTGGATGCTAAATTATATAGAGGTATGATCGGTTCACTCCTCTACTTAACAGCATCCAGGCCTGACATTCAATTTAGTGTAGGGATGTGTGCCAGATACCAGTCTAGGCCTACTGAATTACATTTGGCAGCTGTAAAAAGAATCTTTAGATACTTATCTGCTACCCATGATCTAGGTCTTTGGTATCCTGCATCATGTAGTTTAGATCTCATTGCATATACAGATGCAGATTATGCAGGATGTAAATTGGACAGGAAAAGTACTAGTGGTCACTGCGAATTTTTAGGAGGATGCCTAGTCTCTTGGGGATCCAAGAAGCAACACTCTGTGGCTCTTTCTACTGCTGAAGCTGAGTATGTGGCAGCAGGGAGCTGTGGCACACAGGTTATATGGATAAAACACCAGCTTCTGGATTACTCAGTTGAGCTAGGTTGCACTTCCATTTTTTGTGACAATACTAGTGCAATAAACATTGCAAAGAATCCTGTACTTCATTCTCGAACTAAACACATCGAAATCAGGCATCATTTTATTCGTGATGAAGTAGCTAGGAAGACCTTTGAATTGATCCATGTTGGCACTAACTCACAAATTGCAGATATTTTCACTAAGCCACTGGATACTGAAAAATTTAGCACATTGCGCAGAGAATTAGGTATTTACAGAATTTCATGATTGAATAATTGATCTCTAAATAATCTGTCATGTGCTCTTATGTTTATCTTTTCTCATTATCAGTTGCTGAAAGATAACCTCATTATGGGTATTTGATGATTCACTCGTACTGATTGATACCACTTTGTTTTCCTTGAGGTGTTTTGAGGGTTGTCTTGGTTAAGTCTGAGTTGGTGTCAAGGTCTCAGGGGGAGCTAGATTAATAATTGGTGTCATGCTCTTTTGGCCAAATCTGAACATACTTTGAACGGACTTTTGCTGACCTTATAAGAGAATCAGTTTGAGTAGGTGGATAAAAGAATTTTTTGAATGTTTTATCCGTTAAGACTGTTCATCTAATTTCTTGTTGGAATTTCGGCTGTTAGTCCCACTGAGATCAAAATCTGAATTCAAGACTATCTTCCTACACTGTAACTGACTTCTGATCTAGCCAGTACAGCATACCTACTTAGTCTAAGTTGAGTCCGAAATGAGGTATATAGTGTTTTTGTCTGAAAAACTTTGGAACTGGTGTATTGTTCTCAAACTGAGTCAAGACTAATTTACAAGGCTTAAAGTGCAGTTTAATGAAAAAAATTCATGAAAGAAGTTTTACAAATCTTGTTATCTGTTCATTGAGTAACTGGGACTTTCATCAATGAAGTGAAAGAATTCCATGTCATGAGATGGCAGTAAATCAGGCTTAATTAGCTGTCTTGATCATACAGAGCTATGGTATATATCTGGTTAGTAACTGGGGTGTCTGGCCTCTGGTAAAGGTGTCACCTTAATGTCAACACCAGTTAGAATACTATCTCTGTCCTCTTGTCAGAAGGGGTAATGTGGTCTTGCCACCAAGTAACTGGGGATTCCTGCCTCTAAACAAGGTGTCTCCCTAATGTCAAAGGTGTACTTGACAGATTTATCTTTGATCTTGACCCTTTGAAAAATTTTCTTTCTCTTGGTATCCAGATTCTGTTCACTTGGCATTTAGGTCTTGGTTTGTTTGTTTTCAATACCACAGGTCTTTGTTTTTCCTGACTTCCTTGCTTTATACTCTCTGAGTAAAGACTTACTCTGACCATACTGGTATCTTGTACCTTACTTGCTTAGAATCTGGTTCTGTGTATGGAGCAAATCTTCATTCACCATTTTGCACAGTCTGACTAACTGATCCTCAAAATCCTCACATAAAATTAATGGCGTTCTTAATTGCTTAAACATCTCAATAACTCTCCTTTATCAGCCATACTCTCTATTGTTTTCTCTCCACTGTCAGCAATTGTCTTTTCGTGATATCTTCAGACCTGCCCCTAGTTTTTGATGATGTCAAAGGGGGAGAGTGTCTTGCTTGTGCTTTTGTGCTTTGCTGAGGGGGAGCGAAAGATAAGTGTCCTGAGTTTTCTAGTCAGAGGAAAGTGGATGTTGTGTTCAGGGGGAGCTCTTGGGAGTCGTCAGAGGAGGCGAGTGTGTTGTGTGTCTGCATTGCTTATTTTCACAGCTTATCTTCATGCACTTCATCTCTGTTATTTAATATAGTGTTGCCATCATCAAAAAGGGGGAGATTGTTGGACTTTTGTGACCTCCCTAGTGTTTTGATGATGTGCATCACTATGTTAAATATTGTTATTTTTAATCAGATATCATGAGTAATGTTATGCATTCGAACTTTCCATGATTAATAAGAAAAACTGCTATGAGTTAATACCCTGCATGTCCGTACTGTTCCTTTCATTCTTCGTGTTGGTTGTGTTCACTTCACTTCGTGATGTCTTTTTCAACATCGTGTTGTTCCAACAATGCTTGTTGGTTGTCTTCGTGTCGTGTTTTGTTCCAGCGCGTGCTGAACACTGCAGCACCTCGTGCTATTTTCTGTACCACCTCGTGTCGCTCCATCTGTGTCACCCCTAATTCTTCAAAGTCTATACGCTGGATCGTCCTTCTGTGTGTCTCATTCAAAGTCTATACATCCACCGTCTTACCCAGCGTCTCATGCAAGTCTGTACAGCCTCTGCGTTTCAAAGTCCATTTGTTGCACTCTCAAGTCTGTACATTGCCTTCAAGGCATCAAGTCTATACAGTGGACTGTGCTTCATGCATTGGACAAGTCTGTACATCGACCTGTTCACTCGTTTGAGCAAGTCTATACATTGCGTTGCCTTACCTACGTTCAAGACCACCAAGTCTGTACATTGGGTAAAGTCTACACATCGCCTCGGTCACTTGCTTCAAATTCTATACAATGTGAACATTCATGTCTGTACAGACTTCACCTCATCTCAAGTCGAGTCTAACTGTGTTGTCTCCATGTCGTTCTTAGTTCGAGTCGTTTCTTTGTTATGTCTGTCTTCGTGTTGCTTCTCCTAGACCTCGTGTCTTTGAATTGTTCCATGTTGTTTTCGTGTCGTTTTCATCTTCGAGTCGTTCGTACGTTCGAACAACTTAGTACTCGAGTTGTTTTTCATGTGTATTCAAGTCTTTTTAGTAAAGTGTCGTTTCACCTCGTGCCGTTCTCTTTGCTGTTTGTTATGTCGTGTTGTTTTTGTATTCATGTCTTCGTGTTGCTTTTGTATTCGTGTCTTCGTGTTATTCTTGTGTTTATGTCCTCGTGATTGTTTATTTCTATCTTCGTCCTGGTTCCTTCTGATCGCGTGTCTGTCTACCTTTTTCACTCCGTGAGACTTCCTTCTCACCTCGTGCTGTTCTCTTCTGACTTCGTGTCGTTTTCTTTGTGGTGTTAGCTTTATTATTATGTATCTCGTGTCGTTCTCTTCGTAGTGTTTGTTTTGTTACAGTGATACTTCGTGTCGTTCTCTTTTTACCTCGTGCTGTTTGCATCTGACCTCGTGTCATTCTCTCCTTGTCTCGTACTGTAATAATCTTGTGTATCTCGTGTCGTTCTCAGTAAAGTGCATCTCGTATTGCTATCACATACCTCATGCAGTTTTAGTTCTTGTGGCCCTCAGTGTTAATGGTTTTTATCTCCTTGCAGGTCCGAGGAAGAACATTCACCGGTGTCTGGGCTGCACGTGATCCGATACTAAAGGAACCAATGCTATAAGGGCACGTGGCAAGAAGGTTCTGGATGAAGCGTGGGAGGCACACGCATTCTGCACCTTACCCACCTGCTGCTGCTGCTATATAAGGAAGCCTTCGTCCACAGATGAAGGTTGATCGAAAGGAAAAAGCAAAAAAGGAGAAGTGAAGAGAGTTCGATCCAGAAGAAAAGAAAGAGAAGAAGAGCAGAAGGAAAAGAAGAGAAAGAGAGAGTTAGAGAGCTCGTAAGGGTGAAGAGAAAGAGAAAGTGAGAGAGAAGAGAAGAGGAAGAGAAGCTTACCTGAAGATCTGTCTACTGGACCGTGGATCAGATCCAGGCCAGTCAGCTCCGTTGAGAGCCACATTGTGCATTTCACTTTTCAGCGTTCTGTTTGCTGAAGTTATTTTCATTTCGTGTTTCTATTTTTTCTTCTTATTTGGTTTTCCTTGTTCTTTCGATTCTCAGTAGTGAGGTCGGGTTCCTCCTGTGGATCAGGAGAAGGGAGATCTGATCTCGGTTGCAAGTAGCTGGGAGCTACTTGTGGGTTCCCTCTGGTCAGAGGAAGGGAGACTTGTCTCCGATTCTGGCCTTACGGGTTGCAAGTCCAGGGGTCCCTCCGGTTGGGAGGAAGAGGGGAGGCTGTTCCCCTGGTCAAGCTGTGTGGCAGCAACTGTTTGCAGACTGAATCTGCTTGTCTAGCATTGGCTAGTGAAGCCTCACTCCGGTTGGGAGTGAGGGGTGGATGTAGGTTTGGAGGACCGAACCACCTAAAAAGTCTATTGAGCAGTGGTTTGCTTTGTGTGCCTGCTTCCGCTAGATGCTTGGATAGGCGCGCTCCTTGTGTTTGCTCTTAAGTTTAATTGAATTCGTTTCATTCTGTGTTTGCGTCTAGCATCTGAGTTTTTAATTGGCCATTATTCATTGAAGGATACATTCACCCCCCTCTGTATCCGGGCCTAGTACCCTAACACTCCTAACAGAGCCATGAGTGCCGTGGCTGCCGCTCGGAGTCGCTCGGCTGTGCTCTCGACTCACCTCTCTCATGCCCGCCACCATGCCCTCCAATCTGGCAACCTGTAACCGAGCCTGCTCCGCCGCAGCCCGGTAGCGGTCCGCCTCGGTCGCGTTGGCTCGGAGTCGCTCCAGCTCAGCCTGAAGAAGCGCCATCTCAAGCGCGTCTGCTGGTCGGCTCTGTGCTGCCTCCTCGCGCACACGGGCCACCTCCTCCCGAGCCGCTGCCCAGCTCTGCTCAAGCTCGGTCCTAAGGCAGGTCAGCTCAGTCGTCTGCATACACATATCATTGTTAGTCAAATTGCATTTCATACATATCATAAGCATAAATACTAAGGTAAAGTGCAGTAATTTGTGTACCCTCTCGGTGAGCGCCACCTCGGCCGCCTTGGCCCGCACTACCATCCGAGTGAAGTCGGCCTCCCGCTCGGCCCGATCTGCAGGAGTCTGGGTAGAAGAAGGAGAAGGAGCATCGGCCCCCTGTCGCTGGGCACCCTCGACGCGCTGCATCCAAAACTCCAGGTCAGTCACATGCATAGTCATAATCATAAGCATTTGCATAGTTTATAGAGTTTAGGGTCTAGGAAACTCACCAGTAAGGCTAGGGCCTGTCGGGCCTCGTCCCGCTCCCTGATGGTGGAGTGCAGGAGCCCTTGTAGCTCCGCCAGTCATCCCTCATGGTCAATCTGCATTTAGAAATCCATGTGTCAGTGCATCATATATGAATCATAAGCATAATAGACAGAGTTTGAGTTTAGAAGTCGTACCGGTCGGTGGGCACCCCGGAACACCTGGTCCCGGTAGTGTCTGGCGTACGCAGTGTAGTATGCCGAGTCACTCTCCGCTCAGGTGGTCACCACTCACCCAAGAGCTGTCCAGTCGGTCACCTGTGCAGCGTTCCTCGTAGACCAATCAAATGCTACCGCTAGGCCTCGAGTAGTCCTCGTCACTCGCTCCCCCGCCTTCTCAGGCGCCGGGAACTCCACCGCGGGTTGATGGACCCCGATCGTCCTCATCACCAATCTGTAGTGTAGTGGCTCCACCACGTTCACACAGTGAAGCCACACATCTCGTCCGGTGAAAGCGAGGGCGCCAACCACCCAAGGCTGACCCTCCTGGCCCTCCTCTGTGTAAGGTGTCCACTGTACCTGCAAGAAATAGAAAGTCGCATCAGCATAATCATCATATAAGAATTGCATTTAATTAAAAAGTCTGAGTTTAGAAGTATACAGAGGCAAACGGTAGGGCGTCCAGGTCGTCCTGTAGCTCTCGGACCTGTCGTCTTAGGGCTGCAGTCTCCCGAGGTGTTGTCCACCTCCGTGCAATCGGCAGGAGCCCGGGACGGGTCTCCTCGCCTCTACCCAGCCCGCGTAGGTACATGTAGGCCCACACCTGCATCACAGTATCGTGTCAGCATTTAGGAAACATATAGAATTGCATAATTAAGTTTAGGCTAAGAGTCGTACCTGGAGTAAGGGGGAGAAGCCCCCGAGCATCGTCTGATGGGCCGTCGAACTCAGCGTGTCGAAGAGGAAGGCGAGGACTGCTGCTCCCCACGCGTAGTCGCCCACATGGCTCAACTCCTCAAGGAAAGGAAGGAACCGGCAGCTCATCACATCCGCTCTGGTGGAGAAGAGGAGTCACCCGAACATCAGCATCAGGAACCACCTCAGCACTCTGTCCGCCTCCGCTCCTGGCCCTGCAGCTACCCTCGGCCGCGCCAGCCCCACCAACCACTGCAAGTGCTCCTCCAGCTGCTCTCTGACTGCAACTCCCGCCCGTCGCAATCCCAGGCTGTCCTCGAGGCTAGCCCGGGGTAGGAGGGTCGACTGCCTCTCAGGGCACCGTAGCTCTAAGCCCAGCAATCCCCAAGCCATCGCCCGGTAGTCAGGAAAAGTGGTCCCGCTAACCGGTGCCCCGTGCACTCGAAGGCTAGTGAGCCTGGCCACGTCCTCCAGCGTGGGGACCATATGCCCCCATGGGAAAAGGAACGTCCGACTCACTGGGTCCCAACAGTCGTGCAGGGTGTAGAGCAGAGCTGCGTCGAACCGACACACCTCGATGCTCAGGAATGGGGTGAACCCCATGGCAGCCAACCGCTCCCTCTGAAAGTCTGGCAATGCTAAATACACTGCGCGGACCTGCAACCATGAGGTGTGGGTCCTGCGCTTTCCATGCATTCATTCATTCATTTTAGATGCATTTTAGTAATTTATTTAAGCATTTTGTTTCATATGAATAAAATCATCAAGGCTTAAATCTCTGTTGGAAGAGCTGTCTCCCACAGGCCGCTCGTCCCTTTGAATGGTCCCATGTGCACCGTCCTAATCCCTAGGTTCTGTGTTTCGAATGGGCTTTCATTGGCCGTTCTTATCTTGAATGGGTGGGCATGCACCGTTCTTCCTTCAGGCTTCTTAGTGTCAAACGTCCACTCCTGGGCCGTAGGAAGGTTGGACGGTCCTATAGGGACCGCATTGTTTTTTGTTGAAAGGGTGTTGAACGGACCAATGTGGTCAGTTTGTTATTTGTACGGTGACCCTATCACCATCCTTGCTTGGTTCGGTTCTAATGCTGTGTAAGTTTGAACGGCTACCCCTGGGCCGTATGAGGTTTGGGCAGCTCTATGTGAGCCGTCTATTTTCGTTTGTGCGGTTTTGTCTGAACCGCCCTACCGTCGTCTTCCCCGACAACGGTGAGGGTTTCCCCACCGATGGGGAGGTCACCATGGCGCCCCCAAACTGGTCCTTAGCCTCCCTAATCTCCCCAAAACCTCTTAATCTAGCATGCATGGCGTAAAATTGAAAGAGAAGAGGTTTGGTGCACCTACCTCGGGACCCCGGGTCACCTTCGCCTTTGCCATGGGTTCGCTGGTGTGCTCCTCCGGTGCTTTGTTTCCTCTAGCGCCGACAGCAGCCTCTGCAGCATCTTCTCCCTCCGGTTCGGGCACGGCCACGGCGAGCTCTTCACCACCGGCCTCCTCCGCGGCGGCCGCCGGCGGCGGCGGTGGTGGCATTTCCTCGGCCGTCGGTTGCGGTGAGGACTCCTCACCGGTCACCCGGTCTCGGGCCGCCTGGTGCTTGGTCCTCATCGCGATGGGGAGTGAGAGGGGTTGAGATGAGAGAGGGAGTTGAGAAGTTGAGAGAGATGGAGAGGGCTTGGAAATGGGCTCGGTGCCCTTCGTTCTCCCTCCCACCGTCGGTTACGGTGGAGGGATGCGAAGGGTTTTTAGCTTTCGAGGTTGCAGAGGTTGTGCGGTCTACTGTTAGACCGTCCTTGGTTTGAACGGTCGAGAGGTGACCATTCATCTTCAACGGTATGCTATTTAAGTCAGTTCAAATTCCATAAATACGGCTCATCTCGAATCGTTCTTCTTTTGGCGGTTGATACTTAACCGTTCATGTTTGAAGTTGTTTTACCCCCATATCTGCACTTGGTGTTCAATTGATGAATTTTAATATCATTGCAAATCCTATTAACATTTTTTTGTGCATCATCAAACTTTCATTTGCCGTTTCACCTGCACAGGTAAGTCAGGTATGGCCTTCTATCCTTATCACCCTTATTGCATTATTATATGGTACTATAATATATTATCTCGAGCACCAGTTGGTTATCTACGGGTTCCAGGATCTGATGTTCCCCTTCAACAAAAATGATGATGATCCAGGTTCACGTGTTTAATCTTCGGATAGGCTGTTAGGTTGGGATATCATGGGGTGGATGGTTCTATCCCGCACGCCGTGGTTGCGGATAGTATCTTGACTCTGATTTTCCCAGCTTAGCAATATTATTATTGAGTATTTTGTATTTTAATCTTTCTTCGCATTTGTTTTAACGATTTCTTTTATTTTAGCCCAGCATGCATCATACGCATCTTTTTGAGCTTTCATGACCCATGGTTTGCTTGAAGAATGTCCATCAGTGATGGTTAGCTGTGCGTTCAGTGTTTGAGTAAGAGGAACTAATTCCACTCTGAGTTGGAAGGTTCTCTTTGGTCGATTCACTTGGTTTGGTTGATTAAGAGGTCCCCGTCTGGAGCTTTAGCCTGTTTCGTTTACTTTTGATGTCTGCTTTTGGCCTCCTCATTGGACCGCGGGATTGTGTCCCCCATGAGGTTGGTCTTGTCGATTTATTTCATTTAGTTTAGTTCCTCCAGACTGATGTCACTTTTGGTTTTATCATTGCTTGCGTTTGGTTTAGAGTTTTCCGGAAGATTCCTGTCGCTTGTTGGTAAAAATGGGTGTCGTTTTACCTTAACGCCCGCTTTTCGGTCTACTCCGTTGCATCTCCGCTTCATCTCCATGTTCCATGTCACTTCCGCTTCACTTTCGCTCGCTCCTCTGCAAAGAGGACGTTAAGGAGGGGCATCTGTTGACACCCGTTTTATGTCGATAAGTTGAGTCGTTCCTCTTACTCTCATTTGTTGATGTCTCGAGTTGTCCATCACTCGTTGGGATTATTTTCAGGCATGTTTTGGGCCAGTTTTATGGGTAGCCTTCCTCTCTGGTTAGGTCCGAGTCAATTCTGGGCTTGATGGGCTTTGATTGTGGTTGATTGGGTTTTTCTATAAGTTTCAAAACCCATGTGCATGTACGGTTCATCCCTGGCCGCTCAATCCATGTGCGGTTGACTGTGGACCGTCCGTCTATTTTGGAATATTTTGGTTAATTTTTTGAATTTCCACCGACAAGCATTTATGGGGTCCTATTCTAGCCGTTCAACATGATGAACGGATGGATGGTAACCGCTCATCTCTCAGAGTCCTGCGCTTAATGGTTTTCTCGGATAATTATCCAATTAATCTATTTATCACCGACAAGGCTAGAATGGTTTGTCCTTGGCCGCTTTACCTTTGAACGGTCTAATCTGAGCCGTTCATCTATGAGAGTCCAACGGCGAAGGTTTCGGTCAGTTCGATGGATAATTTGGATTATTTATGATTTATTTTGAATTTCCACCGATGGGCTTGGACGGCCAGGACATGACCGCCCATCCAGTTGAACTGTCTATCGTAGGACCGTTCATCAGTTCGATTGCTGAATTTCTATAGATTTCCTCTCTCTATCCGTGGTTTTATCTCGAACTTCTCCCGTCATTTTCTCAGCGGATAATCAACCATTTTGAGTGCCGTTTCAACTGGATAAAAGATAATTCAATTATCTACGATTTTTCTTTGATTATCTCGACCTGAAAATGCTTCTAAACCCTAATTTCGAGCTAGAACTTTAGGTGCTCTATAAATAGACCCTAAAGATCGGGTTTGAAAAGGGGGGAGATTTTTGGTCAACGGCGAAGCCCTGCCGCATTCTTGAGCGACCTAGCACCAAGGAGGGAGGCTTTCTACATCCATATAGGCCTCCGGTTCAGGGAGTAGTCTAGTTTTTGAGTCTTGCGTGTTTGATACGTTTTGTCCTTTTTTTTTCATTGCATGCATTATTATTCTTGCTTTCTCCCCACGTTCTTCTTTATCTTCATTGCCATGCACACACCCACCCACGTTTATGACACCCTAGGGGTTTAAAATCCCCCACGTATCCTCCTTTCCACTTATTCATGTTCATTTCTTATTATTTTGACATCTACTACACTTTCCAGTTCTAATTTGGGTTGTTTCTTTGTGTTTCCACGTCGTTTTGCAGGTCAGCAATCCCTAGCACGAGGACCATCCCCTCTGGCCAGCTGGAGAGGGTGGAGGTTGGACCCTTTGCGACTTCTGGCTTGGTGGTCTTGCACGGTTCTCTACAGTCCGTTCAAGAAGAAGAGCGGTGCAGCCTGGGCTGTCCTTCTTCTTCCTGCGGTCGTGACAGAGCCGTTCAACTGCCAGGAGTGCTTCATCCCGCATCTTCTGCAGCGTCCTTAGGCGGTCTATCGTGAGACCGTGCATCCTATAGGTGGTTCTTCAGGAGCCGTCCATCTTCCCAGCGTTGTAGGTCAGGCGAGTACCTCTCCCTCTTTCCAAGGCACGGCATGTTCATCATGCTCGGCGCTTTGGTGGTGATCACAGGTTTTTATTTCCTCCCTTTCCTTCTGTCTTCATTCGTTTCCCACGTCGGATATGGTAGGATAGACGTTGGGAAGGCATTAGGAGGAACGGACGGGAGGAGAAATATATCTACAATTGCATTTGGCTAAGGTTCGTCGTCTTGCATTGTGTGCCCGGATTGGTTGGCCCCTGTGTGCCATGAAGTCTGTGCGAGATGAGTTCCATGTTTTAGCAAGGTGGTTGCCTGCGAGGGTTGTGCCCATTTCCCCTAGTGTGTAAGAATACTGGCGCTGTTTCGGAAGGATGATTGCTGGTTGGGCGGTGTTCGAATTCTTGGCTGGTGCTGGAACTTTCCGATGTGTGGCAGTTCAGAGCCTGCAGAGTTGCAAAGGATTGCCAGATTTGGGAGTGGATCTGTGCTTGGGGTTCGAGGTATGGGAGCTTTCCTCATCCTATTTTCTGAGGTTGACCAGTCGAGTTGTAGATTGTCGGGATAGCGAGTCCCGAGTTGCCGTGTTTGGCTGTGCGCGTGGATCAGAGTGCATAGTGGAAGCGTGGTGGGCTCAGAATGTTGAGTAGTGGATAGCGGATCTAGAGGGGAGGGGTGAATAGATCTGCCCCTCTTTTCGCAATGCAACCCTCTTTAAAGCTAGATGATGATAATAGCAGCAAAATATAACTAGCTTAACGAAGGACACAAATGATTTGCTTAGCAAGATGATTATGCAATATAGATATTGAACCTAAGCATGCATCTAACACAAAGCAATCGCACAAGCAAACCACAACACATGAGATTTTAAGGTGGTTCGGACTGAATCCCCAGTCCTACGTCCACCCCTCACCAAATCCGGTGAGGCTCCACTAGTGCCACGCACTGAACCGCAAATAGGAAAGAACTCCGATTGCCTTCCTACTAACCACAGGTAGGGACGTCAACACCACAGATTGGATAACTTTCGATTGCCTTCCTACTAACCACCGGTAGGGATGATCTTCAGTTTCAAATGATTGAATGAAATGGAAAGAGAACAAATATGAAAACACTCAAACAAGATATAGAATATACTTAAAGAGAAAAGATCTTGTCTGAGATTGTTGGAGCTTGAATCTGATTCTTCAATGGTATCTTCTTCCTTGTGAAATGATCTTCCTTGGATCACCTTGAGTTAATGAAGAAGATAAAGGATGCAGATTTGATCTCCCTTGAAAACCTTGTGAAATCAGCTTCCTTGGATCACCTTGATAGCCTTGCTTGCTTCTGCACTTCTCTTGGAGGTTGATGGCTTCAAAAACAAGCTTGAATCACCTTGGATGGATGAAGAACTCCAGCCCGAAGCACTATTCACGGAGGTGCTACAGTACCCGCGAATCACCTCCTCTAGCCTCCCTTGATCTCTCTTGTTCCAATTGAAGCCTTAGGGTTTCTAACCCCTCATGTGTTGGTTTTATAGACTTTGAATGGTCCTTGGACATCCCCCAGACCAGAACCACAATCCATGGAGGATTGGGTGACTTTGGGGTTAAACAAATGGGTAGAAAGACCTCTCCTCGAGCTTGAAACAAAAGTCAACAAAAGGGGGCCTCGGGGCTGGCGGTCGACCGGAAGGCATGGGACGGTCGACCGAAATTTTACAGTCGGTTGATTTTTCATCTCTGGCAAAACCGGTCGACCGGACACCTAGGGGCGGTCGACCGAAACCTGTAAAAACTGGAGTTTCTCATTTCTGGAAGAACAGGTCAACCGGCCAAGGTGTGTTGGTTGACCGGAAAGACCTATACCTGCAAAAATGAAGTGTTAGCCCAAAGAAACATGTCCATAAGTCAAGATACTCTCGTCCTTATCAATTCCATGCATTTGTGGGTTTGGTTTATGCATTAGATCATTTGAGCATTTCTAAATTTGGTTCCGGGGGCTCCGCCCCCGGAAACCCCCCGCAAGGGGCGCTGCCCCCTTGACCCCCGCGACCTGACCGCGCAGGTCGATCCACGTGCGAGGGAGTAATTATTGAGCTTTCACATTTTCCATCTCCACTCCATTCCTTGTCCATTCATTGGCTTACCTGTCATGAACAAAGCATCACGTATGTCAGTCATATGAGAGTGAAAAATAACAATGACTTATAGTGTTTAGCCATTATCAAAACCATGAATATCAAATAACTCAAATGACCACAGGGGCATAACATTCTCCCCCTTTTTGATGATGGCAACACTGTGAGTCATTATGTGGCAGTAATGTCCAAGATGACAAATTTTATAACATATGCAGCTCAAGATCCATGATAATTAAAGCATGTGAATGCGGATATGTATGCATGGATGATCAAAGCATGTGAATGCTATGCAATCCCCCATCACAGATGAAGGCTCTCTCCCCCTTTGACTCTCCCCCTTTCATAATTCGCTTCTCCCCCTTTGACAAGATGACAAAGGCGCACAGAGTGGACGGACTCACAAAGTGGTACTAACAAACAAGCTCAAGGTAGTAGCTCACAAAGGACTCATATATGCAGATTCTCCGCCTTTGACAACAACAAAAAGGAGGGAGAAGGTAGAGAAGCCTACAAAAGTCTGAGAGACCAGAGCTGAATGGTAGTGAAGAGCAAGCCATTATATGCAAACCTGAAACATACCACGAGCAACATATATGGTTCAAAGTTAATGAGATCCGAGATCATCAACAGAGTTCGAAAAGCATCTACATCCATGTTGTAATAGAAATGAACCAAAAGTGTATATCATGGCGGTGTGTAACCGTCCCTTGTCTTATACATCCATATTCAATAACTACAAAGGGAATAACACAAAAACTAGTATTGAGGCTAAACAAGCATGAGTAAAGCATGGAATTTTATGAGTGCAGCAAATTGGATTTTCAATATCTTTTGAGTTTGAAGGCACATGAGTCATATTTTACGAGCAATCAAGTCTAGTATATGCCTCCTAGCCGTAAGAATACACGTTGTTTAGACGTCAATATCCCTAGGTATTTTACAAAACTGACGATTATGCTTCAGAATGAACAGAGATAGCAAAGTCACGGCATGACATATCCAATCTCATTTCTGTGATGAGAAGATATATTTCTCAGCAATTATACCAGTGCTCTGCCTAGAGTCCAAATATAATTAAGACAGAGATAACAGGGGCACATCATGACATATCATTCGTCACTTGATTTGATGACGTGACATATTTCTCCGTGCAAAAATATCATTGCTCTGTCAAATTGATTTCCATGAATTCCAGCTCATCAAGATGTTTAGAAACAATACTAAGCTCTAGAGTATCACCAAAATTATCATGACGTTTGGATTTTCAGATTTCAGGATAGTCATGCAAAGCACAATATGCAATCTCTAGTTAAGGTCTATTAAAATCACAGAACATAGATGATTTCAGAATAAATATTTTTGAACTTCAAGGAAATCATTAAATCTGAACCATGTTCATTGGATGGACAATCATCAGGGCATATAATAGAAAGCTCTTACGCCGTAGTTCTGTCGGTCTCGTGATCTCAAATCAGACTGTAAGCCATTGAAGTTCAGATTGCAAGAGATTAAGAAAAGCAACAAGACTCCCCCTAAGGATATGCAATGAATGCACTCAAGGAGTTATGTTTGCAATCAAGTGGAATGACGAATGTCAAGGAGAGGTTGACTAGAACCATGTAGGGGTTGACCTGATCAAACATGAATTTGGCATAGATGAAATGCATGACCCAACACATGGTTGTACACTTATTAAATGCAACAGAATGAAGATGAAACATATGCATGAATGCTACAAAGAGATAACTCCCCCTTACTATATGGCCTATATGCGACAGTGACGCATGGTACTTGGCGGAGGTGAAACCTCACGCATATTGAGTGCTTCTAAGCAAGCATAACCTGTCTTTCCATACATCAACATTTAATATACCATGGCCATGCAAGAAGGATGCTACACA
This sequence comes from Amorphophallus konjac, assembly GCA_022559845.1. Taxonomy (NCBI): domain Eukaryota; kingdom Viridiplantae; phylum Streptophyta; class Magnoliopsida; order Alismatales; family Araceae; genus Amorphophallus; species Amorphophallus konjac. The sequence continues at coordinate 162,140,002 of CM040122.1, read as the reverse complement.
AACCATGCAATACATTATGGACATGAATTCAATTTTATTATGCATCATGACTACATGCAATGCTACACCATATGCAAAATGACATATTTACATATAAACAATGCATGGACACCAATCTGCAAAAACACACAACTAAATTAAACAAGATCATCATTTGAATTTTTATTGGCCTGAGGTCGGCAAAGACCTAGCTCCCTCTTAAGTGTAGAAAACCTGTCATTACACAAGGGCTTGGTGAAAATATCAGCAATTTGATTTAGAGTATCAACAAAATGCAGTTTAAAATTTTTCTTAACGACCTCATCTCTAATGAAGTGATGCCTAATCTCAATATGCTTAGTCCTAGAGTGCTGGACTGGATTTTTTGCAAAGTTGATAGCACTAGTGTTATCACACAGAATTGGGACACAACCAAGATCCACTAGGTAGTCTTGGAGTTGGTGTTTAATCCACAACACTTGGGTGCCACAGCTCCCCGCAATAACATATTCTGCCTCTACGGTTGAGAGGGCAACCGAGTGTTGTTTCTTGGAGGCCCAAGAAACTAAACACCCGCCCAGAAACTGACAGTAGCCACTAGTACTTTTGTGATCCAGCTTGCATCCAGCATAGTCCGCATCAGAATAAGATATAAGAGATAAATCACATGATGACGGATACTACAATCCCAAATCTTGAGTGCCGGCAAGATATCTAAGGATACGTTTGACGACAGTCAAGTGGGATTCTCTAGGACTAGCTTGAAATCTAGCATAAAGGCATACACTAAACTAGATATCTGGTCGGGATGCAGTCAAGTAAAGCAAAGAGTCGATCATACCTCTATAGATCTTTGCATCCACTAATTTACCATTTTCATCTGAATCCAGTGATGTTGTGGTGCTCATAGGAGTTGCAATTATTTTGTTATTTGTCATGTCAAATCTTTTCAGCAGCTCCTTGATGTATTTGGCTTGACTTATGAAGCACCCATCTTCTCCTTGGTTGACCTGCAAACCGAGAAAGAATTGGAGTTCTCCCATTAGGCTCATCTCAAATTCGCTAGTCATGAGGTTAGCAAATTCCTCACACATTTCATATTTAGTAGAACCAAACACAATATCATCAACATAAATTTGAACAATCAAGATGTTCTTACCTTGCTTCTTGGTGAAAAGTGTTTGGTCTACCTTACCTCGTGTGTACCCTTTTTCAATGAGGAATGAGCTTAGTCTCTCATACCAAGCTCTTGGTGCTTGCTTAAGTCCATAAAGCTCCCTGTCTAGCTTGTATACAAAATTTGTATGGTTAGTGTTCTCAAAGCAAGGGGGCTACTCAACATAGGCTTCTTCTTTGATCAAGCCATTCAAGAAAGCACTTTTACATCCATTTGATACAGCTTTATTCTAAGGGAGCATGCAAAGGCAAGTAAAATTCTGATGGCTTTGAGTTTAGCAACTGGGGAATAAGATTCATCAAAGTCTACTTGTTGACACCTGAAATATAACAGAGAATAGAAACGAGACATAATGGAAGATTGAGTGAAATATGAATATCCCGAAAGTCCCTGCAAGACCAGGATTACGGAAGATTAATCACTGAAGCTACCACCCGGCTGAAGTCCTCCCCGACCAAGCTGATGTCCGGTATTGTCATCCCCCAGATGACAATACTGATAAGAATTGCAGTCTAATTGACTGATGAAACTCCAAAGATATTCTGATATGACCTTCACCCGTTCTGGCAGGATTCGAAGGACTGACAAATGAAAAGACAGATTAGGCGTCCCTGAAGCCTAGTGATAAAAAGAAGTAGAGCAATAAGAAAAGGAGTCGGGGGCCTAAATGAGCCATGGCGCCGAAAGCCCTTCACCACGGCCCAAGACTGGCGCCGAGAAGCCTTCGCGCCGGGGGCCTTTGCGCCGGGAGCCTTCGCAATATGCGCGCCGGGAGCCTTCGCAAGATGCACGCCGGGAACCTGATATGTGCACACCGAGAGACCCATACGGAGGGAGGAGAGCACTCTGCTTATAAAAACCCCCCTTCCTCTCGAGATAAAAAAAGGAAAAAACAAGAAAGAAGTAGAGGACAGAAGAAACCTCATCCAGAAAACAGATAGAAAGAAAGAGAAAGAAAAGAGAGCGAGTGAAGAAGCTGCTGCGAAGCTCGAGAGAAGGAGAAGGTGGGGTGCTCGGGGAGGGAGAGGAGTCAATGCTCCGCCCTCCCCCATCTTCCTGTCATTCCGAATGGGTTTTCTTTTCATTCTCTCATGTATTCTTTCTACCCTTGTATGTGGGATTTCTTCTACTCGAAGGATGTTCATAGTCCCCTTTCGACCATCGTTCGAGTTATCTCGCAGTAGCCAATGAAGTATGAATAATAAAGATGGTGCAATGAGTAGAAGCTCGAATTTCTTTCTCTCACCCCTCTTTGATGATCGTGGTAGCTATCATTTCGGTTGCGGAGTTTGATCGATGAGTCCATGATTTCAGGTGTCGGTCGGTAGTCCTGGCGGCTGATAGGTACTCCCTGCTGCTTGCCTCTCCCTCAGCCCCGTGGGAGTTAGTACAGAGCCCCGATCCTCACCTCTATGGATCCCTGGGCTTTGTCCAATCTATCTCTCTCTCAGGGTATCTGTCGTCCCCTGCATACATTGATTGCTCGAATGCTTAGGACTCTGATAATCCTTTGTGTTTATACGCGTGCCTGTTTAAGATGGGACGGAGCCAACAAAGCCCCAATCCTCACTGTGGATTTTTGGGCCTTGTTTCCCCCCTCTCTCCCTCAATGTCATCGATGATTTAAACGTCGCGGAGTCCGTGATTTTCTTCTCAAATTTCTCGAGCCACTAGGGCCATTGCAGGGATCAGAGGTTGTCGTCTCTCGATCTCCTGGATGGTCGGCAATACTGATGGTGTGAAGCCTGTTCCGGAGAGCTCGAAGGCCCGGTGACTCTGATCCCTCCAACCCCTTTCATCTGTGACCCCCTGCTGTCAACCTGGTAGGCCCCTGGCTCTTTCCTTACTTGCCTCCTGAATCCATTCCCCAGCCACTGTCTGAATCCTGAGAAAAATCCCTAGAACAGAGCACCGTAAAACCCCATAAGTCCTCACGGCGCTCAAGCCCAGCACCTTCTCGGCATGAATAGTTCCCGACGCGGCGTGCGTCGAGAACTCTCGCGCCGAGATCCTACTCTCCCCCCTTCAGCCTATGCCGACAACCCCCCTTCATGGCGCGCCGGGAACTCCTTTCAGCCCGCGCCGAGAAGCCATGCCATATTTCTGAACCCTCACGCCGAGAACCTCTTTCTTCTTGGTTTTGAACCTTGATCCCCATGTTGTACCCACCCGAGGAATATACAGAGAGCATTTGGCATCCCTTAGGAAATAAATCAATGGGGAGGACTTCCCCTACATTGTTCTGTTCCGATCCAGATTTCTTTATAACCTTATGGACCTAACGGGCTATGTCACTACATGTGCTCCGACGGGTTCCAAAGGAACATCAATCGATGCTATGGATGTGGGCGATGGCCCCGGGCCTGGTGCCCCTTCTTTTCCAGCTTTCAGCCCGGCATCCCGTGGATGATGGCTTATCTCCTCTTGGCATAACCCAAGATAAAGGGGATACACTGCCAAAATTCATTCACGTCACCTTGAGTGATCCTGGTATTCTCTCCTAACCCCGCCGGCCCACGGAGTTCTACCCTTGCATGTTCTCCGATGGTCTTCCAAAGGGGGATATCAATAAGACATCGCGCCTGCACAGGGTGTGTCATGTCGCACCGGTCCTTATCTGGATTCCGGGTTAGATATACCCGATCTTTTACGGATCCCATCCTGCCGCTGCATGGGTGGTTTCCTATCCCCATCTGGCATAGTCCAAGGTAGTGGGGACATGCCGCCGGATTTGCTCTGCAGTTGTTGTATCCTTGCTTCGCTCAGGCCATTTAACGCCCTGCTGATGAACCAACCCTCTCTCTCGTTTGAGTCTTATTTTTGCCGCTACCTTCCTCCTATTTTTGGCGTTTAATCAAGGGTTGTCCTTCTTAGGAAGAGCGTAATTAACGTCATAGCCTTTATGGTATGACGGACTTCGGGTCCCGACTCGGACTTCACAATCGACTGATTAAAAGTCAGATCGAGCGCATAATAAAATTGTCACCTCGGTGACTGGCACGCCAATAAACCAATAAATAACAAATCCACAAAAGAAAAAGCAAAAGCGCGTTCCACAAGTTTGGCACGCCCGGTGGGACTGAGTCTCCCTTCATCTCTACGCCAAAAATAGGAGGCCCAGCGGGCCCCCCTCAAATTTCTGATTCTGTGCGCTTTCCTTATTTTTAGGAAGCTACAATGACTAGTGGAATCATGTCCGTATGCTTCGACCAACAACCGATCGATGTGCATGTCCGAGAGGGTTACCTGGCGGTACCGCTGTCATTCGGGTCGATGCCCCCTGCTGTCAGGCTGCCCAACTACCTGGGCCTCGTCTTCACCGACCTTCTGCAGGTCGACAACAACGAGCAAGGCACTGCTGCAAGTGCCCCGATGAAGACTGCTGATAACAAGGGTAGCTTACCAGAGAGGATGACCTCGACAGCCGTCGCCTACTATGTTCATCATGTTCAAAGGTGGGACACGGTCCCCGCTGCTGCCCAAATGAAGAAAAGAACTAACCGGAGGAGCCGGTATGCTGCTGCCGACCGTCATCTTTCAAATTCTGGGAAGACGATGATGATGGGTGACGTTAGGGTGAACCTCAACGGTCGCCCGAGAGAAGTCCGGCCGGACAGGATTGTCCCGACCGTCCAGATCGACAACAAGTTCCAAGTTCTGGCCACCAGGAGGGCCAACTGGGAAACTGATGAGAGGAAGCCGCTGGCGCCCAAGCCAGCAAGATATAAACAGGTCTGGCGACCAAAGAAGATTCAGAGCTGGGCCCCAACTCGAGATGAGGGGAAAGCTACCGAGGATGCTGTTGCCCGCTTCAGGGCAGGAAGCAGAAGAAGAGAAGGAAAAGACATAAGAGATGATGCTGCTGTTTACCCCAGGGCTTGGGGTAAGAAAGACGAGAAAGAAAATGAAGAAAGAAATCTGACCACTGTTCGTCCCAGGATGAGGGGCAGAAAATATGAGCAGAAGCAAGACCTCTCGGTCCCCCATCCCAGGGCTGGGGGCAAAAGATGGGAAGGAAAGAACTACGCTGCTGCTGCCAACTACTGCCAGGATGGGAGTAGAAGGTTCAGGGAGATAAAGGAAATGAGAATAAGCGAACCAGTCGCTGCTGCCATTCCAAGAAGACCAAGAGCCTGTGCCAGGCAGGCCGATATACTTAAATACTGCAAAGCCGAGCACCTGACTGCTCAGGTGGGGAGACTGGCTTATCAGCAGAAGAACCAGGAAAGATTGATGCTCCAACCAAAGCCACGAAGGCACAACCCAGAGGAGATGAAACAAGTAGTCCAAGACTACTTCCACTACCTGGGGAACTCTGCCCTCGGTCAGCAAAGATTATCCAGTGCCCTGGGCACCGTGGATGAAGAAGAGGAAGAAACCCTTCAAGAAGTGATGCTCGGAGTCTCCTCCTCTGACTCCAATGATTATGAAGAAGGCCACAGAGCCTGGTATGGGAAAGAAGACCTGCATAGGGAAGAAGCCAGAGAAAGAATATTAGTCTTTGACTGGCTCAAATACCCCGATCAGATGAAAAGGAAAGTCTTCAGGCAGAGGGAAAAGATGCAGATCTTTGCCTGCAATATGGCCGGACTTGTCAGGGGGCAAGACATGCTACCAACTCAATCGGACGAGCTACTCAGGCTGGCAACCAGACCCGAGCCTGTCACAAGAAGACGCCAAGCGGCGAAAGATAAGATGAAAACTTATGATGAAACCCGCAAGATCACCACTATGACAATTAATGTGGTAACAACGGAAGAGGAAGACAATCCCTTCGTTGATGATGCTGAAGGGACTTCAGAAGATCTACAGATCCCGTCAACCCTGGATCCCATGATCCAGATGATGTTTAGAAGATATCAACAAGAGATCAATGCTCTCAGAAGATAGCTCAATGAGAGACATGAAGCTACACCAGTCTCCAAGCAAGCCGAGCCTGTGGGGCATACTTCCAGCTCAACAGAGACGACTATCCCAGCTAATCCTCTCCTGGCTGATAAGGGCAAAGCACCAAGCCAACCTGTTCCACAGCAAACAGTAGCTCAGCCCTCTGCTTCTCAGACACAGCCTACAGCGCCCACCTTGCGCGCCACTGTGATGACAACTCCTCATAGTCAGCAACAAGCTCACTTCTTCCCAGAAGACATAGATCCAGCCATAGCCCAGAAGATGATGATTGAAAGAATTGTGGAGATGAAGCTGTCTGAAAAGACTGGTGATGATGCTAGTACCTACGATGTATACAAGGTACCATATCCTCCCCAGTATGCTGCTAAGAGACTACCTCCATGCGTCAGCAAGCCGCCAAAGTTTGAAAAGTTTAATGGCCAGGGCTCTCCCAGGGAGCACGTAGCTTACTACACCACAATCATGGGTGACTTGGCAGCTGATGAAGCTTATCTGCTTAAGTTCTTCGGCTCATCCCTCACCGGGATAGCCTTTGAATGGTATTCAAGCCTGCCGACTGGGTCAGTGACCGATTGGCCTGACATGCAAAGAAAGTTTCGCGACAGATTTCACGTCACGGAAAGAGAAATTACAATAGCCGAACTATATGCAACCAGGCAAAAGTAAGATGAAACTGCACTGGACTACATCAAAAGATGAAAGGAACTTAGCCATGAGATGCAGAAGACCTCCTCATCAAGAAGATGCAGTGCAAATATGTAAGCAGAGCCTCAGGAGAGAGGTACTGGAAAAGATGATTGGTGCAGATGTCAGAACATTTGACCGATTAAATAATATAGTAGCAGAGGTCGAGACGTTCCTGTCTAAGCGTCCGATCGCCAATGCTCCAACTGTGCTGAAAGGGAAATCTAATGATCGACGACCAACGCACTCTGAGGCCAACACCGTCGATTTCAGAACCTTCGAGCAACAGAAAGGGAAGAAGGGGGCAGATGAAGCTCCCCCACCAGCAGACACAGCAGAAAGAAAAGATAAGGTCTCTCTGAGGAACAAAATGAGGAAGCCGTACTCTTTCCCGAAAGATAAGACAGCCGCACTATTCAACTGGGCATACAAGTTCAACAAGGTAACATTGCCTGAGCCAAAGAGACCCGATGACGCGGCGAAGAAAGGTGATCCACTGTTCTGTCCATATCACCGTGCGCTGGGGCACGCGATTGAAGATTGCTACGTCTTCAAAGATATTATGGAAGGCATGGTCAAAAAGGGCGAGCTACAGCTGGGAGATTACCAGGTAGAGCCACCTCGTCCACATGAGCCTCCGGCATTAAAAATGGCCGCCAATATGATTTCAATCTACCAGCAGCTGCCTAAGGAGGCCGTTGAAGAATGTACTAGGCATACTTATGAAGCTTGCTTCCTCACCCCACTGAAGGATCAGGAAGGATGGCAGATGAAACCCATAAAGAACAGAAAGAAGACTCCCGCAGCCAAAACCAATGGAGCATTTATCCGCGGTGTCACACCAAGACCTGAACTGCCTCCAGTAAAGCCAGTATGGCACACAGCTGAGACAGGGCCAGTCATCCGGATCCCCACTCATAACCGGAGAAGACAAGTCCCCCTACCTGCACATAAGGAAGTAAGTCCTGCAGCCAGGCGTTTACAGCAGTATATTAATGGGCTCGATGAATATGAACAGAAAAAGCCCGGGCACCTGCTGGTGAAAGACTGTATACTCTGGGAACAGCTCGAAGAATTGAAAATTAAAGAGCAGTCAGAGGCAGAACAAGAAAAAGCTGAGACTGAACCCTTCTGGGGGCAGGAGCTAATAAAGCCAAATTCCCAGAAGAAGAAGAGACGGCCCAAGTCCAAAAAGGGAAAGAAAGTCACGACAGTACAGTGTAACACTCTGTCAGCACTCTTTACCTCGCCCGGGGAGGATGATGAGGATGAAACATCAAATGCCCCGCTAGAAGCCAACCATGCCGAGGCCTCAACCTCGGCACATGCAACACGCTCCGGAAGAAGGTGGGGGCGCCCACCACCAGCTAATCATAACATTATGTTCAGAGGGGAACAGCCCTACCAGATTCCCGAACCGGAGGTACGAGGTGTCCAGGTTCCTCCCCCTACCGGCTTGTACCAAGAGAAGAAGAAAGGAGGTCAAACTCCAACATTTCTGGAATTTCTGTCTAGTCTAGAAAATGGGCAATCGATACAGGCTGGGCCAGATAAAGGCAAGAGACCCCAGCAATCGGCGTATGTAGCCTACAAACAGAGTGAGAAAGAAGGGGATAACCCTCTGACGGCACCAGGGGCCATTGCTATAGAAGAATCCTCCCAGGAAGTCAGTCCAGAGGTTGAGGCCAGCACTGGTCAGCAGAGGCCACGGGCACCACATGAACCTCCAAAGCCCCGATGGGTAGAGGAAATGAGATTGTCTAATGTCAGGGTGGGCAGCCGGATCATGAAAATGCTAAAGAAGCTCCCTACCAGATTCTCCATCTGGGAGATTCTCTCTCTGAGTGAGGAGGCTCGCCAAGCAATTGTTGATGCCCTGCAGTCGCCGGCACAATATGAAGCACTCTTGACAGAAGTGAATTCTGGGCCGTTGGTTACATTCACAGAAGATGACATGCTGATTCCGAATTCCTGTCATAACAGACCACTGTATATGAGGGGCTCCCTGAACTGTCAGCCACTGAACAGGATACTGATAGATCCCGGGGCTGCCGTGAACATTCTCCATACCGCATCTACCAAAAATATTACTTTGATCTGCAGCTTACCAAGGTCAGAGACATGAAAATTGCGGGATTCAACCAGAAATGTGAGACGCCCCTTGGGGTGGCTGATTTTAACCTCACATTGGGGGATCTCACTACCGTGGTACGATTCTATGTAATCGACTCCAACACCACATATAAGGCCCTGCTGGGGAGACCGTGGCTGCATGAATATCAGATAGTGCCGTCCACGCTGCATCAATGCATTAAATACTGCCATGAAGGAAAAGAAGAGAGGGTGTTTGCGGATCTGCATCCCTTCGAAGTATTCGAGTGCCATATGCTCGATGCATCCTACTACACGGAGGTGTCGCAAAAGGATGAAGAGAAAGAGGCTGTGGTCAGCCAGAAAAAGCCGGCGACGAAGGCAAGAAATTGGTCTCCACCGCCACCAAAGGGCTATATTAAAAAGCATGAGGTATCGCACATCTCTTATGCCGGTGACTTTGCTCGGATCACTCCTCCTAGCATTCACCCGGATGATATCAATGAAGAAATGAAAGAAAAGTACACACAAGTGGAGGTGCCGCAGGGTTTATTCAAACCCATCGTCAACCTTGAGTACCAGACGGTGCTACCACTAAAGACTATGGAAGTCCCTCGCTTCTGCGAGCCTCCTACCATATTCTACACTGGGGAGTCAGTCGAGGAAGATGATCAAGACTGCATGGTCCCTGAAGAGGCTGCAAACCAGATGGTGCCAATTACAGGCTTAGACTATACTACCCGACGGGTTTCGCAGATGTTCTCTAAGATGCAGATGCCATCACTACAACCTGCTGCCCAAAAGAAGGCGTTCCAGGAGCTATGGGATCCGCCTCGGGATAATAAAGAACTGAGGAAGATCACTCAGCACCCAGGATTGGGTTATACCCTTCAAGAATACTATGAAGCTGAGGTGGATGTCATATCTGTCTCCTACCAGCATGAAGACCCTCTCGAGGTGGGATATGACAAGTACCCCTCGGAAGATGAAGAAATCATTTATCAATCCATAATGAACAATGAAGCCCCAGACAGTCAGCCGGAGACGGGGACGTCTGATGAAGCAAAGAAAGATTGGTGCTGGGAAGACCTACCTTGCAAAGAAGATCTGTTCCATGCTGAAGCAAAGTTCGACACGGGAATCCCGGATGAGGATCAAGCAGCCAAAGAGCTGAGGGAATGCCTGGAGTTTGAGCGCATCCTAGAAGAAGTCCGGGCTCTACAGAATGATGATCTCTCAAGGGAGTCTGCATCAGAAGAGCCTCTAAGGGCGGAAGACTCCGTCTTCGAGTTTCCTGCTGATCCAGTTACGTCCTCGGGGCGTACTGAACAGAATACAGCAATATTGGCCGTATATGATGAGCCAGCAACCGCTGATGACCAGTATGATGAAACAGAAAATCATGAAACTGAAGAAGATTATATCCCGGGAGGCTTCATTGACTTGCAAGAAGCCCCGCCCGAGGTCGAAGATGGAGGTCAGGCCACCGTCGATGAGCTTGTAGAAATAAATCTGGGAACCGCAGATGAGCCAAGGCCGACATTCCTCAGTGCACTGCTGGAGCCAGCTACCAGGGAACAGTATATACAGTTTTTGAAGGAATTCCGAGACTGCTTTGCATGGACATATGATGAAATGCCGGGACTGAGTTCTGATGTGGCACAGCACCGATTGGCAATAAACCCAGAGGCTAGCCCTGTAAAGCAGCCTTCCAGGAGAATGCGCCCTGAATTAATAAATCAGATTAACAAAGAGGTTGACAAGCTAATTGATGTAGGCTTTGTTGAAGAAAATCAATACACTACATGGCTAGCCAATATAGTGCCCGTAAAGAAGAAGAATGGGCAGATCAGAATATGTGTTGATTTCGGGACCTTAATAAGGCTTGCCCGAAAGATGACTTCCCAGTACCAATCACTGAAGTGATGATCGATGCAACTACTGGTCATGAGGCCCTATCATTTATGGATGGGTCATCCGGATACAACCAAATCTGGATTGCTGAGGAAGACAGAGTGCACACTGCATTCCGTACCCCGAAGGGGATATTCCACTACAAAAGGATGCCGTTTGGCCTCAAGAATGCCGGCGCTACCTACCAAAGAGCTATGACCAGATCTTTGATGATTTGCTCTTCAAGAAAGTAGAGTGCTACATTGATGATTTGGTAGTAAAAACTAAAAGAAGAGAAGACCATTTGCAAGACCTGAGGGTAGTATTCCAGAGGCTGCGCAAATATGAACTCAAGATGAATCCCATGAAGTGCGCCTTCGGCGTGTCCAGTGGAAAATTCCTCGGGTTTATTGTCCGTCATAGGGGCATTGAAATTGACCCATCCAAGATTAAGGCTATCCAGGAGCTCCCTCCGCCAAGGAATCTGTCCGAGCTGAGATCTCTGCAAGGGCGTCTGGCCTATATCCGACGATTTATATCAAATCTGTCGGGAAGATGCCACCCCTTTCACAAGCTCATGATGAAAGATGTGCCGTTCCTCTGGGACGATGGCTGTCAGGAAGCCTTTGAGAAGCTGAAAGAATACCTCAAGACCCCTCCGGTGCTGGGGGCACCAATTAAGGGCAGGCCCTTGATACTGTATATCGCAGCCACATACTGTTCCCTGGGGGCAATGCTGGCACAGATAAATGAAGAAGGCAAAGAACAAGCCTTGTACTACCTAAGTAGGAGGCTGATTAGAACTGAAGAAAGCTACAGCTACATAGAGAAGACCTGCTTGGCACTAGTCTTTGCTGTCAAAAAGCTCCGACACTATATGTTGTCACATGAAGTCAGATTGATATCTGCAGCAGACCCGCTCAAATACATATTGACTCAGCCAGTACTGAAAGGCCGGTTGGGCAAGTGGGCAGTGATCCTGATGGAATTCGATATTACCTATACACCCCAGAGGGCGATAAAAGGACAGGCCGTGGCTGATTTCTTCGCAGAGCATCCTGTGCCGGAAAATGATATGCTAGGGACTGAGTTACCCGATGATGAGACACTCGAGGCCTGCCAGACCCAGTCAGTTATGTGGCAACTATTCTTTGATGGAGCATCTAGAACAGAGACAGACTCCGATGGAAAGACCAGAATACGGGCTGGAGCCGGTATTGTGCTGAAATCACCAGAAGGGGAGGTCGTGCATACTTCCTGTTCTATAAACAAGCCCTGCACCAATAATGAGGCCGAGTATGAAGCTCTGATAATCGGGCTATATATAAGCCTCAACATGGGTATCCAAATGCTCAGGTATTCGGGGATTCAATGTTGATAATAAAACAGATCCAAGGGGAGTTCGAAGTGCGGAAGCCAGAACTGAGTCCCTACCACCAAAAGCTGTGCGCCTCATGGCGAAATTCTACCATATTGAGCTCAAGCATGTGGGCCGTGGACACAATGCCCAGGCTGATGCACTGGCAAAGCTGGCCAGCTCACTAGCAGTCCCACCAAATAAGACACTGAACATTGTCGTTATGAACCGCGGCAAGTCCCCAGTATGCTAGAAGGGTGCCCCGAAGAAAATGAAGTTGCCACCATCAGCACAGAACAAGTGCCTGATTGGAGACAGCACCTGCTGCAGTGGTTTCTACACCAACAACTGCCGCAGATAAGAGAAGAAAAGATGAAACTCCTGAGAATCAAAGATTCTTATGAACTCAGGAATGGAATTTTGTTCCGAATGATGGCAGATGCACGCAAGAAGATTCTACTCCGCTGTCTGTCCACTGAGGAAGCCTGGCAAGCGATGAAAGAGATACATGCTGGGACAGCAGGTGCCCACCAGGCTGGTCCCAAGATGAAGATAGAAATCAAGAAGCTGGGCTACTATTGGCCCACCATGTTTGAAGACTGCTGTAAATTTGCAAAATCATGCCAGAAATGCCAGGAGCATGCTACTGTGCCTAGAAGGCCTCCTACAACTCTGCACCCTACAGTTCCCAGCTGGCCATTTGCACAATGGGGAACTGATGTAGTCGGGCCACTGCCGACTTCCTCGGCCGGACATAAGTACATACTGGCCATAACAGATTACTTCTCCAGATGGGCGGAGGCTATAGCATTAAGAGAAGTGACTGGTGAACTGGTCGCCAGATTCATCAAGCAGAACATTATCTTCCGGTTCGGGATCCCCAGCCGAATAATATCTGACAATGGAAGTCATTTCAGAAATCAGAAGGTCTATCGGCTTGCTGAGAAGTATAAGATCGAATGGAGGACCTCCACCCCTTACAATCCACAGGCAAACGGATTGGCAGAAGCTTTTAACAAGACTCTCTGCACCTTGCTGGCCAAGGTCGTCAGTTCTAATAAGAAGGACTGGGAAGAGAAAATGTATGAAGCTCTGTGGGCATACCGCACCATCTTCAAGACACCTACAGGGTGCTCACCATACTCGCTGGTATACGGCTCAGAGGCTGTGGTTCCGCTAGAGCTGGAAGTCCCGTCACTCAGAGTGGCAGTCCAATATGGCCTGGCCCGTGGCGAACAGACCAATGCAGAAAGAAGACTAGAAGAACTGGCTGAATTGGAAGGGAAGCGCCTCCAAGCCCAGAAGAGTATCCAAATGTATCAGGCCCGCATGGCCGCTGCATTCAACAAACTCGTAAGAGGATGAGAATTCAAGAAGGGTGACCTTGTCATGGTCAAGAAAAAAGAAGTCATGGCGTCCAACCCAAAAGGAAAGCTGAATGCTAATTGGGAAGGTCCTTATGTGATACAAAGGGTCTACGAAGGAGGGGCCTACGTGGTTGTTAACCATCGAGGGGAAATCCAATTCTCCCCACTCAACGGAAGACATCTAAAGCTATATCATGCGGCACAACTGGCATTCCCCGAGTGATCAGAAAAAGCTACACCCTTTCCCGGTCTAGTGGCACTCCGCCCTAACCGAGCTACCTATTTCTTGGTCTAGCGGCACTCCGCCCTGGCCGAGCTACCCTTCCTTGGTATAGCGGCACTCCGCCCTAGCCAAGCTACACCCCTTTCCTTGGTCTAGCGGCGTTCCGCCCTAACCAAGCTACCTATTTCTTGGTCTAGCGGCACTCCGCCCTAGCCAAGCTGCACCCCTTTCCCGGTCTAGTGGCACTCCACCCTAACCGAGCTACACCTATTTCTTGGTCTAGCGGCACTCCGCCCTAGCCAAGCTACTACCTTCCTTGGTCTAGCTGGCACTCCGCCCTAACCGAGCTACACCCTATTTCTTGGTCTAGCGGCACTCCGCCCTAACCAAGCTACCTATTTCTTGGTCTAGCGACACTCCGCCTAGCCAAGCTGCACCCCTTTCCCTGGTCTAGGGCACTCCGCCCTAACCGAGCTACCAATTTCTTGGTCTAGCGGCACTCCGCCCTAGCCAAGCTGTACCCCTTTCCCGGTCTAGTGGCACTCCGCCCTAACCGAGCTACCCATTTCTTGGTCTAGCGGCACTCCGCCCTAACCGAGCTACCCATTTCTTGGTCTAGCGGCACTTTGCACCTGGCCGAGCTACCCTTCCTTGGTATAGCGGCACTCCGCCCTAACCGAGCTACACCCCTTTCCTTGGTCTAGCGGCACTCTGCCCTAGTCGAGCTACCTATTTCTTGGTCTAGCGGCACTCCGCCCTAACCGAGCTACCCATCTCTTGGTCTGGCAGCACTCCGCCCTAACCAAGCTACCCATTTCCTTGGTCTAGCGGCACTCTGCCCTAGCCGAGCTACCCTTTTCTTGGTCTAGTGGCACTCCACCCTAACCAAGCTACCCTCATCTTAAGCTGGTGGCATTCCCACCTGTCACCCTCTAAAAAGGAAGGAAGAAGAAAGAACAAAAAAAAGTAAAAGTAAAAAAAAATGGGGTTAAAAATAGAGATACCCCGTCAGACTTGCTCCTATATTAGGGACAAGTGCAAAAATGGCCCAAAACCCAGCTGTGGTGAAAACCCGAAAGGGCACTGTAGGCAAAATCGGGTACCCCACCACGTGAAAACCCGAAAGGGCGCGTGGGCAAAAGCAAGAGGGGGCTGACTCCGGTGAAAACCCGAAAGGGCGCTTGGGTCGGTAATGTGGTGATTCCAAAGAAAGCCTCACCTCCCACCATAAAACTCCTCGTCGATCGACCGGCGCCTTGTCCGATCAACGATTAAACCCATCCGGAATGGACCTTACGTCTATTCTGTTGAAGCCTTCATGCATTGCTCGAGAAAATTCCCTCGATAATAGGCCCACCTCGGGATAGACCTTCCGTCTGTCCTGATAAAACACTTTCACTTGTTTCTATCTAAGACCCACAACAATGAAACCCCGTCTGGTTTAGACCTTACGTCTACCCCAATGAAAAATATCCTACGTCTCACCGCGATGAAACCTGTTGTTGACCGATTGGCACACCGCCCGATCAACAATAAAACCCTGTCCGGTTTAGACCTTACGTCTATCCCGATGAAACCTATGAAATCCTTGCATTAGTATAAACCCAATACTAATGATGAAACCTGATGCTGATCGACCGGCACTTTGCCCGATCAGCTATGAAACCCTGTCCGGTTTAGACCTTGCGTCTATTCCGACTAGATCTACAGGTCTCTTTACGTCCCGCCGTGATGAAACCTGCTGCTGGTCGATTGGCACACTACCCAATCGGCGATGAAACCTGTCCGGGCTAGACCCTACGTCTATCCCGATGAAACCTATGAAATCCTTGCATTGGTATAAACCCAATACCGATGATGAAACTCGCTGCCGATCGACTGGCACACTGCCCGATCAGGGATGAAACCTGTCCGGGCTAGACCCTACATCTATCCCGATGAAACCTATGAAATCCTTGCATTGGTATAAACCCAATACCGATGATGAAACTCGCTGCCGATCAACTAGCACACTGCCCGATCAGTGATAAAACCTTATCCAGTTTAGACCCTACGTCTATCCTGATGAAACATATGAAATCCTTGCATTGGGATGAGCCAATACCAATGATGAAACCTGTTATCGATCGACGGGCACGCTGCCTGAGCGACGCTAAAATCCATCCAGGGTAGACCTTCCGTCCGCTCTGACATAGCACAACACTGCTCTTTGAATCTATTCAGACCCTCCGTCTGGATAGATCATGAAACTACATTCCTTTGCGTTAATGTTAAACCCCACATTAATGATGAAACTCATATTCTCGGCAAACGGCCTTGTGCCCGAGCTGCTATTCATATCCTCTGAATCAATTCGGACCTTTCGTCTGGATAGATCATGAAACCCTACTTCCCTTTGCATTGATGTTGGCACCCACATCAATGATCGTGTGTCCACAATAAGCATATGGCGCCATGGTCCATAGGATGAAAGTTCTGGTCCCAGAAAAGACAATGAAAAAAGGAAAAGAGAAAGAAAACGACAAAAAAAAGTATAAAAAAATGGGGTTGAAAATAGAGATACCCCGCCAGACTTGTTCAGGCATTCTGGACAAGGGTAAAAAGGGCTAAAACCCAGCTGTGGTGAAAACCCGAAAGGGCACTGCAGGCAAAATCGGGTACCCCGCCACGTGAAAATCCGAAAGGACGCGTGGGCAAAAGCAAGAGGGGGCTGGCTCCGGCGAAAACCGAAAGGGCGCTTGGGTCGGTAATGTGGTAATTCAGAAGTTCCATGCCAACCGGCACGTTGCCTTTACCTCCCCTTTATTGATGAAGCCTTCCATCAGTCATCTGGCTCTATGCCCCACCGATGATAAAGCCTTTCCGGGGTAGATCTTACGTCTACCCTGATGAAATCTACATACCCTCTTTTCACATATCCCACCAACAATAAAACCGGTCATCATTCCGATGAAGCCTGGCCAGTTCAGACCTTACGTCTGTCCTGATCAAACTCCTAAACCATCCCTTGACCGATCGGCTCCTTGCCCGGTCAACGATAAAACCCTACCAGGATAGACCCTACGCCTATCCCGATGAAACCTACGTATTTCTTGGCAAAGTCCCACCCGCAATAGAACCTGTTGGGGTAGACCTTACGTCTATCCTGATAAAACTTATGAGATTCCTTCGCATCGATATAAACCCAATATCGATGATGAAACCAGCTATTGATCGACCGGCACCTTGCCCGATCAATGATAAACCCTGTCCAGTTTAGACCTTACGTCTATCCTGATGAAATTTATGAAATTCCTTTGCATCGATATAAACCCATATCGATGATGAAACCAACCATTGGTCGATCGGCACCTTGCCCCGACCAATGATGAAACCCTGTCCAGTTTAGACCTTACGTCTATCCTGATGAAACTTATCAAATTCCTTTGCATCGATATGAACCCAATATCGATGATGAAACCAGCTATTGATCGACCGGCACCTTGCCCGATCAATGATGAAACCCTGTCCAGTTTAGACCTTACGTCTATCCTGATGAAACTTATGAAATCCCTTTCCATCGATGTAAACCCCATATCGATGATGAAACCAACCATTGGTCGATCGGTGCATTGCCCGATCAATGATGAAAACTTGTCCAGTTCAGATTTTGCGTCTGTCCTGATGAAAACCACATACCCTTTTCACGTCCCACCTGTGATCAAGTCTACCCAGTTTAGACCTTACGTCTATCCTGATGAAACTTATGAAATTCCTTTGCGTCGATATAAACCCAATATCGACGATAAAATCCGTCACTGGTCGTTTGATACATTGCCCCGACCAGCTTTGAAACCTGTCCGAGGTGAACCATCCGTTTGTCCCAAATGATGTTCTAAACCTCTTTTATTCAGCTACCCCCAGGATTGGGTTTAGGCACCCTCCGGATACCGTCGCGCGGTGGAGCGAGTTCCCCATCCTTTCTCTGAAAGGGTGGACGCTCTCCTGCTAGGTACGGGCTATTCCCATAGGGACCGCTGAAACCGCTGCCAAATCGTCGTATATTGACGGTGCGATAAGTTAAGAACAAACCACATATGAGACTGGTATAAAGATTCCTTTTCATTGAATAAAAAAAGGGAATACAAAAAGGGCCCCTGAGGGGGAATTGTATTACAAAAAGGGGGAAACAGATATTCACGGGCGCCGGAATATGTCTTCGAAGGCCAGAAGCCCTACATACGGGGCAGCCCCCAGCTCATGAAGTCGAGCCTCCTCCTCCTGCAGTCGAACAGACTCGTCCCGAAAGGATGCCACCTGCCCCTCCAATAGAGCTGCTTCTTCCTCGAGCTGCGGCCGGGAAGTTGTTATCTGCGGCAGCTCAGCTCGGAGACCAGACAGTTCAGCCTCCAGAATGGTTATTCGGCCGCGCACGAACTGCTCCCGCTGCGCCAGAGACTGCAGTTGGCACTGTCGCTCCTGAAGAGTAAAGTTCATTTTTTCTAGCTCAGATTTGCACTCCATCCTTTGCAACCTCAAAGCCGCCAGTCTGTCAGACATAATGTGTGCCAAGAAATCCCGGCGATGTACAAATTTCAACAATAACAGAACCCGCTGGGTCCATATTTCTAGAGGACAACCCATTGCCTGTAAACCAGCGGTGAAACGCTCGGCTATCTCCTTCAACTGCGGATAAGTTAGTCCGGGCTGGGATTCCACTAGCTGGCGCAACATGTCCAGATGTTGCCAGACAAAACTCTCAGGTGAAGCAAAGCCAGGCAAGGGAAGTGGAGCCACTTCAAAGGTTACTTCACTGTCAATGTCTGCCCATAGGGTGATATCTGGCTGAGAAGAAGAAGACGGGAGGTCTGCCGAAGGCGCCAACTGAGCTCTCTCCACAACCTCTGACGAAGCCGAGGGACCTTCCACCTCCATCTCCTCGAGGGTCACCGTTTGAATGCTCGCGGGGGTGACTCCAGTAAGTGCCGGAGTGGTTGCTTCCTGGGTCTCTAATGCAATACCCGCACCTTCAACATCCTCTTCGCAGGGTACCTCCTCCTCAGATTCTGAAAGTATGGAGATAGATTCCGGGGCAGTTATAGACAATACTCCAATTTCTGTAACGGCTACCTCTCCTTCTTCCACCCCCGCTGCAACAGCCAGTTCCTTCAATGTCAAGGCTGCAGGGGTCACAGCCCGGAGAGGCAAGGGTTCACTCTCCATGATTGATGTTATGGGAATTGCCGATTCAGGCGCAATGGTCAGCACTGCGGCCGGTATAAAGGCGGAACCCCTAATTGGGTCCATCTCAGCTCTGAAATCCAGGACCTTGATGAGAGCCGGGCTTTCCCCCGAAGTCCTCAAGTCCAACAATGCTAAGTCCGTAGAGGACTGCACCCTCACCGGCACAGGGCGGATTATCTCAGGAACGCCTGCCCAGGCTACTGTCGAAGCAGGAACAATGGCCAAGGCGTCAGACAGAGTGGCTTCAAAGGCCGCAGTCATCACCGGGCTAGCAACAGGGGATTCCTGTGAACAGATCAATACAGCATCAAGCAGCAGATAAAAAGGGGAAACAATGAGGAGAAGAAAAGAGACTCACTTCTAATATAATGTCAATGTCCTCAAAGGAGTGCAGAGGAGGAGAAAGTCCCGCTGCTGAAGCAACAAAAGGAGGAGTTATATCTGCCTCGGTATCCAAGCCGGTGAACTCTTCTTGTAATTCCTCCTCAGGAGATGGCACCAGCAACTTGGAGGGGGTGAATAATGGAACAATGGCGGTGCATGCGGATGGGGCCTCTGATTTGGAAACACCCTCCGTCTCGCTCTCGCTGAAACCTGCTTCTTCTCCATCTGCCTCAGAAGCGGTCGCGGAGCTACTAGAAGAGATTTCTACACTATCCACGGGCGGGACCGCCATTTCTAACGTCTGCCTGGAAGAAGACCGGGTAACTATACGCCTCACAGGGACGAGGCCCCGTTTCGTCTGGGTCTTATGACCCTCCTGTGGCTGAGTGATATCGCCAGCCTCTCCCGTAATTTCAGTCTCCTCCCCGACCGTCACTATAGGGAAAAGCTTGTGAGAGGGACAATGAAAAGTAATTGAAATATGCAGAAAAAGATGAAAAAGGCATGCTTACCCTCCGCCTCACTAGCCGGCGTGGGAGAAGGCAGCCTGGTCTCCACCACAGAAGATGCCACAACTGGCTCTTGGGCTGTGCAAAAGGGAGGGATCAGATTCAAGGACTTCTTTGAAATCCAGCAAAAGAGGATGAAGAATGCAACTGCAGGCTATTGATGTTACCCTGAACCGATGTTTGAGCAGCCTCCCTTTGAGATTCGAACTCATCAAATGAGGGAATATCAGGGAGAGGGGTCCCAGTGTCCATCGCTACCGAAGCCGACTGCTGAGCATGAGCCTTCTTGGCCTTCCTGGCCTTCCCGACTGCAGCCTTGACTGCAGAAAGCTTTCTCTTCTTGCCAGGAGGCAGGGGAGTGGTAGTCGGTGCTACTGCAGGGACTTCGAAATAAGTAGGCTTCTCAGCCTGCGCAATGATCTTTCTGTATAGCCCCTGTCGCTTTATATCCGGCCTGTCTGTTGAAGACGGCAGAGAAGCAATGAGGTCAGTGAATGCAGAGTTTAAATATTTAGCAGAAAGCACTACAGTCAGAAAAGAAAAGATCATACCTGCGGGGCCATCATAAAAGACAGAGAGCGGCCAGTACAGATAAGCTACCTCCTTGGAGCGGGAAGCAGCCTCCTTGATAAGCCAACAGACATCACCAAATGTCTGGCATTTCTCCACTAAAGCTGCTAGATCACTATGACCACGTGAGTCAAGGCATCGAAATAAGTCGAGGTGGTCCATGCCCCAACCGTCGACATAATGAAAGGAGATGAACAGTGGCTTATTCAAGATGCCGGCTAGCGGGCTTTCCGCAGACAACCCATGTAAATTCAGCAGAATGAACAGCCAAGACGTTTGCTTGTAGTACGTCTGAGTCCTGTCCTCCCTACGCACAAACGTCCTATATGGATGAAATCTATCTGTCGGACCCCTCCAAGGGACTACTGCCGGGAGCGGCTCTTCAACAGGAAATGGGTATTGTTGCGCCTCCAAACGAGCGCCCCCTACACGGCTCAGATGTTTCAAGCTCTGCATGAAAGTGTCCTCGTTGATAGCAGCAAAGACAGGAGCAGGCGGGTCGGAATTTTTTTCCTTCAAAGCCCGACGCTGGGCCAGATATTTCTCCGCCTCCCTCTGGTGCTGTGAGTAAAGCCTTTTCAGGTGGGCCTCGGGGATGTCAAACACTGGCCCGGGCTGTTGTTTCAAAAAGGAACGCTCGGCCACGTCCCAGAATGCACCTCTACTATCCCTGTAAAAGCTGGTTCGAATGTTCCACCATTTGATGTATTCTGATGTTACCCGGGGGACACGGTTGGAAACAGTGGGAACTCTGAAAACTGCGCCATCCTGGCGATGATAGAAATCCCACCACAACCGGCCATCGCCGACAATGGTGGACCCATGCTTAGCCCGGCTATCCAGGGGAAATTGAGCAACTGATGTAGGGATATGCTGGTCGTAACCAAAGTTCCGCCCAAAGCGGAATGGATAGTATGGTTCCAGAAGAAGCAGGCCACCCTTTCTGAAAACTAAGACACTAGGCCGAATGGCCATGGCCCATCTGACCAGCTCCGGCTCCAGGATAGACCGAGCAGTATTAACCCCTGAGACAGGATGGACATAGGTCTCTACCTCTTCCAGCTTGCACTCTCTCTGAGAATGAATCAAAGGAGCTGAACCTGCCGCCAAGCTCCAGAAATGAATGCTGCCAGGGGCATCCACCGGCACCTTTATCAGTCGGCCCCTTATTTTGAACAGCTGATCATAGAAAGGACCAGGTTCAGCACTGGCAAACTCAATCATTCTGGGCAATACTGTATCTGCCTGCAAAGTTCTGGGAGCCAATTCAGGAAATAGACTGCAGACCCAGGCATTGAAGAAATGAAAAGGACCCACAGTCCTCAAAGAACGCGGAGTCCGATGCTTGTACAAATCTCCCAAAGATTTGTAGATTAAACACAAGGCCACTGGGCAAAGCGACAGCCTCATTCCCCAGGCCATCTGACAGGCCGGGTATATAGCTTCTGGCCGGATGATTGTCTCGTCCCCTTGAGGGAGGGCGAAAGTGCACAACCAGAATGTGAAGTAAGCCGCACAATGTGTGATGGGGTCTACACCTGCTGGGTTGGGACCACCTCTGCCTGCACGGCGCAATGAAGATGGCAGCGCTGACTTATAGCGAGGAGCCCTTATCTGCTTGCTAGCAGCCGGTCCCAGGGAAGGAAAGTCTGCATGTCTTAAGGGACCGTCAAAGAAATACTGAATCCACTGCCCTATCCGGACCCTCAGCTTGCTGCCTTTCTCTCGGGGATGATAGCCTTTGGAGGACCCTCTACTGTACGCCAGACAGATGGAGCGATATGCCTTCATTAGATACCGGTATGAGAAGCCAAGGGAATACTTGCCTTCACCATCGGAACTATCCTTCTCAGAATCTGCCAAGCAAACTTCTTCATACGGCTCGCCATCAATAGGCAGTCCGGAAAGCTGTGATAGACTCCAGAGGTCAAGAGATGTCTCGCCCTCTGCTGTATAAAATGTGTTGAATAAAGGGCAGAATACTTCAAACATTCCACAGCATAACCCTCTGGATATGGGATATCAAAATCTGGAAGCAAAGACACTGTGATATACCCCGGCTCTGATCAGCAGAGGGGCATATTCCTTCAGAACAAACTCAGTAAACTCCACTGCTCCTACTCGAAATAGGTGGGCGTCAGTGATCTTGGTATCTCCAAACCAACCAGCGGCCAAATGATACTTGAACTGAACGGCCGAACAATTCAGCACAAAAGGCTCTTCGCGGTACCCCCACTTTACTGGTGCCAGGAAGAGACCGTAGCCGGGCTTCTCCCTATGAACTCGGCCACTGGCATTATCCCACCGAGCAGGTGTGAACTCCGGGGCCCGGGTCAGCATTTTCTTTTCCGGCTCCAGCTCCGATATGCCAAGGACTGCATCCCAGTCACGCTTCTCCCCGGGAAGATATATAGCCTTCCCACGATACACTGAATCTTTCAGGCTGTCTCTCTCGACCAGAATTGCGGCTTCAACTGCACGAGCTATTCGATAGTCCCGCATTCCACCCACGGTGAAAGTCCGGATAAACGGCATCAAGTGCTTGTCCTTCGGGAAATCCGGACGATAATCAGTGCCCCGTCTGAAGCATGTTTCCATGCCAGTGGAGTATACCCGGGATGTTGACACCGTGTCGTTTCAGAATCAGACGATTCATCAACGGAAGCGATTTTGTCGTATCCGAAGTCTAGACTGTGCACATTCAGCCAGTTTACTGTGGCCCGTGATATATCTGGCTGGGCTGACGAACTGGCCCCGACAGCTCCAGAGGATGCAGCAGCAGAGCCGGAAGCCATTGCAATATCTGCAGTCAGAAAAAGGAAATGTGAATTAAAAGTCCTAGAAAAGAGGCAGTCTTATAAAGATTGTGATATGAAGCCCTGTAAAGAAAATTTTCAGCAGCACCTCCCCTTGTTCGGGGCCTGCCCAAGAGAATAGGGAGTCGCCAACCAAGAGGGGGCGATCCCGGAAGCAAAAGGGATTAAATCCCCAAAGAACGTTCTACCCGGGCGAAATCTAATGAGACGGGAAGAAAGCTGGACGGCCGGAGGGGAGGAACTCGCCGCCACCGCCGAGAAGGAAAAGAAACTGAAGAGAGAGAAGAGGCCGTATCGAATGAGAAGGAAGGAGGCTTTCGGCGCCTTAAATAGAAGCCCTAAGCAAAGAGGTTCTCGGCGCGGTCAAATGCGCGCCGAGAACCCCCAGGCCGAGAGCCCCCTTCGGCCGAAAGGCGCGCTGAGAAAAGGCCGCCGAGAACCCTAGGCCGAGAGCCCCATTCGTCCAAAAGGCACGCCGAGAAGTGCTGCCGAGAGCCCCCCTTGCCGGGCGCGCCGAGAAGCTCTCCGCCGAGAGCCCTACCGGTGATTGCGCCGAGAAGCTACAGGCCGAGAGAGCCGTGACGAGAACATCCAAAACAAAGAGATCGAAAGGGGTTGAATGAAATTACAAGAAAAGTCAATGCAAAGAAGCTTCCAAGCTGCAAGATGAAAGATGATTAGCAATCCCAAGCTGAGAAATGAGATCAGATGCTGAATTATGCACCTGTAGGCACCGTGTCATTTATTCTGCGTTCTCGCTACCTGCAAGTGGGGGGCATTTGTTGACGCCGGAAATATAAACAAAGATAAAGATGAGACGAAAGATCAGATTGAATCAGAAATGAAGACCCGAGGAACTCCTACAAAACTAGGATTACGGAGAGTCCATTACTGAAGCTGTCACCCGGCTGAAGCCCTCCCGGCCAAGCTGATGTCCGGTATTGTCGTCGCTCAGACGGCAGTACTGATGAAGAACTGCAGTCCACTGACTGATGAAAATCCCCAGAAATATTCTGATGAAGCTATGCTAACTCACCAATTGATGGGCCTTCGCCTAGCCTGATGGACTCGAGGGACCGACAAATCAAGGGACAGATTAAGCCACTTTAACAGCTCAAGCTTACTAATGAGGAAGCATAAAAGACTAAAAGATCTAAACGGGCCCAGCCGTGTGGCGCCGAGAGCCCAACAAGACCCATATGAGGAAGGGGCGCCGGGAAGCCTACTGCCTCCGAATAAGGAGCGCCGGGAGCTCATCAACCGTGCGCCGAGATGATCATGTCGATAGGGGGAGAGACTCTGCTTATAAAAACCCCCCTTCCTCTCGAGATAAAGAAAGGAGAACAACAAGAAAGAAGTAGAGGACAGAAGAAACCTCATCTAGAAAACAGATAGAAAGAAAGAGAAAGAAAAGAGAGCGAGTGAAGAAGCTGCTGCGAAGCTCGAGAGAAGGAGAAGGTGGGGTGCTCGGGGAGGGAGAGGAGTCAATGCTCCGCCCTCCCCCATCTTCCTGTCATTCCGAACGGGTTTTCTTTTCATTCTCTCATGTATTCTTTCTACCCTTGTATGTGGGATTTCTTCTACTCGAAGGATGTTCATAGTCCCCTTTCGACCATCGTTCGAGTTATCTCGCTGTAGCCAATGAAGTATGAATAATAAAGATGGTGCAATGAGTAGAAGCTCGAATTTCTTTCTCTCACCCCTCTTTGATGATCGTGGTAGCTATCATTTCGGTTGCGGAGTTTGATCGATGAGTCCATGATTTCAGGTGTCGGTCGGTAGTCCTGGCGGCTGATAGGTACTCCCTGCTGCTTGCCTCTCTCGCAGCCCCGGGGGAGTTGGTACAGAGCCCCGATCCTCACCTCTATGGATCCCTGGGCTTTGTCCTCTCTATCTCTCTCTCAGGGTATCTGTCGTCCCCTGCATACATTGATTGCTCGAATGCTTAGGACTCTGATAATCCTTTGTGTTTATACGCGTGCCTGTTTAAGATGGGACGGAGCCAACAAAGCCCCAATCCTCACTGTGGATTTTTGGGCCTTGTTTCCCCCCTCTCTCCCTCAATGTCATCGATGATTTAAACGTCGCGGAGTCCGTGATTTTCTTCTCAAATTTCTCGAGCCACTAGGGCCATTGCAGGGATCAGAGGTTGTCGTCTCTCGATCTCCTGGATGGTCGGCAATACTGATGGCGTGAAGCCTGTTCCTGAGAGCTCGAAGGCCCGGTGACTCTGATCCCTCCAACCCCTTTCATCTGTGACCCCCTGCTGTCAACCTGGTAGGCCCCTGGCTCTTTCCTCACTTGCCTCCTGAATCCATTCCCCAGCCACTGTCTGAATCCTGAGAAAAATCCCTAGAACAGAGCACCGTAAAACCCCATAAGTCCTCACGGCGCTCAAGCCCAGCACCTTCTCGGCGTGAATAGTTCCCGGCGCGGCGCGCGCCGGGAACTCTCGCGCCGAGATCCTCCTCTCCCCCCTTCAACACATGCCGAGAGCCCCCTTCGTGGCGCGCCGGGAACTCCTTTCAGCCCGCGCCGAGAAGCCATGCCATATTTCTGAACCCTCACGCCGAGAACCTCTTTCTTCTTGGTCTGAACCTTGATCCCCATGTTGTACCCACCCGAGGAATATACAGAGAGCATTTGGCATCCCTCAGGAAATAAATCAATGGGGAGGACCTCCCCTACATTGTTCTGTTCCGATCCGGATTTCTTTATAACCTTATGGACCTAAAGGGCTATGTCACTACATGTGCTCCGACGGGTTCCGAAGGAACATCAATCGATGCTATGGATGTGGGCGATGGCCCCGGGCCTGGTGCCCCCTTCTTTTCCGGCTTTCATCCCGGCATCCCGTGGATGATGGCTTATCTCCTCTTGGCATAATCCAAGATAAAGGGGATATGCTGCCAAAATTCATTCACGTCACCTTGAGTGATCCTGGTATTCTCTCCTAACCCCGCTGGCCCACGGAGTTCTGCCCTTGCATGTTCTCCGATGGTCTTCCGAAGGGGGATATCAATAAGACATCGCGCCTGCACAGGGTGTGTCATGTCGCACCGGTCCTTATCCGGATTCCGGGTTAGATATACCCGATCTTTTACGGATCCCATCCTGCCGCTGCATGGGTGGTTTCCTATCCCCATCTGGCATAGTCCAAGGTAATGGGGACATGCCGCCGGATTTGCTCCGCATTTGATGTATCCTTGCTTCACTCAGGCCATTTAACGCCCTGCTGATGAACCAACCCTCTCTCTCGTTTGAGTCTTATTTTTGCCGCTACCTTCCTCCTATTTTTGGCGTTTAATCAAGGGTTGTCCTTCTTAGGAAGGGCGTAATTAACGTCATAGCCTTTATGGTATGACGGACTTCGGGTCCCGACTCGGACTTCACAATCGACTGATTAAAAGTCAGATTGAGCGCATAATAAAATTGTCACCCCGGTGACTGGCACGCCAATAAACCAATAAATAACAAATCCACAAAAGAAAAAGCAAAAGCGCGTTCCACACTACCCCAAACTCTTGATTATACCCTTGAGCCACCAATCTAGCCTTGTTTCTTATTATCTTGCCATCCTCACTGAGTTTGTTCCTAAAGACCCATTTAGTGCCTATGACAGATTGTGATGAAGGTCTAGGAACAAGATGCCAAACTTTGTTTCTTTCAAACTGGTTTAACTCGTCTTGCATTGAATTTATCCAATTTTCATCATTCAATGCCTCATCAACATTCTTGGGTTCAATCTGGGAGACAAGAGTAAGTTGATCTAATTCTTCCACAATTCTAAAATGTGACCTTGTTCTAGGTGGGTCATTCAAGCTACCAATGACATTTTCTAAATGATGATCCTTAAGAATTCTAATGTTTGTAGAATCATTACCTTCTCCTGGAGCTTGATCCCTTGCATTGCTTGATTCAGCTCGGTCACCATCTTCTTTTGTTTCTTCTTGTGGAGGATCACTCTTGTCCTTCATGCTTAGGAATTTCCCATCTTCATCATTTTTCCTGCAAGAGTTATCATTGTTAGAATCATCATGATATTCATCAAAGGAAACATGGGGTGATTCTTCCACAATTTGACTCTTAATGTTATAAATTCTATAAGCCATAGATCTACCAGAATATCCAAGAAATATACCTTCATCGCTCTTGGGCTCGAATTTATCTAAGTCTCTTTTGTCATTATTGTGGATGAAGCATTTTGACCCAAACACTTTCATATGTGAGAGAGAGGGTTTTTTACCTTTCAGCAACTCATAAGGAGTCTTTTTGGTGTGTGGCCTTACCATAGAGCGGTTTATAATATAACATGCCGAGTTTACCGCTTCAGTCCAAAATTTCCTTCGGAGTTGCCGTTCGACAAGCATTGTTATTGCCATCTCTATGAGTGTTTGATTCATTCTTTCAACTACACCATTTTGCTCCGGGGTTCTTGGTGAAGAAAATCGGTGTGAAATACCTTCAGCCCTGCAAAGATTATAGATGTCAGTATTTTTAAATTCACCACCATGATCAGATTGAATGTTAGAAATCTTAAACTCACCATCTTGCTTTATCTTCATATAGAGTGCCTGAAACTCATCAAAAGCATAATTTTTATGTGTGAGAAAGAAAATCCATGTGAACCTAGAGTAATCATCCACCAAGACATATCTATATTTTCTACCACTTAAACTAGTAATTCTAGTTGGACCAAACAAATCCATATGAATCAGCTCAAGTGGTTTAGATGACATGTTTGCAGATCTAGTCTTAAAGGATTTTCTTGTTTGTTTACCTAGGGCATATGCATCACACAATTTATTTTCTTGTTTAAAAGAAAGTTCAGGCAACCCATTCACCATTGAATGCTTCAAGAGTTTATGTAAGACATTGTAGCTAGCATGTCCTATTCTACGATGCCATATCCATGCAAACTCAGATTTTGGTGTAGCAAGATAAAGGTTTAAATGAGCAGGATCATCTAAGTCAATCATGTAAACATTGTTGACTCTCTTACCAGAAAATTTTACCTTGTCAGATTTTGGTTCAAGAATTCTGCATTCATGAGAGTCAAACAACACTTTGTGACCCTTATCACACAATTGACTTATACTAAACAGGTTGTATTTCAAACCTTCAACTAGCAGCACGTTACAAATGGAGTTGGAGAGATTCTTACCTACATTACATGTTCCAATGATTTTTCCCTTGTTGTTCTCTCCAAATGTGACGTATCCTCCTTCCTTTTCCTCCAAGAGACAAAATTTTGATTTGTCTCCAGTCATGTGTCTTGAACAGCCACTATCAAGGTACCACCTGTTATGCATGGCTGCAAGACATTCCTGCACAAGCAATTAAGCAATGGTGTTTGGAAGCCAACCAAATTTGGGTCCCATCAAACTTTTCAAAATTTTAAAACATGAAACCATTTCTTTTAGAATCTAAACCTTCTTAACATTCATGTTTTGTTTGCTTAGAGCAGGGATTTGATTTTTTTTTCAATCTTGACATTCATTTTCTGTTTGGAGGCTCTTGGTTGGAGTTTGTGGAAGTTTGATGAAGTTTGCTTCTTAAGCCATTGAGGCGATTGGTTGGTTTTGGGTTGAAAATGATTGTTTTGCCACCTATGAGATTGATTCATACAGAAATCACAATTTCCCCAAAAATATGGTGGTGTCAACCTATGGCAATGTCGACCTGTGTGAAATTGTTTGGCGGTATGAATGTTTGATGGCCAATGTGGTGTCGACCTGTGTTGTGGGGAAGGTTGACTTTTCTTAGGCTTTTGAGCAATCTTTTTGGGGATTTCAGTGGCTTCTTCTTCAACCTTTTCTTTTCCTTTCTTCTTTTGTTTTTGCTGGTTTTGTGTGGGAGTTGTGTTTGAGGTGGAAGCTTCGGAAGATGAAACAAATGTGACAGTTTTTAACCCAATTGGCCTTTTTTTGTAGGTTCAAAACATAACCCTTCCTTGATGAAGTTCATTCTAGTACCTAGCAATGCATCTAAGTTTTCTTTTCCATTCATAAAGTTTTCTAAAGATTGTTGTTTGTCCTTTAACTCTTTTTGTAGGTTTTCAATATTTTACAAGAGTTGAGTGTTGACGTGTTTGACTGCTTCATATTTCTCATTGCTTAATTTGCTATCCTTTTCATAGGTTTGCATTTTGAGTTTCATGCTATCAATTTCATTCCTTAAGTCCTCATTTTCAGTTTCCAAGTCAGCAATTTCTTTTCTTCCCTCTTCCAAATCCTCAATCATTTTCTTAAGATCTTCAATCTCAGTTTCAAGTAGAGCATTTTTATCATTCATATCATGATCATGCACAAACAAGTTAATTTTCTTTTTCAATGATTTATTCTCCTTTTTGTACATGTCATATTTTTCCATGAGTTGTATATATGCTTCCTCCCAATCATCAGTTGTATAATCTTCAAATGGAGAATTTACCTTAGTTTCTTCGTCACCTTTGGCCATGAGACAGAGATCTTCTTTTTCTTTGTCCGAGGAGCTAGTTCCGTCATTACTTTCCTCTTCATCGCTCCATGTGGACACCATGGCCTTGTTCTTCTTCTTGCCCTTCCATTTGTCGGCTTTTCTGAATCTATCGGGACAATCATTCTTGAAATGTCCTGGTTGTTGTGCCCTTGTGGTTTTGATGTCAGCAAGCACTATGAGTATGAATGATTTATCACCATGTGTCTACACTTGTTGGTTCTTCTGCACATTTCATCAGTGCATTATCTGCCATATGCATACACTGCATCAGTGCATTCATCAGCCGATTCAATTCATTATCGATGCGTGTTCATTATACATTCATGAGCATAGTCAGTGCATTCGGTTGTTTCATGCATGCACAAAGTCTGCACATTCTCTGTTGATATGTCCGTGCATCACTTTAACAAGTCTGTACATCGTCTTGTCACATGCACGCAGAGTCTGTACACTCGTTGACGGCATGTCCGAGCATCCATTTTCAATGTGCCTACTTCTCTATCTGCATTTGTGCAATCTTTCAAAACAAAGTCTATACATCGCCACATGCTATCAAGTCTATACATCACCGCATGCTATCAAGTCTATACATTCTCTGGTGGCTTGTCTGTGCATTCACCTTCATTGTACATACTTTACTATATGCATACTGCATTGAATTGTCTCGCACATACACTAAGTCTGCACACGACTGCCTTGATGACTGAGCAAGTCTATACATCCATTAGCTGATGACTGAGCAAGTCTATACATCCATTAGCTGATGACTGAGCAAGTCTATACATCCGTTAGCTCAGCTCGTGGCTTAGTCAGTGCATTCGTGTTCATTGTGCATGCGTGCATCTTTCTCATCAAAGTCTGTACATTCTTTGGTGGCTAGTCTATACAGCCTCCATTGTTTCACTCGACCAAGTCAGTACAGCCAGTGTTCTTCATGCATATGCAAAGTCAGTGCATCACGTTGCCTTATGCATACACAAGTACACAAAGTCTGTACAACCTATGTTGATACTAGCAATTAAGTTCGTGTATTAATTCATAAGTTTGTACAACTGTTGCTGGTACGAGCGTTTAAGTTCTTACATCATCACACCAGCAAGTATGTACATCGTTGTCGCATGCACACTAAGTCCATACACTCCTTGATGGCATGCCTGAGCATTCATCTTCATTGTGCATACTTTGTTACATGCATACTGTACTACACACCAGCAAGTATATACATGCTTAGTTCAAATCTCAAACGTACTCGATGCATCATTTTCTTTTCCTTCAGATTGATTCAAACTGATATCAAGTTTAATCTGACAGGACTTTTGTTCGAGGAACCTAAGAAGGGCACGTGATCCAAGAATGGAGGATGTGCCAGGATCGTGACACGTGTAGTGCAGCAGGCTGAAATGCTGCCACGTGTTCAAGGCGCTAGGGCGGGAATTCGTGGAGGACACACGCCCACCTATCTGCTCCTGATATAAAAAGAAGACTTCTCCATCTGGAGAAGATGATCGTGAGCAGAGTGATCGAAGTAGGGGAGCCCATCTGAAAGAGCAGAAGCAGAGAGAGAGAGAGAGCCTGCACGATCCAGAAGAAGAGAAAGAAAGAAGAAGAAAAGGAGAAAGAAAAAGAGAAAGAGAGATCATCAGAAGAAGAAAAAGGAGAGTGAAAAGAGAGATAGAGAGTTCATGAAAAAGAAGAGAGAAGACTTCTTTGAAGATGTGTTATCTATTGGCTCTTGGATCAAATCCAGACCAACTTGCTCCTTGAGAGCTATTTTGTGCTTTATCGTATACAGCTTTCTGTCACTGTGATTTCCCATTTCCTATTTTTCTTTTGAACTCTATTTCAAGCTGTTAGTCAGCAGAGCTAAGCTGTATTGCTCAGCGTTGCAGAGGAGGATTCCTCTGGATGGGTTAAGCTGTAATCCCCAGTGGTTGCAGAGGAGGATTCCTCTGGTCAGCTAAGTTGTATTGCCCAGCGGAAGTAAGCTATGATGCTCAGCTGGTTGTAGGCAAGCTGTGAGGCCCAGCCGTTTAAGCTGTGTATCAGCGGAATCCACACTCTGGTTTGAGTGTGGGGTGGACGTAGGTCTGGAGGACCGAGGCACCTTAAAAATCTTCTGTGCAGTGGTTTGTGTGTTGATAACGCGAAAGTTTGTCGTTTAAAACACACGTATAACAATATTAAAACCGAACTCGCACAAAATGATCAAAGGAGAACGTAGTACTATGGCAAGCACGGGTCGAATCCACAGGGAAGAAGATACTTTTAGAGTTAAAAACCTTGTAACCTTTTAGAAAATGTTTATGATTTTTTGTAGCTTGAAGAGAATGATTAAACAAAGAATGATTCCAACAATTAAATCAAAATGCCTATGATTATGAGTCTATGCCATGGGAAATAATTGCATAACATTGGGAAGAAGAGGTAGAAAAAGTAAGAAGAGAGGGAAGATGAACAAACTCTAGATCAAATGAACACTTCTTTCATTAACATAAAGAAACGATTACATGAAGTGCAAGACGAGCTTACAATAAAGATGTGACGAGATTACAATGAAGTAAAATGAAACTAAAGCAATAGCAACAAGAGGAGCCTGAGATGTGAAGATGGTAGCTGCAATGGTGATGACGGCGTCGTCCTCTCTTGGCCTTGGATCACGAACCACCTTGTGGAAGATGTCGTCTACACCGGGAGGAAGTCGCCTTTGTCGTTGAAGCTACCTTTGGAGGGTGAATAACTTTGAACCCAAGAGGAATTAGGGGATGCCCAAGAAGAAGAAGTTGAAGAGGGGGAAGAGAGGAAAAACTTTAATGAAGAACTTAGAGAGAAAAGAAGAGAAGAAGAGCTTCAAAATAGAGACATAATAGAAATTAGCACCTCGAATGAACAGTGAAATCACAGACAGCAAGTTGAAAAATGAGAAATATCGTAAAAACCAGAAGGAATTAGAAGATGAGCAAGAACAAGAAGTTGTAGAACACGTAAAAATCAAGAACTTTTATGAAGACAGCAAGAGTAGAAAATGACTAGAAGAGGGAGAAATAAGGGAAAGAACAGAGAACAATACTGGGTCGCAGATGAACATGACAGCACAGTGAAAAATACAAAATATCTTAAAAACCAGAAGGAATTAGAAGTTGAGCAAGAAGAAGAAGTTGTAGAGACGTAAAAACCAAGAGCTTTTATGAAGACAGCAAGAGCATAAAATGACTAGAAGAGGGAGAAATAATGGAAAGAACAGAGAACAATACTGGGTCGCAGATGAACAGGATAGCACAGTGAAAAATACGAAATATCTTGAAAACCAGAAGGAATTAGAAGTTGAGCAAGAAGAAGAAGTTGTAGAGGACGTAAAAATGAAGAACTTTTATGAAGAACACAAAAGGCAAAAACGAACTTACATGGGAGAAACCAGAGGCCTAAGGTTGGGAGAGAAAGAGGGAGAGTGAAAGATTGCCAAAAGAAAAAACTCCCCTTCTCCTCCTTGCCATGGACTATTTATAGGGAAAGTTGGATAGATAGAGGGTGGAGATTATATCAAAAGGAGATGGATGGCTGAGATTCAAGTGGAATATGATGTATGGGGAAGAGAAAAAGTAGGTGGGCACCCCCTTTCTTGGACTTTAGGCACCCCATTTCCAAGGCTCATCATGTCTCTCCTTTATTTCAAACTTTGAATGTCCTTTTCCTCCTTTTCAAACTTAAACTTTGGATTCTTCCTTTTCAAACTTTGAATTCGAAATTTTGAACATTCCTTTCCCTCCAACTAAAATATTTTGAATTCTTTATTTGACTTGGTCAAAATGGTGATGACCCTTTTGTCCCTGGCTTCTTTTGTAATTACCTTCGGTGTCCTACACACACACAATTACACTTTAGTCCATAAAAATTATCACAATGTGCACATCAATCTCAAATGCTCATAGTTATGCAATGGAGAATTAATGCTCATGGCCCTCAACTTCAAATTATTAGATAAAATTATCAAATTAATCAATTTACGTGAAAGCTCCAATTTAAATGCGGAGTTGAGGTTAATTATGAAATATGCATAATTACCTAATTATATGCACATAAAATGGTGTTTATGCGATGTATTATCATAAGAAATGGAGACTTATCACACCCCCCAACTTGAACATTGCTAGTCCCTTAGCAATGTAAACAATTATAAAATTAGGACTAGCAAACACTCATGTGTCACAGATCATGGCAAGAACATTATGCATAATGATTTAGACTTTGAAGTATTACAAGTTCAAGTAGAATGCATTTGGTATAAATTTCATCAGTCCATGTGTTTAGACCTTTCCTCAGGATACACTCAAAATTAAATATCTCTTTGTGTATGAGTGATATAACTTGATTAGTGACTTCCAAACAATCTAGATGAATGAGTCTTCTACCTTTCACTTAAAGATGATTTTCAATTCTGCCCACCTCTTGAATTGAGCTTCTCGAATTACAGGTAGCTTCACTCTGCCAGTTTATACTTCTTTTTTTTTTTTTTTGACACACGGTGCTGCACATCCCTTCGCCGTTTGACGCGAACCTCAACTCTTGCCTTAGGAGAAGCAGGCCCGGTTACTAAGTTCAGGGGCATTTTCCATGTGTTTTTTTTTGGCAGGTAGCTTTTTCCTCACGATTATGTTCAACGAATGGGCATAATATTCATCACCACCTAAGTGTCAAGTAAAATTCCCATCATCCTAATGTTTATCATCCACCGATCTTGTTATTGTGCAATTGTGTGCAAGTTCAATAGAATTTTCAGGTGTATTCTAAGGAAAAGGCTAAAGACATAACCAATTAATTCATCCCTTTAATTTGCAACTTTCACATGTAAGACTCTAAGTCCTATCATTCTAAGAAAAGTTTCTCATCATGAAATATGAACATGAAACACGTGTTAGAGGTGTGATGAAAGGTTGCAATTATTTTGAGGAAATTCGAGCTCAAGCTACCCACCAACTTAGGTGACATTGTCCCTAATGGCATGAGTAAGATATAGAAATATAATAAAGCCATAAAAAGTAGAGGGAAGGATAGATACGACCTGAGAGAGAGATGTCGTCATCAAAGAAATATTGCTCCATGCTCCATGCTCCTTAGATAAAAGAAGAAAATCAATCAATTTTTTTTTTTGAAAAGAGACAGGATAATTGGGTTGCCTCCCAAGAAGCGCTAAGTTTAACGTCTTCAGCCAGACACAATATAGCTCACAATGGGTCACTCAGCCTGAGAGAGTCCTCCTGCAGCATTGGAAGATTTTCAATGTAAGGTTTCAAACGTTGACCATTGACAGTGAAAGTTTGACCAGTTTTAGGATCAAGAATTGTTACTGCACCATGGTCAAATATTTTAATTACCACATATGGTCCATCCCGTCGATATTTCAATTTGCCGGGGAATAATCGCAGCCTAGAGTTAAAAAGCCAAACTTTTTGGTCAGGTTGAAAAGATTTTCTCAAAATGTGCTTGTCATGAAAGGCTTTGGTCTTAGCTTTGTAGATCTTGGAATTTTCATAGGCTTCATTGCGTAGCTCCTCCAACTCATTGAGTTGGAGAGCTCTATGGGAACCAGCTTGGGCCAAGTCCAAATTCACTTGTTTTATTGCCCAGTACGCCCTATGTTCCAGCTCAACTGGTAGGTGACAGGCTTTTCCAAAAATCAGCCTATAGGGGGACATACCTATGGGAGTTTTGTAGGCAGTCCGATAGGCCCAAAGAGCATCATCCAATCTTTCAGACCAATCCTTCCTATCGGGCCGAACAGATTTTTGCAGGATGTTTTTGATTTCTCGATTGGATATTTCCACTTGGCCACTTGTTTGGGGGTGGTAGGGGGTGGCGATTTTGTGAGTGATCCCATATTTCTTAAGTAAAGCTCGAAATTGGGAGTGAGTAAAATGTGAACCCCCGTCACTGATGATAGCCCTGAGACACCCAAATCTAGAGAAGATATTCTTACGAACAAATTTCATCACAACTTTGTGATCATTAGTCCGAGTGGCTATTGCTTCTATCCATTTAGACACATAATCTACGGCCACAAGAATGTATTCGTTTCCAAATGATGCTGGAAATGGTCCCATGAAATCAATCCCCCAAACATCAAAAATTTCAACAATCAAGATGGGATTGAGTGGCATCATGTCTCTCTTAGAATTGTTCCCCACAGCTTGACACCTTAGACATGTCTTGCTAAATTCATAGGCATTCTTGAAAAGTGTGGGCCAGAAGAACCCACTTTGCAGGACCTTAGCAGCAGTTTTCTTACCTGAGAAATGTCCCCCGCAAGCAAGATTGTGACAGAAATTCAGCACAGATTGTTGTTCCTCTTCAGGGATGCACCTCCGAATTATGTGATCAGGACCCATGTAAAATAGCTCCGGGTCCTCCCAGAAATAATGCTTAATCTTGGCGAAGAAATGATCCTTCTCCTGCTTAGACCACCCTCCCGGAATCTGTCCTACCGCCAAGTAATTGACTATGTGAGCATACCAGGGGGTTGAGGTGTGAGAGATGGAAAGAATTTACTCATCAGGGAAGGAATCAAACATAGGAGCACTTTTAGGGGTTATAATCCTAGACAAGTGATCAGCAACAACATTCTCCAACCCCTTCTTATCTTTGATTTCCAAATCAAACTCTTGTAACAAGAGAATCCATCGAATGAGACGGGGTTTAGCTTCCTTCTTGGACAGCAAAAATTTTAAAGCTGAGTGATCGGAATAAACAATGACTTTTGCCCCTAATAGATAAGATCAAAATTTCTCAAGGGCAAAAACAACAGCTAACAATTCCTTTTCCGTGGTGGTGTAGTTCATTTGGGCATCAGCGAGGGTGCGGCTCGCGTAGTAGATCACCACGGGTTTCTTTTCAACTCTTTGTCCTAGGACAGCTCCTACAGCATAGTCTGAGGCATCACACATGATCTCAAAAGGGAGCGACCAATCAGGAGATTGGAGAATAGGAGCTTGTGTGAGGGCTGCTTTCAAAGAATTGAACGCCTCTAGACAGGACTCATCAAAATGAAAGGGAGTGTCCTTGGCAAGCAATTGTGTAAGTGGTCGAGCAATGGTGGAGAAGTTTTGAATGAATCTGCGGTAGAATCCTGCATGGCCAAGAAAGGAACGGATCTGTTTGACCGAAGAAGGGGGAGGAAGATTAGAAATCAGATCTACCTTGGCCTTGTCAACTTCTATTCCCCTCTCTGAAACCACATGGCCTAAAACAATCCCTTCTTTTACCATGAAGTGGCTCTTCTCCCAGCTCAACACTAGATTCGACTCAATGCACCTTTTCAATACCCGAGTTAAGTTTCCCAAACAATCTTCAAACGAATCACCAAACACTGAAAAGTCGTCCATAAAAACTTCCAAGCATTCTCCCACCATTTCAGAGAAAATGGACATCATACACCGCTGGAATGTGGCAGGGGCGTTACAGAGCCCAAAAGGCATTCTTCTAAAAGCAAACGTGCCATAGGGGCATGTGAAAGTTGTTTTCTCTTGATCTTCCGGGAAAATTGCAACTTGGTTATACCCGGAATAGCCATCTAGAAAGTAATAATACTTCTGCCCAGCCAGTTTCTCCAAGATCTGATCAATGAATGGGAGTGGAAAATGATCTTTTTTCGTGACTGAATTTAATTTTCTGTAATCAATACAGATTCTCCACCCTGTTGGTAATCGTGTAGAAACTTCTTCTCCTTTCTCATTTGTTACAACTGTCAGCCCTGACTTTTTGGGAACAACTTGAGTTGGGATGACCCACTTGCTATCAGAAATGGGATATATGATCCCGGCATCCAACCATTTGACAACTTCTTTCTTTACTACCTCCTTCATACTTGGATTCAGTCGACGCTGCATCTCTCTGCTCGGCTTGGCATTATCCTCCAAGTAAATGTAGTGCATACACACATCCGGACTGATACCCTTCAAATCAGCCACTGACCAACCTATCGCCCTCTTATGCTCCTGAAGGATATCTAGGAGTTGGGATTCCTGAGTAGCAGTGAGGTTGGAAGCAATGATTACGGGCAGAGTTTGGTTAGGACCTAGATAAGCATACTTTAAAGGATCTGGCAGAGCCTTCAATTCTAGACTGGGCGGCTGATCCAAAGATGGAAGAATAGGTTCAACTTGAAGTGGAGGGAGTGGCTCTACTCTAGAGTGGGGTGCACTAGAAAGTGGGGAATCCTGGAGCATGCTACCCTCTTCTAGACATTCCTCATTAACTTCCAGACTTTCTTCAATTAGTTCTTCAAAAACATCAATGACATTACATTCCTCCTCATGGTCTGGATATTGAGATGCTTTGAACACATTCAGAGAAACCTTCTCTCCTCCAAAGGAAATATCCATCATCCCCGTGGCATAATTTATATTGGCCTTGGCCGTAGCAAGAAACAGACGTCCCAAAATGATAGGTGTGTGCTTTAATTCCTGGGACGAGGCCATATCCAGAATAAGAAAGTCCACCGGGAAATAACATTCATGCACCTTCACAATCACATCTTCCAATAGTCCCCTCGGAGTCTTTACAGATCGATCTGCCAGTTGAAGGATTATAGATGTGGGTTTCAACTCCCCTAGATCAAATTACTCATATATAAAGGTGGGTAACAAGTTCACACTGGCTCCAAGGTCCAGCAATGCTCTATCAAATGTAATTCCACCTATATCACAAGAAATTAGTGGAGCTCCGGGGTCCTTCAACTTTTTAGGCAAATGATTCATAACAACTGCGCTGACATCTTCAGACAAGCGGACCTTTTGTGTTACTGCCTTTGGTTCCCTTTTTGGTGTACATAGCTCTTTCAAAAATTTTGCATACGCCGGCACATGTTTGATTGCATCCAATAGTGGAATATTGATGTTTACCTGTTTAAACAATTCCACTAGTTCATCTTGTTGGACCGGCTTTCTCTTTTGAGCTTTAGGCTTCAATGCATCGGGGAATGGGACCTTAGGAACATATTCTTGAGGTTCTTCATCAACCTTTGCTTTCCCTTTGTCCAGCTTATTTTCTCTCCCCTCTTGCATCTTCTTTTCTTGCATAATTACCGGCTCCTCATCTTCACTATCACTCTCCTCGTGAGCATCTTGGCCCGAACTACTTCCGACATCCTTAGCCTGATAAGGATCATTAAGAATTTTCCCGCTCCTAAGGGTAGAGATGGCTTTGGCATTCTCGAACTGAGGACCTATAGGAGGGGGCAACTGAGGTTGATTGGCTGATTGAGTTGAGGAAGAATGGGAGCTCTTGGAGGGAAGCCTGGAGGTTGTTGATTGCGGGGGTTAGCCACCGGTTGGCTAGGGAGCTGGCCTACCTCTCTTCTCATGTTATTAGCAGCAAGTTGTCCTATCTGATTTTCTAACTTAGAAATTGATTGTGCTTGGGTAAGAATAAGTTGTTGGAGTTGTTCAAACTTGTCATCAAAAGTGGGCTAAGTAGGAGGTGGCTGATAATGTGACTGATGGGAACGATGTGAAGGAAATTGCTGAAATTGGCCCTGAGAAAATTGGGCTTGAGGATATGGGGCCTGAGCTTGATAGAAAAGAGGTTGCTGGAATTGTTGATGGAGAAAAGGAGATGAATAAGAGTGATTTGGATTAGATTGACTTGGCATTGGAAAAGATTGTTTTTGATTTGAATGGTGTGAGGGATGAGGTTGGGTGGATGGGTTTTGATTGGATTTCCAAGAAAAATTTGGGTGATTTCTCCAGCCTGGATTGTAGGTGTTTGAGTAAGGGTCATATGCGGGCTTGGAGACACCTTGAGCAGCAAAGATTTGTTCTTGGATAAACGGGGGAAGTTGGGCTGCTGTGGGACACTCACTCACAGAATGGTTAGGACTAGAACACAAAGCACAAATTTCTTCTTGACTGGGAGTTGAGAATTGTTGAGGTTGAGGAGCAGAAGATGAAGAAGGTTCCTGCCTATTCATAGCCAATAACTGGTCTAGCTTCTGAGCTACCATATCAACCTTCTCTATCTTTTGGGCCAGCAAATCCATTTTATTCAATTTCTGGGTTATGGCATTGATGTCCATCTTATTCTCAAACTCCCCTTGATTCTTGACTTCGTAAAGCCCGGCCCTCTTGTTTGGTCCGATCATTCGTTCATATGATGAAAGTGAGGTGTGACTGATGGAGTTTTCACTCAACATTTCAAATAGATCATACGCTTCATCCTCACTCTTACTCATGAATGCTCCCCCACATGATGCATCCACCATCTGTCTATAATTCTCCGTTAGCCCCTCATAAAATACTTGAACAATTTGCCATCTTGACAGGCCATGATGAGGACATTTTCTTAATAGATCTTTCAACCTATCCCAAGTCTCATGTATATGTTCTCCAGTATTTTGGGTAAATCCAGTTATGGCTCTTCTCATTGTGTTGGTTCGCCCTATGGGATAGAACTTCTTCAAAAATTCCTTTTGCATTTCTGCCCATGTATCAATGATCCTACCCACGGCTCCTAACCAATATTTGGCCTTATCCTTGAGAGAGAATGGGAAGAGAGTTAGCCTAAGAGCATCATCAGAGAAATTCTGAATTTTAACAGTTGAGCAGATCTGAAGGAACTCATCAAGATGTTTGTAAGGGTCTTCATTGGTATTTCCATAGAAAGATGGCAACATTTGGATGGTACTAGACTTGATTTCATAATGAACCGCCTGGTTCTGAGGTGTTTGGATATAGAAGGACGGTTGGTATTGATTGGGCAAGAAATAGTCCTTCATTTGCTTTGGAGGCTCGGGATTTTCGGCCATTAGATTTTGGTGATGAGGTCCTTGATTTTCGGCCATGAGATCTTGTTGGAGATCGTTCCCTGGATACAAGACTCTCTCAATTTCTTGAATGGGTCCTAGTAGGTTTGGATGTTGAGATCTTCTACCTTGCATGAACTAGGAC
The DNA here is from genome assembly GCA_022559845.1 of Amorphophallus konjac. NCBI lineage: Eukaryota > Viridiplantae > Streptophyta > Magnoliopsida > Alismatales > Araceae > Amorphophallus > Amorphophallus konjac. Next base: position 162,099,407 of record CM040122.1, on the reverse strand, counting down.
GAAGAGAGAGGAAAGTGATTTTTTTATGATGATTTTTGTTTTGTTTTGTTTTGTTTTAAAATTTTTTTTATCTTTTTTTTGATGTTGATACAAACTAAGACGAAGAGAGAGAAGATGAGATGTTTTTTTTTTGTTTTTGTTTTTATTTTTTTATGCAAACACAAACAAGTTATCACACAAATTACTTAATGCCCTAGATGTGACTTAGACCTACAAATTGGGTTTCACAAAATGGATAAAGTGCAACTTGAGTTCACCCTCAATGTTTCCACCGGCCAGGTAAGGGGTGGGGAAGTGGGAGGTTCCCCCTACTTTCGTAGGGACCTAATTATGCCAAACCACTAGCCCGCTTAAGGCGTTTGCCATCAGACCGTCTTGCCTTAGGCACCGGTTTTCACAAGAGGGTAAGCCCAAATAACACAAGAACCACAGTGTGAACCTAGGGCCAATGTCTACTGAATTTTATTTAAGGTCTAGGTGATGCAAAGATGCAAGGGAATTATGGTTTGTGGGCTAAGGAAGGGTGATGAAATCTCCACCTTATCTTGTTTATGGGTGTTGCCCTTAGAATATTTTAGAAATGATATGTAACAAACCAAGTTCAAACAAGGGGTTCTATGCAAGCATGAAAATGCATGAGCATGCTTTTGAAAAAAATTAGAGTACTCACCTTGCCTCCCGTAATCTTCAATAATGCAATTAACAATAATTAAACAACAAGGAAAAATAAATTCTATCCTAAATGATGCATGACCTAAAATATGGAAGTGTGGGTTTTACTCTTGCAATGAACATTTTTATTGAAGTTCAAGTGATGCTTTTTTTTGTTTTTATTTAATGAACCTATCTAACCACAAGATATGAAATGTAGAGAAATGAAATTGACATGAAAGAGGAAAAGTTTGGATACTTACTTGAAAAGCGTTCCCTCGTTCCTTTTTTTTGTAATGAAATGACAAAAAAAATGAAAGAAAGAAATACAAACTTACCTCTTTTTTTTTCTGATTTTTTTTAACCTGTAAAAAAAAAAAGAGCTTTATTAGTACACTATATACATAAGGAAAATAAAGTTCTTAAATCAAAAATCATCATTCTTCCCCGGCAACGGCGCCAAAAATTGATAACGCGAAAGTTTATCGTTTAAAACACGCGTATAACAATCTTAAAACCGAACTCGCACAAAATGATTAAAGGAGAACGTAGTACTATGTCAAGCACGGGTCGAATCCACAGGGAAGAAGATACTTTTAGAGTTAAAAACCTTGTAACCTTTTAGAAAATATTTGTGATTTTTTGTAGCTTGAAGAGAATGATTAAACAAAGAATGATTCCAACAATTAAATCAAAATGCCTATGATTATGAGTCTATGCCATGGAAAATAATTGCATAACATTGGGAAGAAGAGGTAGAAAAAGTAAGAAGAGAGGGAAGATGAACAAACTCTAGATCAAATGAACACTTCTTTCATTAACATAAAGAAACGATTACATGAAGTGCAAGATGAGCTTACAATAAAGATGTGACGAGATTACAATGAAGTAAAATGAAACTAAAGCAATAGCAACAAGAGGAGCCTGAGATGTGAAGATGGTAGCCGCAATGGTGATGACGGCGCCGTCCTCTCTTGGCCTTGGATCACGAACCACCTTGTGGAAGATGTCGTCTACAACAGGAGGAAGTCGCCTTTGTCGTTGAAGCTACCTTTGGAGGGTGAATAACTTTGAACCCAAGAGAAATTAGGGGATGCCCAAGAAGAAGAAGTTGAAGAGGGGGAAGAGAGGAAAAACTTTAATGAAGAACTCAGAGAGAAAAGAAGAGAAGAAGAGCCTCAAAATGGAGACATAACAGAAACTAGCACCTTGGATGAATAGTGAAATCACAGGACAGCAAGTTGAAAAACGAGAAATATCTTAAACACCTGAAGGAATTAGAAGATGATCAAGAAGAAGAAGTTGTAGAAAACGTAAAAACCAAGAACTTTTATGAAGACAGCAAGAGCATAAAAGGATTAGAAGAGGGAGAAATAAGGGAATGAACAGAGAACAATACTGGGTCGCAGATGAACAGGACATCACAGTGAAAAATATGAAATATCTTGAAAACCAGAAGGAATTAGAAGTTGAGAAAGAAGAAGAAGTTGTAGAGGACGTAAAAATGAATAACTTTTATGAAGAACACAAAAGGCGAAAACGAACTTACATGGGAGAAACCGGAGGCCTAAGGTTGGGAGAGAAAGAGGGAGAGTGAAAGATTGCCAAAAGAAAAGACTCCCCTTCTCCTCCTTGCCATGGGCTATTTATAGGGAAAGTTGGATAGATAGAGGGTGGAGATTATATCAAAAGGAGATGGATGGCTGAGATTCAAGTGGAATATGATGCATGGGGAAGAGAAAAAGTAGGTGGGCACCCCCTTTCTTAGACTTTAGGCACCCCATTTCCCAAGGCTCATCATGTCTCTCCTTTATTTCAAACTTTGAATGTCCTTTTCCTCCTTTTCAAACTTAAACTTTGGATTCTTCCTTTTCAAACTTTGAATTCAAAATTTTGAACATTCCTTTCCCTCCAACTAAAATATTTTGAATTCTTTATTTGACTTGGTCAAAATGGTGATGACCCTTTTGTCCCTGGCTTCTTTTGTAATTACCTTCGGTGTCCTACACACACACAATTACACTTTAGTCCATAAAAATTACCACAATGTGCACATCAATCTCAAATGCTCATAGTTATGCAATGGAGAATTAATGCTCATGGCCCTCAACTTCAAATTATTAGATAAAATTATCAAATTAATCAATTTACGTGAAAGCTCCAATTTAAATGCGGAGTTGAGGTTAATTATGAAATATGCATAATTACCTAATTATATGCACATAAAATGGTGTTTATGCGATGTATTATCATAAGAAATGGAGACTTATCATGTGTCTATTCTGATCCGCTAGATGTATGCTTAGGTTCGATCTGAATAATTTTCTAGCGAGAAATTTATTTTCATCTTGGACATTTGACATTGGTTCTGAAGAGTGTCAAATTCACTCAAGTCATCTGAGCTTCTAAGTTGCATTCGTTTGCTTGTTTGGGTTCAGTTAATAGAGTAAGTTTGCTTAGGAGCCTGTACTCTTGCAGCTCAACTGTTTGGTCAAGAGAATCATTGTTCTCCTTATCTTATATAGCTTAACTAGTCGTGATTTCATATTGTGTCTAGTTACAGTTTTTAATTGGGAGTAATTTTTTAAAGGGAGATTCATTCACCCCCCTCTGAATCCATCGCACCGATCCCAACAATTGGTATCAGAGCGGGTCTCTGACTTTCCAGATCCAACGATCTGCAGAGGATCTTGCTGTCGTTGGTGCTATGTCACTTTTGGTGCATTTCTTGTCGATTATTTTGTGCGTTGAATCTGTTTGCCATCTGTCCTAATGGCTCGTCCTCTGATTTATGATGGTTCTAACTTCAGTAGTTGGCTAGGAGGCCTATGTGTTTACGTGAACTTCATTGATCCCAAATTATGGAGTCTTCTATCTAAAGGCCGACACCAATTACCTCACGATGAGACCAAGTGGTCTAGAGAGGACAGATTAAAGAACCGTGATAATGTCACAATTCTTAATATTTTGAAAGCTGCAGTTAAAACTGACAGATTTCCTTTTTTTTTCAGGTGCGCTTCTGGAAAAGAAATTCTTGATAGAATCACGGCTGCAAATGGGGAACAAGAAGAGAATCAATGCTTAATGCCAATCGGGGTGATCACAACTCTGATCAATAGGAGGAAACGTCATCCAAGGTAAGCTCTGGATCAGAAGAGATTTCAATTGATGATTTATGGAATATAAATGAAGAACTTACTGATAGATGTAAGAAAATGAAATCTGAGAATAAAAGGCTAAAGAAAAAGATTGAGCAATCCAAATCTGAAATCATTTGTGATGTTTGTTCTACATTGAAACAGTCTTATGATACTTGCTTAATGGATGTTAAAAATCTTAAAGAACAAAATGATTCTTTAAAATTTGAAAATCAAACTTGGTTGAACAAGATATCAGAACTTGAGAATCAGCTGAATAAGAAGAAAGATGAGCATCTAAAAAGCATGCAAGAATTGATCAAGATTAATTCTGTAATGGACAAACTGAAGGTTGAAAATGCGGAAGTTCAAAAATATAATAAAAATCTCAAGGCTAGAATGAATGAAGTCAATAAGGAAGCTGTTCATATTTCTTCTGTAGAGTTAAGCTGCAACAAGTGCTCGGTTCTGCAAGAACGTAATGAGGAACTCTACAGTAAGAATGAATGGCTGAATAAACTAGTTGCTTCATTTAAAGAGGATCACAAAAAGCTACTTGCTGAGAAAATTAAAGTGGAAGAAAGAGAAAAAGAACTAATTGAGAAACTGGAGTTGATGTCCAGAAATGAAAAATGTGATGAAGAAATTAAAAAGGTGCATAAGGAAAATAAAGAACTGAAGGAACAAAATAAGAAACTCATGGTCTTGAACACTGTAGCATCTGAAGGATGGTTAACCCGTGAGAAAGAGAAAGCTGTAAGTAAAGAAACTCAGTCTGAGAAGGAACAGAAATTGAAACAAGAATTAGAAATGGTCAAAAATCTAAATGATGCTATGCAGAGACAGATTCTTGTATGTGAAGAAGATTTGATAAATTTTGAACTCAAAATCTCCTCTTTGCAATCTGAAGTAAATGAACTTGTTCGTTCCATGCCTAAATCTGTCAAGGGAAAAAATGAAAAACAAATAAGAGTTGTGAATAAGGGTAATCAATTGAACAAGAATGGTAAGAAAAATAAGGTCAAAAGTGTCCCTACTTGTGTTTTGGAAACTGCTAGCTCTACTGCATCTGATGGGTCAATGCATACTGCTCATAACTCATTTACTTATTCGTATGCATCTGATAAGAGTGTCTCATGCCATTACTGTGGCAAGGTAGGCCATGTAATGGATGATTGCAGATTATTGATTGTAGATGGGCATGCAAGTGAAACATTACATTCTAGAAATTCATTTGGTAGAAATCATGCTACTAGGAAGTCTGGTACATCTTGTCATTACTGTGGTAGGCATGGTCATCTCATGAATGCATGTTTCATCATGAAACAAGATGATAAAATGCATGCTAGGTCTTTTGCTAATCATCATGGCCCCAGAAAAAACATGTTTGCTTCAGACCAGCACATTATTTGTTTTAACTGTAACAAACGTGGTCACAAAGCCATTGAATGCTGGTTTGGATCTACTAGGGGTAAAAATGGTTTTAAAGGTAAGCATATCCGATGCTTCGAGTGTGGAAAGAATGGCCATACAGTCAAGGATTGTTGGCATGTTCAGAAGAATTCTGTTAACCCCTATCTTGTCAAATTCCCTACAAAACGATCGGTGAAATTTTCATGCTATAACTGTAGGAAGCCAGGCCATAGAGCTGCTGATTGTTGTCTGGCTGATTTTAGTAAACCGAATTTTCTCTCTGCTAATAAATTTCATGACAACAGTAATTTGCATAAAAAGAATTTGAAATCTGCTGCATCATGCCATTACTGTGGTCAAATAGGTCATTCAATGAATAATTGCTACTTGATGAGATTTGATGACCTTCATGCACAAAAATTGTTGAGAAAACCTGCTAGGAATGTCACTGTTAAATCAGGACCCAAGACCTCTTGGGTATCTGTTTGTGCAAAATAAACTTTGTTTCGTAGGTGTGCCTTGGATTGGAAAATGAGTTGGGGAAATAAACCAAGGCACTCAAAAGAAAACCCCTTTCTGAACTTTTCAGGTAAATTCTCTGCACTTCCTGCTCTTAGATTCATTGCATATCTTGTTAAAATAAATGTTCATCTATATAGAATTGCTAAAAACATCAGTTTCTGTCTGAGTCTAAAAATTGTGAACGTTATGCTTTTGATCTAATGCTTGAATCTGCATTTCACATTCACTGAAAATCTGATAGGACTACATGTTGTATTGCACTTAAGAGATAGTCTGAATCTTCTTGTGAAAAATCTGTTTAATCCCTTGTAGGATGTCATTGCACACAGTGCCTTTTAGAATCTTCATATATATTGCATGCATTCAGGGGGAGTTTGTTGAGTCTTTGCATGTCTTTGCATGCATATAGTTAATTGCATTGCATTTCATTACATTGAAATTGCCAAAAAGATTGCGTTCATTAAGGGGGAGTATATAACAAGATTGTGTTCTGCTGGCTATTCATCTAGTTTCTTGGTATTTTAGTCAGTCAACTAAAGCTCCCATCCTTATGTTGAGATCATCCATTTCACGTATCTGAACTTAACTCTGATTTGATTTTGAATCTTGTGAGCTGGTCTTTCTTGAGCAAATCTGTCTGATAGACCTCTAGATATCTATGATTCTCTATGATACATTCTTTGCTACCCCTATTAATTGTCCTGATTGGAAGTGTCGACACAGTGAGTCGACATCATCTTGGAAATGCTCTGTCAAATGTCGACACCTTCACTATTGTGCTCATCTTTGTTATATGCTTGAAACTCTTGTACAGTTCACAACTTGTATGCTGTTGAATCTCATTGAAAATTTCAGAGAATTGAGAAGAGTTCAATTCGTATACCTTGATCATAAATCTGAAAATCAATTCATTAAAGAATCTTCCATTATAAAGATTTATGAATGGCTAAAAGATCAGATTGGTTTAAGTCTAATGTATTCATTGAGCTTGGATATGAATATCTTAAAAATATCTAGGTAATTTTTAATAAACTTTAACCAACTATTTCATGTTGAATCTTGTAAAATCTTCCGAAATCTGAAAATGTTAATATCTTGGCTTTATTTGGTTGAATTATATGAAATCAGTATTGTTTTTAAACATCTGATGAATCTGAAATATTCCTAAGGGTAAATTCTGTCAGAGCAATGATTTTGGTCACTGAGAAACCATGTCCATTGACCATGAAGTCTAGAGGACTGTGTCATGAAGTGCCATAATTAACTCTGCTAAATAAAATTCATGGAAAATGCAGGCAGAGCAATGGCTTGAATACTGAGAAATATACCTCACTTATCAATGAAATAAGGTGAAGTATGTCATGAGGTGACAATGCTATCTCTGAAGTATGACAGTCAGTCATACTAAGTGCTTAGGGATACTGGCGTCCAAACAACGTGTATCCTCTAGTTACAAGGTGTGCACTGAACTTAATTGCACCTGGTAAACTTGTTGGAAAATGCGTGCAAAAAGAAAAAAATCTGAGATTATTTGAAGAAGTATGGCTGATCCTCAGGAACCAAATTTGAATTCCTTCATGATTGTTTAACCTCAATACTAATGATTGTAATTTCTAAAGAAGTCATTGAAATTGACTGAGTAAGATGAAAGGAGGTTAGTCAAGATATAAATATGAGGGCTTGGTTAACTTTTATTAAACATTGATGTTCAGATATGAGTACAGAAGTTTATTGACAAACTCTGTATACATCATATTTAAACCATGATGTTCAAATAAAAATTCATAAGCCCCTATAATGGAAGAGTCTGAACCATCCGTTTATTCAGATTTATGAAATAAGTATTTTATTGAAAATCTTCTATTTCATGAGATCATGTATTCTGAACTGCCATGTCATCCTTCCTGAATGTCTTCTTGACATATCCCTCTCCTTACACCATTGAAAGTCTTGCTTCATTCAGATCAGGGAGCATTGGATTGTTAAGGTCTTATCTAGACTGCACTTATTGCCTTTTAAAGGGGGAGGATAGATTGATTGGTTCTTGTCTTGTCTGCATCATGTAAGCATCAGGTTCTCCATGAATTGCATTCATTATTCTTAAGCATCATGTAATCATATCATGCGCACTTTTATTTCTCTCTCAAACTTTTCTCTTTTTGATGAAGTCAAAGGGGGAGAATAGTTTGAGTCTGTGTGACTCATAGTGTTGCCATCATCAAAAAGGAGGAGATTGTTGTGCCCCTGTAGTTTTGATGTCAGCAAGCACTATGAGTATGAATGATTTATCACCATGTGTCTACACTTGTTGGTTCTTCTGCACATTGCATCGATGCATTATCTGCCATATGCATACACTGCATCAGTACATTCATCAGTCGATTCAATTCAATGTCGATGCATATTCATTATACATTCATGAGCATAGTCAGTGCATTCGGTTGTTTCATGCATACACAAAAACTACACATTCTCTGCTGATATGTCCGTGCATCACTTTAACAAGTCTGTACATCATCTTGTCGCATGCACGCAGAGTCTGTACACTCGTTGACGGCATGTCCGAGCATCCATTTTCAATGTGCCTACTTCTCTATCTGCATTTGTGCAATCTTTCAAAACAAAGTCTATACATCGCCACATGCTATCAAGTCTATACATCGCCGCATGCTATCAAGTCTATACATTCTCTGGTGGCTTGTCCGTGCATTCACCTTCATTGTACATACTTTACTATATGCATACTACATTGAATTGTCTCGCACATACACTAAGTGTGCACATGACTGCCTTGATGACTGAGCAAGTCTATACATCCATTAGCTGATGACTGAGCAAGTCTATACATCCGTTAGCTCAGCTCGTGGCTTAGTCAGTGCATCCGTGTTCATTGTGCATGTGTGCATCTTTCTCATCAAAGTCTGTACATTCTTTGGTGGCTAGTCTGTACAGCCTCCGTTGTTTCACTCGACCAAGTCAGTACAGCCAGTGTTCTTCATGCATATGCAAAGTCAGTGCATCACGTTGCCTTATGCATACACAAGTACACAAAGTCTGTACAACATATGTTGATACTAGCAATTAAGTTCGTGCATTAATTCATAAGTTTGTACAACCGTTGCTGGTACGAGCGTTTTAGTTCATGCATCATCACACCAGTAAGTCTGTACATCGTTGTCGCATGCACACTAAGTCCATACACTCCTTGATGGCATGCCTGAGCATTCATCTTCATTGTGCATACTTTGTTACATGCATACTGCACTACACACCAGCAAGTATATACATGCTTAGTTCAAATCTCAAACGTACTCGATGCATCATTTTCTTTTCCTTCAGATTGATTCAAACTGATATCAAGTTTAATCTGACAGGACTTATGTTCGAGGAACCTAAGAAGGGCACGTGATCTAAGAATGGAGGATGTGCCAGGATCGTGACACGTGTAGTGCAGTAGGCTGAAATGCTGCCACGTGTTCAAGGCGCTAGGGCGGGAATTCGTGGAGGACACACGCCCACATATCTGCTCCTGATATAAAAAGAAGACTTCTCCATCTGGAGAAGATGATCGTGAGCAGAGTGATCGAAGTAAGGGAGCCCATCTAAAAGAGCAGAAGCAGAGAGAGAGAGAGAGCCTGCACGATCCAGAAGAAGAGAAAGAAAGAAGAAGAAAAGGAGAAAGAAAAAGAGAAAGAGAGATCATCAGAAGAAGAAAAAGGAGAGTGAAAAGAGAGATAGAGAGTTCGTGAAAAAGAAGAGAGAAGACTTCTTTGAAGATGTGTTATCTATTGGCTCTTGGATCAGATTCAGACCAACTTGCTCCTTGAGAGCTATTTTGTGCTTTATCGTATACAGCTTTCTGTTGCTGTGATTTCCCATTCCTATTTTTCTTTTGAACTCTATTTCAAGTTGTTAGTCAGCAGAGCTAAGCTGTATTTCTCAGCGTTGTAGTGGAGGATTCCTCTGGACGGGTTAAGCTGTAATCCCCAGCGGTTGCAGAGGAGGATTCCTCTGGTCGGCTAAGCTGTATTGCCCAGCGGAAGTAAGCTGTGATGCTCAGCTGGTTGTAGGCAAGCTGTGAGGCCCAGCGGTTTAAGCTGTGTATCAGCGGAATCCACACTCTTGTTTGAGTGTGGGGTGGACGTAGGTCTGGAGGACCGAACCACCTTAAAAATCTTCTGTGCAGTGGTTTTTGTGTCTATTCTGATCCGCTAGATGTATGCTTAGGTTCGATCTGAATAATTTGTCTAGCGAGAAATTTATTTTCATCTTGGACATTTGACATTGGTTCTGAAGAGTGTCAAATTCACTCAAGTCATCTGAGCTTCTAAGTTGCATTCGTTTGCTTGTTTGGGTTCAGTTAATAGAGTAAGTTTGCTTAGGAGCCTGCACTCTTGCAGCTCAACTGTTTGGTCAAGAGAATCATTATTCTCCTTATCTTATATAGCTTAACTAGTCGTGATTTCATATTGTGTCTAGTTACAGTTTTTAATTGGGAGTAATTTTTTAAGGGGAGATTCATTCACCCCCCTCTGAATCCATCGCACCGATCCCCACATTGGTTTATTGCAAGAATAGCAAATAATTTTATCAGATTTCTTAGAGTTTTTAGAATTAGATTTGAAATCATTTCTTACCTTTGACCTTCCTCTCATGAAGCTCTTACCTTCCTTTCTCATGAATTTTTTGAACTTACGTGTGAGCATGGCTACGTCATCCTCATCTCGCTCACTTGTCGAATCCTCACCTTCATCAGAAGAGCCTTGACTGTTGGGTCCTGCTTTAAGAGCTAGGGGCTTTTTCTTAGGCACCTCAACCTCTTTGTTCTTAAGGTTGATCTCGTAGGTCATTAATGACCCAATGAGTTCATCTACCTTGGTAGTTGCGAGATCTCTCGATTCTTCAACCACGGTAGCCTTTGTGTGTCATGCGGGAGTCAATGATATGAGAATCTTTCTCACAATTTCCTGTTCTGAGTATTTCTTTCCCAAATCAGTTAGACTATTAGTAAGCACAATTAACCGAACATACATATTCTGAATTGACTCATCAGGCTTCATGCGGAACATTTCATATTTAGAAACTAAAATGTTGGCTTTTGTTTCTCGTACCTGAGAGGTTCCTTCGTAGATTACCTCTAACTTATCCCACATTAGTTTTGCAGATGCGCAGGTAGCCACTCTTGAAAATTCAACTGGATGGAGTGAGCATTGCATGATGTGTTTGGCACTCCAGTTGACAGTGGATTGTCTTATTTGTTCTTTGATCCACAAATCCTCATTATCCGTAAGCTCATACGGACCTTTGCTGATCACTCGCCAAAGTTCGTAGTCTTGGGCGCCAATGAACACCTGCATGTGATGTTTCCAATAAGGATAATTAGTTCTAGTAAAGTTAGGAGGTCTATTAAAAGAATGTCCTTCTGGTAAAAAACCTTTGGATGCTAATCCACCATTTCCCTCAAGGTCGTTGGACCCCATAATGAGAGATTAGGCTCTGATACCACTTGTTGAGTAGTGGATAGCAGATCTAGAGGGGAGGGGTGAATAGATCTGTCCCTCTTTTCGTAATGCAACCCTCTTTAAAGCTAGATGATGATAATAGCAGTGTAATATAACTAGCTTAACGAAGGACACAAATGATTTGCTTAGCAAGATGATTACGCAATATAGATATTGAACCTAAGCATGCATCTAACACAAAGCAATCGCACAAGTAAATCACAACACACGAGATTTTAAGGTGGTTCGGACTGAATCCCCAGTCCTACGTCCACCTCTCACCAAATCCGGTGAGGCTCCACTAGTGTCACGCACTGAACCGCAAATCGGAAAGACCTCCGATTGCCTTTCTACTAACCACAGGTAGGGACGTCAACACCGCAGATCGGATAACTTCTGATTGCCTTCCTACTAACCACCGGTAGGGACGATCTTTAGTTTAAAATGATTGAATGAAATGGAAAGAGAAAAAATATGAAAACACTCAAACAAGATATAGAATATGCTCAAAGAGAAAAGATCTTGTCTGAGATTGCTGGAGCTTGAATCTGATTCTTCAATGGTATCTTCTTCCTTGTGAAATGATCTTCCCTGGATCACCTTGAGTTGATGAAGAAGATAAAGGATGCAGATTTGATCTCCCTTGAAAACCTTGTGAAATCAGCTTCCTTGGATCACCTTGATAGCCTTACTTGCTTCTGCACTTCTCTTGGAGGTTGATGGCTTCAAAAATAAGCTTGAATCACCTTGGATGGATGAAGAACTCCAGCCCAAAGCACTGTTCACGGAGGTGCTATAGTACCCGTGAATCACCTCCTCTAGCCTCCCTTGATCTCTCTTGTTCCAATTGAAGCCTTAGGGTTTCTAACCCCTCATGTGTTGGTTTTATTGACTTTGAATGGTCCTTGGACATCCCCCAGACCAGATCCACAATCCATGGGGGATTGGGTGACTTTGGGGTTAAAAAAATGGGTAGAAAGACCTCTCCTCGAGCTTTAAACAAAAGTCAACAAAAGGGGGCCTCGGGGCTGGCAGTCGACCGGAAGGCATGGGGTGGTCGACCGGAATTTTACAGTCGGTTGATTTTTCATCTCTAGCAAAACCGGTCGACCGGACACCTAGGGGCGGTCGACCGAAACCTGTAAAAATTGGAGTTTCTCATTTCTGGAAGAACTGGTCGACCGGCCAAGGTGTGTTGGTCGACCGGAAAGACCTATACCTGTAAAAATGAAGTGTTAGCCCAAAGAAACATGTCCATAAGTCAAGATACTCATGTCCTTATCAATTCCATGCATTTGTGGGTTTGGTTTATGCATTAGATCATTTGAGCATTTCTAAATTTGGTTCCGGGGGCTCTGCCCCCAGAAACCCCCGCAAGGGGCGCTGCCCCCTTGACCCCCGCAACCTGACCGCGCAGGTCGATCCACGTGCGAGGGTGCAATCATTGAGCTTTCACATTTTTCATCTCCACTCCATTCCTTGTCCATTCATTGGCTTACCTGTCATGAACAAAGCATCACGTATGTCAGTCATATGAGAGTGGAAAACAACAATGACTTATAGTGTTTAGCCATTATCAAAACCATGAATATCAAATAACTTAAATGACCACAGGGGCACAACACAGAACCCACAGGTTCAGAATTGTAGCGTTGGTTGCTACGGGCGGATTCTTGAGAGTGCATTGAGCATCGGAGGATTGGTTCCTCGGTGTGAGACGTGTTGTTGCAGTGCCATTGCTCAAGATATCGTGGTTCTTGGCACTGACAGGATGGAGTGTTGGGGAAAAATGTTGGCAAGTGTGCCGCATGAGTACCATGTTCCTGTGATGGAAGCCGTGTCAAGCGTCGGTGTGACCCAGATGGGGTTGTCGAGGATGTCGCCTGACGAAGGTCGAGGACGTGTTGGTCAAGTTGGCGGCTTGGTGCCCGACTTGTGTTGCAAGTCGTGTCCTCGGATGAGATCGTGTTTTAGGAAGTGATCTCTGGCAGATTGTGGGCTCCTGTTGATAGCTGCGAGTGACTGGTAAAGCTAGTCTCGTAGTCGACCATGGTAGGTGTGTATTGTTGGGGACCTGTGTGCTTTGATCATGGTGTTGGCGACCTGGTTTCCGTAATTCTGGATGGCACTTTCCTCCCCTAGAGACGTGTGCCATGAATTGTTCCGATGGTGTCCCGTGGCTCTGTGGTAAGGGCGGAATCGGGATTGGCAGGTGTCCATTGGATTAATCGAGACGAAGAATTTGATGAGACAAGACGGAAGAGTGACTCCTGTGGGCGGAGGCCTTTAAGTGAGTTTTGCATCGGATTGGTGGTCCTTGATGAGACGTTGGCGTTGGAGTGGTTATCCTTGGTGTTGTGACCAACATGGGAGGATTTCCCTGTAAGTCTGAGTCGAGTGAGGTGATGACCGAAGACTCCTGAGTCTTGTCATTGGTTTTGTTGTGCTACCTTGAGAGGGTTGAGTTGGGCGATGCTTGAGATCGGATGCGGTGTCCGAGAGAAGTTTAGCTCGTGATGTGGTAATTGTCTGTGTGTGAGTCAGCGGATGGCGTATTGTGAGCTGGATCGTGCCCGTTGGGCCGGTGGAGGTTTCCCGTTGACAAGCAGCTGGTGATCGGCGTGTGGTCTTTCACAGACAGAAGATGCTGTTGGTGGTGTATCGTGAACGGTGAGAGCCGTGTTTCAATGAGACCTTTGGTGGTCGTCTCCGTGATGTGCTTTCCGGATGGGATCTGGGCTTTTTCGGAGTTTATCTTCTGACAGAGTTGGCACGGTGATATGTCTGGCTTTTAGCTTGCCAGGTGTGAGGTGGTTCTTGGTGCTGAGTCAATGTTCTGGTTGCGGTCTGTTGAGATGACTACATGAGCTGATGGAGGCTCTATATGGGTTGTTCCCTTGGGAAGGGTATGCGACCTGTCAGCTAGCTGTGAAGCTGATGTGTGATTTGTCGGCCGACCAAAGGATGGATCGGTAGCTGTTTCTCGCGACGAGGACTATGTCTCCTCGGTGAGCGAGAAGGTGGCAGCAGTGCCATGATTGGTTCTTGCGTTGTCTGAGGTGATGCTGGACTGTGTCCTTTTGTGTATGCCTGCTCTGATGGCCGGTGTGCGTGGCGTGGGGAGCGAGGTGCCATTCGTGATTGTAGTCTGGCTGCGTCCCTCGGGATCGGTGCTTTCGTGAGAATCAAGGTTTTCTGTGCTGGGGCTCTGACGGCGTTGTCATTTGGTTTAGTGTTCTTCCCCTGTGACTTGGTGCTAGTCCTGAATTTTGAGGATGAAATTTCTTTAAGGGGGGAGGGCTGTAATGCCCCGGATTTTTTTGATATTTCTCGGATCTGGATCCGTGGGTTTCGGATCGCTTTTCGCGGGTTGCAGATTCTGTCCGATTGAGCTTCGGACTATTTATACCGATTTCTCGGACCCATTGGTGGTGTGCCCGTGAGTTTCCTTAGGTCCGTGGTGTTGTGAGGAGCACGCCGATAATTTCCTAGAATTTTTGGAGTGCCTTTGTGGGTCCCCGGTCGCGTTTTGGGTTTTACGCGTGTTTTTGACTGTCGGACCTTCGGAACCCCGTGTAGGGTGAACCGTTGTGTTCTCCGACTCCGAGACGTTACCATGATATTGTGCGTTTTTCGAGGATCGCGGGGAGTATTTTTCATATTTTTTCGTATTTTCCATAAATTCTAGATTTTCCTATATATTAATCCCCTTTTTCTCTCTCTCCCCATCACTCATTTCTCTCCCTTTTCCCTCTCTCTTCTCTCACGTTCTCTCCTCTCCCCCTCTCACTCCGGGAGGCCGACGGAGGTGGCGAGGGTGGGGCGGTGTGGCTCATGGGGCGTGGAGCTACGGGCACGGGACGAGGATCGCGATGGTGGAGGCGGCTCGTGGGATCACGAGCCGGCGAGGGTTTAAATGGCATTTCTTCGCGGATCGACGACCTCGGGGCGCAAAATCTTCGGTGGAGGTAGGGAGATGGACCCCCAGCTCGTGCTCTTCCTTTCCCGCGAGTTTTGTAGGCCGTGGTGAGCCGAGAGGGCCTATTTGTGCATTTTGGGGAAAATCCATATTTTTGGGGTGTGAGCCGGATCTCCCCTTTGTTTCCCCATCACCCGGGGGTGATTGGGGCGTGGATCAGGTTTTTGGGGTGTTTCCCACCTTTTTGGGTTTGGGACGCCTTAGCAGTCGTTCCAGAGACCGCTAAGGGCTCCAAGCGGACCAAGGGTAGACCGCTAGGGGTCTCCCTGTGTCGGTTCAAGGCTGGCGGCCACGCGATAGACCGCTAGGATCCTTGGCGGTCCAGGTTCGACCACTAAGACCGCTTGAGCTTCGTGTGTTCCGAGGGTTTGGCGGCCCAGAGGTGGACCGCCAGCGTCGTTGGCAGTGCAGTAATAGGCCGCTAGGCTCTGCTTCGTGGTCCAAGGGTAGACCGCTATGGGTCCGTGGTTCCTATGTGTAGCGGTCCAATGTTAAACCGCTAGACTATCCTTGGCGGTCCAAGGTTAAACCGCTAGGCCTTGTGGCAGTTTAAGGTTAGACTGCTAGGAGATTTCCATGTTCGTCATGTCGGGTTAGCGTTGTGTTGGTCTCCGGTCGACCCGGTTGTGACCCAGTGGTTGACCATCGACCTTGTGAGTGTCCCAGACACCCCGTGAGTTCCGTGTCCATGTTTCTGGGGTGTCTGGAGGTACTATGCTACCTTAATTAGCATGCCAGTACTGTGATGGGTCTGGGTGACCCCATGTGTTCCGGGCTCTTGTGTTACGCTAGACTGAGTCACCGTGTATCGGTGTGAGTGCGGTGGGGTCTCCCCCACATGTCGTGAGTTTTCCTTGGAAGATGATTCACGAGTGGGCCATGTGTTTGGCCTTGGACTGCGAGTCCAGTCATCCAGCCTGGAGTTGGAGGTTTTCCACTTTTCCCTGGGAGGGGGAATCGGCGTGGCAGCTCGTGAGCTGCCTTGGGAATCATACTTCTGTGCTTTTCACATGGGCCGTGTGTGGCCTGTGGACTGTGAGTCCAATTACCCAGCCTGGGGCTGGAAGGTTTCTTAGTTCTCTTTCCGAGGGAATGGTCTCAACAGTGGCGAGCTGCTTCGTTAGATATCGTGTCGAGGTTTCTGACCCTAGGGTTAGGGTAGATTGACGGCGTGGAGCCGTTTGGTGCAACGGTCTTGACCCCGAGTCTTGTGACTCAAGGACCGTTGGATTTAGTAAGTCTAGAGGACTGTCTAGAGTCTAGTGGCTCGGTGCCACTTGGTTCTTCTCGACTTTCGCACAGGGTACGTGTGTGTTTCTCGGAGTTTTCTCTTCGAAGAGTGGTCACATCAGTGACTCCCCACTAGTTGTAACCTTCCGACACGCGTGTGGTCCCACCAGGGAGTGGTGGCGAGGCTTTACCCGAGAGAGATGGCTTTAGGCTGGTTGCCGTAGGGCCTCCTACTGTGGCGGCTCGAGTCCGGGTCGGGAGGAATACTAGCTAGAGGGCCTGACGTAGCGCAATTAGTCAATGTGTGCACACATGGTCAGGGACTTCGGATGCGTGCTGACGAGTATGACCCCATCTAGACCCTTGTTCTGTGTTCTGTGGTTACTTGTACGGTGTCTCAGTCTGTGGCTGTGGACTAAGTCGTCAGTGGACGCATCTGGCCTTACTTCTGGTGGGCAGGTACTCCTGTCACGTGAGCCGTGACTCTCCTATTTCTGGGTTTCGTTTCCCGTCTGTGATACGTGACTTTCTGAACCATCCGGTGTTTCCGAGGTAGTGGCCAGGGTGCCAATGACTTCACCAAGGTTTCGTTGTGCCAGTGTGGGACTGTGCGGTCCCGGTTGGTCGTGCCTGCGTAGGCAGACTTCTGCGGCAGGGTTGCCGTGAGTGTTTCCACGGTAGGTCTGGTGTTAGGGTGGTCCGGTTCCCAATTATGAGATGGGAATTTCTCTTTATACTTGACCAGTACAGTAGGAGTAGCTGTAGTGCCGAGTTTTTGAACCGGCCATCGGTTCGCTGTTCTTGCTGTAGTTGTAGCTATTTTTCCTTTCCGCTACCGCCGTTGTTCGCGGTTGGCGTTCTGCGGGATCCCTATTGAGCCAATGACAGGAGGCTCACCCCTGCTTTTCAGGTGCGACTGTTCTCCCTCAAGATTCGAGGGTGCTGTGCGGAGGTTCTTAGTTGCCAGCTCGCCGGGCTGAGTGTTCACTTGGCATGTGGTACGTTTTACTGCTTTAAACTGTACTTTCTATTGGACTGGACTCTACTATTATAGTTATTTATTTATTTCTGTTAATTGTTGAATTGTCCTACTTTATTTCCTATTTCTTTGTACCTCCACACTCCTTTTAGCCCTTTCGAGCCCTCCCGACTCGTGGGCGGCGGGCCAGGATTCGAATGGTATTGGGTTCATCTCGATATCTGGATCTTTGGTCGTTACATCGGGCACTCAACTCGCTGTCCGACGGCACTAGCGGCGATACTAAACCAGCAAGGGAAAGATCAGAAAGGGGTAACCGAGGCTCACCTGATCGGTGTGAAGACACCGTTCCCGATCGGAGATGAGGGCGAGCGAGGAAGCGTGGGCTTACCCGCACGTCGCGTCGATGAAGCTTCAACCTGAAAATTCAAGTTACATGCACTATGCCCCTTGCAAGGGGGTTGGACCAGGGGTGGGGATTAGTTTTACAACCAAAATGTACCTCCACGCAGGGAGGGGCGATCAGCCGGCTAGGCGGGGTGGGGAAAACTCCGCTAGAAGCTAAAGTAGAAGAAGACCGTAGGTTCTGCCAACTCTCCGGAACAGCTTGATAGGCAGGCGCTGTCGGTGCTGCCACAGGATCTCCCGAACTCCGTTGTTGATGAAACCAACGCCAAAATGTTTTGAGGTGACCCAGGATGACGCCCAAATTATTGGGGAATTATCTGATGCTGTCGGTGGCCGAGTCGAAGTCGAGATCGGAGCTGGTCGATTCTTGTTGTGTCCCTGAAGTCATTTGAGTCATTCTGTGGTCACTTGGGTCATTCGACATCATTCTATGGTCATATGTATTATGTGGTATTCTTGGTTTTGATAATGGCTAAACACTATTAGTCATTGTTGTTTTTCACTCTTATATGACTGACATATGTGCTGTTGTGTTCATGACAGATATGCAAATGAATGGACAAGTGAAAGCTCAATGTTGCGCCCTCGCACATGGATCGACCTGCGCGGTCAGGTCGCGGGGATCAAGGGGGCAGCGCCCCTTGCGGGGGTTTCCAGGGGCGGAGCCCCCAGAACAAAAATTTGATTGCAGACTCAATAATAAAATCTTCAAGACTGTCAAGGGCGATGCCACAAACATGCACGGGCTGCTAAAGGACTTAAGCGGCGGAGCTAAGATAGATAATGGACCAACCCGGGAAAATCCGGGTTCTGCTCAGCTGGCGGTCGACCTCCAGCACAGGGGCAGTCGACCGCCCCAGCCAGGGAAGCCCAGGCCGAAGATGTTTCAGTAGCGGTCGACCGCCAGCCAGGGGCGGTCGACCGGAAATCCCAGGGGCCATTCGTCTACAGAATTTCACAGTAGCGGTCGACCGCCAGGAGCTCCAGGTCGACCGCCAGCCCCGAGCCTTCAATGTTGACTTTGTTTCCAACTTCGAAAAGGGCCATTCAACATGGATTTCTTTAATCCAAAAGTCACCTAATCACCCACAAATTGTGGATCTGGTCTGAGACTTGTCTATAGACCATTCAAGGTCTATAAAACTCTCACTTGAGGGATTAGAAACATAAGGGGCTTCAAGGCTTCAAGGGAGATCAAGGGAGTTCATTTTCGAGGTACTGTAGCACCTCCGTGAACAGTGTTTCGGGAAGGAGTTCTTCATCCATTCCAAGGCATTCAAGTCCAGATCTGAAGCCATCTCAACCTCCAAGGAAGAAGAAGGAATCAAGGCTCTCAAGGGTGATCTAAGCTGCATCCTACATCTTCTACATCCTCTTCATCGACTCAAGAAGATCAAAAGGAAGATTGAAGCTACATCCATCGTCTTCTTCATCAACTAGAAGAGGTTCAAGGAAGATCATCCCGCAAGAAAGAAGACACCGTCAAAGCATCCGATTCAAGCTTCTGCAACTCAGACAAGATTCTTTTCTTTGAGCATACTCTATATCTTGTTTGAGTGATTTCATATTTGTTCTCCTTTTCATTTCATACAAACAATTGAATCTGAGAATCGTCCCTACCGATGGTTAGTAGGAAGGCAATCGGAGGTTGTCCGATCTGCGTTGTTGACGCCCCTACCGGCGGTTAGTAGGAAGGCAATCGGTGGTCTTTCCGATTTGCGGTTCAGTGCGTGGCACTAGTGGAGCCTCACCGGATTTGGTGAGGGGTGGACGTAGGACTAGGGATTCAGTCCGAACCACCTTAAAATCTCATGTGTTGTGGTTTGTTTGTGTGATTACTTCGTTCTAAATGCATGCTTAGGTTCGAATCGATATATTAGTAATCATCTTGCTAAGCAAATCGTTGTGTCCTTCGTTTGGCTAGTTATATTCCGCTGCAATTTATCTCATCTAGCTATATAGAGGGTTACATTACGAAAAGAGGGGCAGATCTATTCACCCCTCCCCTCTAGATCTGATGTCCACTACACAACAGTTCTGACTCTGGAAGTCCCTGAACTGTCACTGCTAGAAGATGTGGCTACCACAAGAGATCCCTGGGGCCGATGGTGGCAGGACTGGAACCGTTATGACCGTTGACGGCTCCTCTTCGATCGGAGACCTACGGGGTTGCTGGAGGAGGTAGGAGTAGATTGTGAGACCCAGAAAGGTAAGGGGGGGTCGGATCTGACTCAGGATTGACTAACCTACACACTCCAACGGAAAAATTCTGAACTTTGTGCTCCGGAGTCCAAATGGAGCCCTACTTCTTGGATATGGCAGAAGACTTGGAGGAGAAAACTTCAGCCAAGAAATCACATCCAAATTCATCCTGGAGAAGCCGTGGTCGCTTATTTTCTTGGCTTCTGGTTCCCTGGCGGAGCAATTTTGCGCAGTCGTGGGAGAAAGGCTCTCCCGGGCAGCTCGAAGCTCGGACGGATGCGAGACCACCTCAGCTGCGAAGCTATCTGGACGAAAAATCCACCAGTATATGCTAGGTCTCCTGAAGCCTTGGAGGAATGCCGTGGCTGCCTCTGCAACCTGATGCAACTCTGCTGCTATTGCTATCTCTGGTGACAGTGAGATAGGGGGTGGGAAATGGGCTAGATTGGAGGGGAAATGGGGTGGATGGGTGTGGAGCGACCCCAGGCTGTGAGGGGGTCTTGGAGGGGGTGAACCAAGGTGAGGGAGGGGGAGAATGGGGGCTGGAAGGGGGTCTAGCAGGTGGAGGAGAGGGAGCTACGAATTTGGTGTTGGGAGGGAGATAGGGAAGGAGTATTTGAAAATGGGTTTAAGGGTGGGATTATGTTCTGACCTTGGGGATGGAAAGAGGTGTGTGGGGAAGGGAAATGGTGCTTGGGGAGTGGAGAATTTTCCCTTGGGAGATGAGAGAGGTGCTTGGGGAAGGGAAGTGGGTGGTTGGTGGTTGGAGGGTGGCTTGGGGAGTGGTGGATTCCACCTTGGGAAGGAGGGGAATTAAATGGGTGATTTGGGGAAGGGGAAGGGGGTTTTAATGAGGAGAGAATGGGGAGGTGTGGACGCACTAAAATTTGAAAAGAACCGGTTCGTTTGTTGATCGGGTTAATTCATTTATTTAGTGCGAGGGCGTGCCAGTCACAAAGGTGATGATTTATTCGGGTCTCATGGAAGCCCATGGTGCGCTCGATCTGACTAATCAGACAATTGTGCAGTTCGGGTCGGGACCAAAACCCGCCGTGCCATAAAGGCCATGGCGTTATTTACATCCTCCATACGGGGGAACACCCTTGATTGATTGCCAGGAATAAGGGCCCTACGGCCTAAAGAGAATACTAATAATGCAGTAGGATAGTAGAAGATGAACTATGTTAGAAACCCGTATCGGGATGTGAACGTTCAGACTATGTCGGCCACTCATGGGCCACTTCATGTTTGGACGAAGGTCCGTGCTTGTAGCATAAAAGGCGGTAACAAAACCGCGCAGATGTCTGCCGCAAACAAGACAAGTTTAATGAGAATGCGGGATTAGATCTCGGTTGGGACGGGTCAAGTTTGATGAACTATTGGCCCGAGATGGTTTCGGATCATGGCCATAACGGGGTTCCCGAGATCCATGTCCGGTGCCATGGGACGTTGTCGCTTTTCTCTTCACGAACGGTCCGGGGAAGCGAATTGTTAAGTGTAAAGCCCGAACTCGCCAACGTGCACCCTCGCACGCGGATCGACCTGCGCGGTCAGGTCGCGGGAATAAAATTTTGATTATAGTAGGGGTGATGGCGCTTCTTTTATTCATTTTTTTTGTTTTGAATCTTTCTCTTTTTTTTGCTAGCTATTTACCCCCCTTTTTGTATTAAGGAGGCGCGTCGGTTAATGGGTAGAGAATGAAAGGACGCGTCGGGATAACAGGTGCAAGGAGCGCGCCGAAATTGGGGTGAAGGGAGAGTAGGAGTGTGCCGTTTTAGTAGCTACAGTGATGCAACAAGAGTGCGCCGTATTAAGGCCATGAAAGGGGAGAAGGGGCGCGCCGTGTATGTGGTTTGGAATGGAAATGGGCGCGCCATTTTAGGATCTAAAGAGGGCGCCGGATTAGGGAGGGCAAGGAGGCGCGTCAGATATGGAGTGAACAAGGGAGGGTGCGCCATTTTAGTATTCAAAGAAGGAGATGGGGGGGCTTTTGTAAGGAGGGTTAAGCGGCGCGGCGGAACAATGGCCGCGCCATTTTAACTCACGTTGGAATAGCTATGTGGGGTTGTTTCAATGCTTTTTACGGTGTCTTCTTTCTTTTCTTTCACCCGAAGCCCGGTTTGGTGTTGGTTTGCTCATTCAGTTAATAAATTAAGCTGGTGACGAGGAGGTTTAAGAGTTTTAAATGGTTTATTAAGATGGATTGGCGTGGATATTAGGTGTCTCGTTCAGGGGAGTTTGATTCATAGAGTTACTGTGTGTTCGGCTTGCTTTACAGAGGCTTCAAACATGTGTCGTTCTTGGCATCGGCGGGTGGCCTCTTCATTTGTTCTTGAGTGTTCTATAATTCCTGGTGAAAATTGGGCAGCATCTCCCCCGGATCGGGACTTGCCAGAGATAATAGAAGGCCACCAAATGGATTGCTCCGGGGTGACCCTCAAAATTTGGAGTGGCCTCACGGCGGTCCGAAAACCCAAATGTGAGTATAGAACGCTCGAGGGCTAGCCTACAAGAGCGACCACGGCTCACGGGTGATAGCTTCGCGTATATCCCAACGGGGCGGATGTTCGCCATGAACGACTGTAACTATTCATCCTCCAGACGGGTTTCCTCAGAGGAAATGCATAGAGAGGCAAACCTCCGAGGCACCTGGATGATTAGAAGAACGGGAGAAAAGGAGACTTAGTGAGATGGGCAAGCCAAAGCAGTAGAACGCTATGTATATTTTCCAAAGTCACTCTTTTATTCATCCACGAGGGAAGGGGAGAAACGCAATATAGAAGGGGGGAATCATCCCCATAACCAAAGAAAGTAGGAACGAAAGAGACAAAGAATACAATTGTAGGAGGAGGGTGGAGCCTAAACCCCTTTCCCAAGCTCGCCTCTCTTCCCTCACACTCACTCTTTTCTTCACCTCGCCGGCGCAGGGGGGACAGGGACCTCTTCCTCTCTTCTATCAGCCAGCCCTCAGCCGAACGAACTAGCCTCTCTCTTCCGGTGGAGTGTGCCTCCCTTTTATAAGAGTAAGGATGGGAGCGGTCCTCCCTTCTTTTCTTCTTCACCTTCTCCTGCTTGAAGATCTTGAGTGGCCTGCGGGTAGGGGAGGCAATAGAGTAGGGGAGTTGCCTCCATGGGATTGGCCGACGGTGACCGATGGAGAAGCGACGTTCGGTGCGGAGCTCGAAGCCCTCCATTCCTGAGAGCTAGAGGGACTCAGGCAGTTGCACGTCGGTCAGGAGTAGGCTGCTCACCCACTTCAAGTACCTTCTGTTTACACCCGAAAATAGGGGATCAGATGTAGGATGGGACGCCTCGGAGGTAAAACGGCGCGGGGTTGTGTGCGTCGGATTAGAGCTTTTCAAGGGGTGCGCCGGGTATGCCAAGCAAAGGTAGCGCGCCGTATTAAGGCAACAGCAAGGGAAAATGGGAAATGGGGCTCGCCGATTTTAGGGGCACAACATTAGGATGTTGAAGGGGAGCGCCGGTTTAGAGAGCGCCGATTTAAGGCCCTTCCGTGTCGTTTTAAGCATCAAATGGATTCTTTTCGAAGTCGCAGCCATTTATTCGAATGTTGGCATTCCCAGAATGTTCTAGTTGCAATGTATGGCCTCCATAATATTCTGTTTACAGCCTCTAGGGCTGGATCCCAGACTTTGCGTGACTTTCGGTGCATGCCGAGACTGTGCCGGAGTTGCCGACTTTTCTCTGATTCAGCTTTCGGCATGGCCGGTCGGAGAGTTGTAGCCGTATCTCCCGCCTGGGGGGCTTCCTTAACGGGTAGCAGACCACCAAGCGAGTTCTCGTCCTGATCGGGCGAGGCATGAGGTTTATTCGGCATTTCCTTCTTCGGCTCACTCTCGAGTGTCGAGACGTGCACGCCGCATGATCCTCATCGTCATTTTTCGACATCCACAGGAGGAGAGAGAATAAATTTTGAATTTGGGGGTGGGGAAGAGAGAGAGAGGGTCGCCCCCTTCTAGAGAGAGAGAAGAGAGAGAGAGGGGAGAGAGAGGGAGAGGGGAGCTTCTCACTCCAAGAAAATCACTTAAATTTTTGGAAATATTTCTATTGCAATTGTACATCAAGAGTTACAAATGAGAGAGGGGAGGGGCCTATTTATAGACTCACATAATTCCTATGACCAGAATACCCCTGAACAAATGACCCAATGACTCATCTGCCCAAGGGAGGGCGCCCCTAGGTCAAGCCCACTTAATTGGACCCATTAAACCAGACTAATTAACGATATGACATCTGACTTAGGTAAATGACTCAATGACCTAGGTACTTGACTCAAAGAAAATTACATGGTTCATGACTCAAATAAAATATAAAAATTACATGACTAGACTCAGAAAAATATCACAAACACAATGGCACATGCTGACAAACAATCTGAGCCTCGAAAATGTGAAGGGGTAAGGGATGCCCCCATTATACCCCCGGGATGCGAAGAACTCTACTCTGTCGAGTATGTGTCCGCCGGGGAAGAAGTCCTCCAATGTAGCTCCGGGCGAGCCACGGCCTCCAAACTCAACCTCACATCCTCAGCCGGGGACGGCTCTTCAGCCTCTCAAGGTGGCTCAGGCACACCCTCTTGCTGGCGATGGTACCCTGCCTGCCTAGTATTGCCTCTGTGTGCACACATCGGACTCTCAGGCTGATATATGGAGGCTCTCTGAGGGTATCACTCTCAAAGGTGGGGGTAGGCTCAAGGTGCTCACTGGGTTCCACCGTGGTGCCCTTAGAGGGTGCTAGATCCACAGTGCGGAAAGTGGGGTGTATCCCAAAATCCCTTCGGTAAGTCCAACCCATGAGCCAGGTTGCCCAAGTCACTCGGAACATGTAAGGTCCAAGTCCTCGTGCCCTCGATTTGGAGATGTCCATAAGGTAGGGCCACTCCAAAGTCACCATCGCCAAGTTGCTAACTTGGAATTCCAAGTGGCGCTTGCGAGCTTTTGCCCGTTCTTTGTGATTCTCACCGCTCGTTACTTGTTGCTTGCTTAAATACTCATGCCATGTAATACGATGCGGTGTGAGTGGGAAATGTATGATATGTAAAGGGGGGCCAGGACAATCATATTTAGACCAATCATGCAGAGGTGCTATGGAGACTTTGAAGGGTGTAGGAGGGCCGGGGCACCCATAGGTGTCCCTCTTATGCGTGGGTGTGATGAGTGCCGGAGGACCCGGACATCCATGAATGCTCCTATCATGCCTACGACCCATGATGAATGACGGAGGATCATTACACACAAATATGGACCACTCATGTTTCCTACTTGATATGTGGGTGATGTGAATGAATGGACCCAACATAGTGTTCATGCCAAGTGGTGGGAGGTGCCAAGACATATGCATGCCTACTCCAATGATGACTTCCATGTGTGGGGTGGCAGGATGGCTTTTGAGCTTCAACTTAAAAGGGTCGAAAGGATTTAGGAAGGTGGACATCTTGGAGAGAGGCACTTCCTTGTTCCCTAGGTGAAGATCTTCCCTCGTTATGGGTTCCCATATGAGGCCCAAGCCTAGGAAGGAGTGGATTGGGTCAAACATGGTGGGTTGTGGTAGGAAAAGGTGGGTGGTGGGTAAGGTGGTAGGGTCACATGGGTATCCTGGTTCCCATAGGAAGGGATCGAAGGGATCATGGTAGGGGTTACCAAGGGAGAGGAGCCCTATGTCCTCAAGATCCTCAAAAGGTGGGTCATTCTCCTCCAAGATGATTGGGCCATGGTTGTTAGTGGGTTGGCCGATCAAAGCACTTGGGATCTCAATGGGAGGGGAGTGGACCGAGATGGGTTCCTCATCCATGGGGAGAAAGAGAAGGAGGTCGCTAGTGTAGTGCCCAATAGTGCAAACTGAGGTGATAGACCTGAGACATAGGTGTAGGAGGTCAAGGCTCCTAGGTTGTTCGGTCATGGGGGTCAACATGCCAGTCAACTCCAATTGCCATGCTAAGCCCTTGAGAAGGTCCCCTAAAGTCTCCACTTGGTAAGATGATTGGATTGTGGTGTGATAGGAGGGAGAGCGTACTATGGGGAGGTCTAGCTCCATGGGAGGGCAAACATGGGCCATGATCTCTCTAATTGGGTTCTCCTTTAACCAACTAACAATGGGTTCTCCTAAGATGAGCTCGGCCCCAACTAGGGAGGGTGGGGTAAGGTGAAGACCACTATGCGAGGCCTTTCCTTCATCTTGGACATGGGTGGTCTCCATGGGGGGAATAGGGTCCGGAGTGTTCACCACTATGGGGTCGGGTATGGGTTCCTCTACCAAGGAGGTGAGAGGGTCTTTTGAGGGTGGGGTGATGAGGATTGGTGTATGGTGCACCCGGGGTGGAGGGTAAAGGGAAACTTGGTTTGGGATTGGTTAGGGAAGTAGTGGAGGCCTAGGTTGGGGTAGGATTGGAGTTGGGAGGGGGAGATGGATTGGTTGAGGTAGCTTGGGTTGGCTGATCTTGGGGGGAGTGTCCCTTATAGGGGATGGTGGAGAGGCGGAGGCCAATTGGGTTTGGATGTGGGTTGGAAAAGGGGAAGTGGGTTTGGGGGTGGCGGCCTCCATGGGGGGAACCGGGTCGACTAGGGGTCTCTTGCCCTTGGGATCGGCCGGTTGTGGAGGAGTGAGGGTGGGGGCCAATGTGATTTGAATGGTGGAGGTTGGGTGGCAAATTGTAGAGGTGTTGATTGGGGTAGGAAGTGGTTGGTGTTATGGGGGTTGGGAGATGTAGAGGGCCTTTATGGCGGGCTTGAACTAGTCGAGAGAGAAGGGAGGAGTGGTAGTGCTCCTCGAACTATGGCTCTCCTAGTAGAGAGGGGAACGTTTGGGGGCGTAGATCTTCCTAAGTTGTACCTGTAAGGTTTCGCACAGCACCTACGGACGACGCAGCGGATAACAAAAATTTAATTTGCCCGATCCCGGTATTGTGGAAAGCTTAATCTATGCTCTAATCGGTGTTTCTAATACCCTAATTACGGGTTGCGTGTTTCACCTTGCGCGGAACGACGCTGTCCGCTAAGCCCGATGCAGAGAAACCGAACCGCACAGCTGTACGGCCTCTAGAGCAGATCCACACGGACCCTTGCGCAGCGACGGTACCTCCCCGGCACAACTTTCCCCGGCTCTAACACCTTCTGGAGAGAGAGAGAGCAAGGGGGAGAAAGGGGGAGGCTAATCCTCTCCTTAATGCTTAATGCTTGATTAGCATTAAGGGGGGTTGGAAGGGAGAAGCCAAGAGTTCGAATGAACTCACGTAGATGGCTATATATAGAGTTTAGGTTTATTAGAAAAGGGTTCTAAAAGACCAAAACTGTATATATGTCCTTTCTCATATTATACATATGTATTAAACTCCGTTTACACTCCTTTCCAAAAGGAATTAAATGGAAATAATACATACACTTGTATAATAATTATCCGTCACCCAAGAATCCATTGTGTGTGATCCTCTAGGCCCATAGTCACTCTAGTTTAAGGCCCATTAACTTCTAATTCCTAATTAGAAGTAAATTAAACATATTATTCGCTTCTACAAGAGCCGAATAATAGTTTAATTCATTCCGAACCTTCGATCACGTTGGGTCAAGCAAATCCGCGTGATCCTAGATGACGCAGGGTTTAAACCAGCATGTCTGGTACCTGTAAGTCCACAGTTACCGCATCGATATAATCCCTCGCTCCTTCTATGAGTCTGGTACGATCGAGGGTACGGTTTCTGTCAAACCCCATGATCGTGCCATTTGACTATGACCTCCTTAAAGTGTATGACGTCCGTTCTAAACGAACTCATACGACCCTGGCCAGGGATTTAACGGAGCGTCAATGTCATGACCCATTAACTGTCTGATATATACCCGACAGTGAGCGATCCCCTCTTGACCATTGATGATCTTCACACGTATCCTGGAGTGGTTAATGACTCGGCAACTCATGACTTATGGTTAAAGTCACTTAGCCAAGTAATTAAACCATTCCAGTCCTCGTGTAAGATCCGATCAATGTCTCATGTCAAAGGACCAACGATGCTACTGAGACCGTTGGATCTTCAGTTGACATTAGGTATAATCAACCATCTGAAGATCCAATAGCGGATCAGTTCAGTGCACATCCTCCAAGGACATACACCTACACATATGTGTTGGTGCCCCGCACCAATGACCATGAGACTGGTCACTGACACATCATGTGTACTGGTTTAATAGGTAATCAAAGTCCCCGAGTGATTACCCTCCAACCAGGAACAGTTTAAGGTATGTGTTCATGTAAAGTAAGTCTCATGTTCGAGATCCCATCTCGAGCTGACTTTACAACCACATATCCTAGGGACAACGTAAAGTAACACAATCGCATATTTACGCTCAAACACCACTTTATTAATGAACAAGATCGTACAACTATTGGGCCTACCCGACCCGAAATTGGCCTGTAGCACACCAACACTAACAATCTCCCACTTGAACTACAGCCAATTGCCCACAACTTTGAGGCCCATCTTATCCCGATGACGCTCAAATACAGTCTGTGTCAAAGGCTTAGTCAGTGGCTCTGCTATGTTATCTTCTGACGGTACACGCTCTACCATCACATCTCCACGATCAACAATCTCCCGAATAAGGTGAAAGCGCCTGAGAATATGCTTTGACCTTTGGTGAGATCTCGGTTCCATCGCCTGAGCGATGGCCCCATTATTATCATAAAATAATGGGATGGGAGTTGATATCTCGGGAACTACGCCGAGTTCCAAGATGAATTTCTTCATCCAGACGGTTTCTCCAACTGACTGCCCCTCCATTCAACATGAATACAAATTCAGACATGGATTTGCAATTATCTGGATCTGACTGGAAACTAGAATCTGTGTAAGCTCTAAGCTGTAGGTCCTCTCCTCCATAAAGCAGAAAAAGATCCTTAGCCCTTCGCAGGTACTTCAGGATACCCTTTACTGCCTTCCAGTGCTCTTCGCCTGGATTTGCCTGATATCTACTGACAATGCTTAAAGCATTGGCAACATCAGGTCGTGTACATAGCATTGCATACATGATTGACCCTATCGCCGAAGCATAGGGTACCTTATTCATGTGTGCCACCTCCTCAGAAGTTTTAGGACTCATCCCCTTGGATAGGCAAATTCCATGTCTCATGGGAATGAGACCTCTCTTGGAATTTTCCATCCTAAACCTTTTGAGGATAGTGTCTATGTACATGGATTGGGATAATCCTAGCATCCTTTTAGATCTATCTCGATAGATCCTTATGCCCAGCACATAGGATGCTTCTCCCAAATCCTTCATGGAGAAGGTCTTGGACAACCAAGACTTAGTTGATGTCAACATCGCTACATCATTCCCAATGAGTAAGATGTCATCAACATAAAGGACCAAGAAGGTCACTGAGCTCCCACTGACCTTCTTGTAAACACAGGGTTCATCTTCATTCCGAATGAAGTTGAAAGATTTGACAGCCTCGTCAAATCTTAAGTTCCAGCTTCTAGATGCCTGCTTTAATCCATAAATGGACCTTTGAAGTTTGCATACCTTATTAGGATGTGGCTTGGAAGTGAATCCCTCAGGTTGTACCATGTACACCTCTTCTGACAGGTTTCCATTAAGAAAAGCTGTCTTCACATCCATTTGCCAGATCTCGTAATCCAGGTACGCAGCAATGGCAAGGAGGATTCTGATTGACTTAACCATGGCTACTGGCGAAAACGTCTCGTCATAGTCAATGCCTTGCCTTTGACGATATCCTTTCGCCACTAGTCTAGCCTTGTATGTGTCAACCTGTCCATCTGCACCGATTTTCCTTTTGAAAATCCATTTGCAGCCGATAGGGACCTTCCCTTCGGGTACATCAACTAAGTTCCAAACTTTGTTGGTGTACATGGACTGGATCTCTGAATCCATTGCCTCTTGCCATTTCTCGGAGTCTACACTACGGATCGCCTCCTGGTACGACTGAGGATCATCATCCTCATCGATGCATACCTTAGAGGACCCATCTGAGACATGTCCAACATATCTCTCAGGTTCTCTCGGTAGTCTACCAGATCTCCGTAGTGTCAGTGTTTCACCTTGAATAGGATCAACCGATACAGTCTCATCTAATGAGTGTGTGTCTATGGGTTGTGGTTCTTGGACCTCGTCCAATTCTATCTGGCTCCCACTGTTTTTCTGGAGTAGATATTCTCTTTCCAGAAATACAGCTCTCTTGGCCACTAAGACCCTTTGCTCAGAAGGGTGATAGAAATAATATCCAAACGTCTCCTTTGGATATCCCACAAACCTACACTTATCGGTTCTTGACTCAAGCTTATCACTCTCGTTCTTCTTTACATGAGCAGGACACCCCCAAATTTTAATGTGATTAAAATTTGGTTTCCTGCCCTTCCATATCTCATATGGAATAGAAGGAACTGATTTACTTGATATCCTATTCAATAAATAAGCCGCAGTCTCTAATGCATAGCCCCAGAGAGACAAGGGTAGTCCTGACATAGACATCATGGATCGGACCATGTCTAACAAGGTCCTGTTTCTCCTCTCGGATACACCATTGTGCTGTGGTGTATACGGTGGTGTCCACTGAGAAACTATTCCATGGTCTTTAAGATAAGAAGTGAATTCATGGCTTAAATATTCACCTCCTCGATCCGATCGAAGAGCCTTAATACTTTTGCCAGTCTGTTTCTCTACTTCATTCTTGTATTCCTTAAACTTCTCAAAGGCTTGTGACTTATGTCTCATTAAATACACATAGCATATCTAGAGAAGTCATCAATAAAAGAAATGAAATAGAGATAACCTCCTTTTGCTTCTATGGACATGGGTCCACACACATCCGAGTGTATGAGCTCGAGAAGGTCAACAGCCCTCTCTCCATGTCCACCAAAGGGAGCCTTAGTCATTTTCCCCATGAGACACGACTCACAGGTATCAAATGGCTTGTATTCGAATGAATTCAAATACCCATTTGAGTGTAAGTGAGAGACTCTTTTCTCACCTACATGACCGAGTCTGCAATGCCATAGATATGCAGAATTCACTTCATCAGCATTAGAAATTTGCATAACATTAGAACGTGTATCTAATACATATAGACCATTGACCAATGAACCATTGGCTATAACCAAACCATTATTCATTATAGAGCACCCAGTGCTATTAAAAGCCAATGTATATCCAATGTTATACAAGCCAGAGATTGAAATAATATTCTTAATAATATTAGGAACATAATAACAGTCATTCAGTTCCAGAATGACTCCTGAAGGTAAACTGAGGCGTGCAGTCCCGACAGCTTTGGCAGCAACTAAAGCTCCATTGCCCATCCTCAGTTCAATCTCCTTTTTGCCCAATCGCCTTCTATTTGCCAGCACCTGCATAGAATTACAGATATGAGATGCACATCCAGTATCCAATACCCATGATGTGGATTCCATATATGACAAATTAAGGTCTATGACAAAAATACCTTCATTTAGAATTGCCTTGCAATTCCTTTTCCAATGCCCAGTTTCCCCGCATCGAAAACATTTGTCTTCCTTTTCATTCTTCTTGCCCTTCCCTTTGTCAACCTTGGCGTGCTGCTTACCCGTGGCCTTTTTCTTTCCCTTCCCTTTGTTACTTGTGGTGGATATTTGGGTTGCCTTCCTTTTCTTGTTGGTCCGGCCAACAATCATTACAGACGAAGATGGTTTATCTTTCTGCATGGTTCCTTCAGCACTCTTTAACATATTGAGCAGCTCCGGGAGAGTTGCTTCAATCCTGTTCATGTTAAAGTTCATGATGAAGGAAGAAAAGGAATCGGGCAATAACTGGAGTATAAGATCAATGCATAGTTCAAGATCCAACTTGAACCCCAATGCATTGAGTCTTTCAATCCACTCCATCATTTTCAGTACATGAGCCTGTACTGAAGAACCCTCAGACATCCGTGTCCTGAAAAGCCTTTTGGAGATGTCATACCTCTCAATCCTACCCTGCTCCCCGAAGAGCTGGCGTAGATTGAGAAGTATACTTCTACAATCAGTCTTTTCAAATTGCCTCTGTAGCTCGGGAGCCATAGAGGCCAACATGTAACATTGGGCTAGGGAGGAGTCCTCAGACCACTTGGCATAAGCCAGTAACTCGCCCTCGTCGGCATCAGGAGCTGGCTCAGAATGAACCGTGTCCAACACGTATGCTATCTTTTCGGCGGTAAGGACTATGCGTAGATTACGCAGCCAATCCGAGTAGTTCGGTCCAATTAATCTATTTGCATCCAAGATGCCGCGGAGGGGGTTGGACGACGACATTGTAATCTGGATAAGAAATAAAAGACAACTTAGCATGTGTTCAAATTCTAACTTAGATGTGGTTTTCTATCTTAGTTAGTCCCACTATTTTTCGATCGGACTATATAACCCTCAGTATATAAAACGGGAGATCAACGAGATCAACCTAGTGGGTCGGAATCCCAACGAGACTAATGTACGACCTTGTGGAAAGCACAACAAGCCATACACCATCTCAAGGGCAGTCAACAAGCACTTGCATCTAATGCAATATCCGATATTCGGCCCCCGAGAAATCATCCCCTTGTGGAAAGCACAACAAAGGATATTCTCGGTTAGATCTAACCATCATTACTACATAGCAATAAGTTCATGACCCGACCCTTGTGGAAAGCACAACAAGGCCGAGTTCAATTCCTCACTCCATTGAGGCCGAGCCTTGGAGTTTAATCCCGCCCCCAAACTCATGGACCTTGTGGAAAGCACAACAAATCCATGAAATGAAGACGTTCATTCACTCCACAATGATGGAGGGCCACGACGACTCCTAGAGCCACGCTTACCAGATCTAAAATTTAAACGCGAGGGAATTTAATTTTATCTTGATCTCACCCTAGGTGGTAATATAAATATATCCAATATATTTACCGTACCTAGTAGTTTGCACAAAATAAATGCATCCAATGCAAAAATGAACGCAAGTGATCATGGACTTTAACC
Source organism: Amorphophallus konjac (assembly GCA_022559845.1). Classification (NCBI taxonomy): domain Eukaryota; kingdom Viridiplantae; phylum Streptophyta; class Magnoliopsida; order Alismatales; family Araceae; genus Amorphophallus; species Amorphophallus konjac. Next base: position 162,066,397 of record CM040122.1, on the reverse strand, counting down.
CTAATGTAACTAAGACATCCGGCCCGCTTCCGAAGCAGCTGGATCGTCCTCGTCGGGTGTGCTCCACGCTTTCAATCGCCGACGCCGCATTAATTACAACTTTTACACGGCACGCAGGCCGGAAAAATTAAATTACATGTGACTCAAATTCCAGCAGCCCTTAGGGCGAGTACAACAATGGAGGAAGATAGAAGTACATTGGAATTTTAACAGAGAGAGAAAGGAGGTTCGCAGACCCCAATTAATTACATTAATCCAAGTCCATGATCACTTGCCAACCCATTCAAATAAAATCAATCAAGGGTTATTTTCTGAAAATAATCCTTACTTTTGAATTTAATAATGGGATGTGCAAACAAAAACAGGCTAGCTTTGTTTAATTTTAAAAATCAAAGCATGATTAACTAAAATTAAACATACAAGCAGGTCAATACAAGGTAAATAAAGTAACGCACGTAAAGAACCATCATTTTCTACAGGGGCATCTAATTGAGATAATTAATTAAATTTAAATTTAAATTTAATTATCCAATAATCAAATTTAAATTCAAAATTTAAACATGCCAATAATTTAAATTTAAATTCAAACTAATTATCCAATAATTTTTGTTTGAAAATAAATTTAAAATAATGCAATTATCCTCAATTAGTAATTTTCTAAAATTCAAAATTCAAATTTAACAATTATCTAATAATTAAAATTTTAAATAATTGAATTTTTCACATTTAACTTCAATAAAATTTAAAATTTGAATTTTTTAATTATCTAATAATTAAAAATTCAAAAACTTAAATTTTACTGAAGTAACTTCAATTATTACCATTTTATCTCATGGTAAATAGTAATTATCTCACCTCGGTAAATTCAACACGGTTAAATAAAAATTAACTTTTGACATTTACCATCGAGATAACACAATTAACCTACTAGATAAAATTTTATTTAATTTACTGAGCATTTTAATATATATATCTAATATATATATAATTTTACTGGAGCACAGTAAATTAAACAGGTTAACAGCAATTTTTTTTTTATAAAAAAAATTAAAAAAACGCTTTTTTTTTTTAATACCGCCGGGTCAACCCCGCGCGCGCGGGCGCCGCCCGCGCGCGGGGGCGTTGACCCGCGCTGCGGGCGCCCGCAACGCGGGCGATCCGCGTTGCAGGCGCCCGCGGGCGGGCGCCCGCCACGCGGACGCCCCGCGTGGGCGGCGCCCGCGGGCGGGCGCCCGCCAAGCGGACGCCCCGCGTGGGCGGCGCCCGCCCACGCGGGTGCGCCCGCCGGCGCACTGCGCCCAGAGGCGCAGTGCGCCGGACGGGAAGCCCAAAAAAAAATCTTTTTTTTTATTTTTATTTTTTTAAAAAAAATTGCTGTTTAGATGTTCATCATCCAGGAAGAACAGAGATCTTTAAATCTCTTTCTACAAATTATAATTGAAGACTTTCAATGCCCCTAAAACATGGTTCTAAACGGCGATAAAAACACCGACCAGAGCGCGAACCTGGCTCTGATACCACTGTAAGGTTTCGCACAGCACCTACGGGCGATGCAGCGGATAACAAAAATTTAATTTGCCCGATCCCGGTATTGTGGAAAGTTTAATCTATGCTCTAATCGGTGTTTCTAATACCCTAATTACGGGTTGCGTGTTTTACCTTGCGCGGAACGACGCTGTCCGCTAAGCCCGATGCAGAGAAACCGAACCGCACAGCTGTACGGCCTCTAGAGCAGATCCACACGGACCCTTGCGCAGCGACGATACCTCCCCGGCACAACTTTCCCCGGCTCTAACACCTTCTGGAGAGAGAGAGAGCAAGGGGGAGAAAGGGGGAGGCTAATCCTCTCCTTAATGCTTAATGCTTGATTAGCATTAAGGGGGGTTGGAAGGGAGAAGCCAAGAGTTCGAATGAACTCACGTAGATGGCTATATATAGAGTTTAGGTTTATTAGAAAAGGGTTCTAAAAGACCAAAACTGTATATATGTCCTTTCTCATATTATACATATGTATTAAACTCCGTTTACACTCCTTTCCAAAAGGAATTAAATGGAAATAATACATACACTTGTATAATAATTATCCGTCACCCAAGAATCCATTGTGTGTGATCCTCTAGGCCCATAGTCACTCTAGTTTAAGGCCCATTAACTTCTAATTCCTAATTAGAAGTAAATTAAACATATTATTCGCTTCTACAAGAGCCGAATAATAATTTAATTCATTCCGAACCTTCGATCACGTTGGGTCAAGCAAATCCGCGTGATCCTAGATGACGCAGGGTTTAAACCAGCATGTCTGGTACCTGTAAGTCCACAGTTACCGCATCGATATAATCCCTCGCTCCTTCTATGAGTCTGGTACGATCGAGGGTACGGTATCTGTCAAACCCCATGATCGTGCCATTTGACTATGACCTCCTTAAAGTGTATGACGTCCGTTCTAAACGAACTCACACGACCCTGGCCAGGGATTTAACGGAGCGCGTCAATGTCATGACCCATTAACTGTCTGATATATACCCGACAGTGAGCGATCCCCTCTTGACCATTGAGGATCTTCACACGTATCCTGGAGTGGTTAATGACTCGGCAACTCATGACTTATGGTTAAAGTCACTTAGCTAAGTAATTAAACCATTCCAGTCCTCGTGTAAGATCCGATCAATGTCTCAGGTCAAAGGACCAACGATGCTACTGTGACCGTTGGATCTTCAGTTGACATTAGGTATAATCAACCATCTGAAGATCCAATAGCGGATCAGTTCAGTGCACATCCTCCAAGGACATACACCTACACATATGTGTTGGTGCCCCGCACCAATGACCATGAGACTGGTCACTGACACATCATGTGTACTGGTTTAATAGGTAATCAAAGTCCCCGAGTGATTACCCTCCAACCAGGAACAGTTTAAGGTATGTGTACATGTAAAGTCAATCTCATGTTCGAGATCCCATCTCGAGCTGACTTTACAACCACATATCCTAGGGACAACGTAAAGTAACACAATCGCATATTTACGCTCAAACACCACTTTATTAATGAACAAGATCGTACAACTATTGGGCCTACCCGACCCGAAATTGGCCTGTAGCACACCAACACTAACAGATCCGCTATTGATCTAATATTTTTAATATTGGCCAAGAGGTAGACCTCTATTCAACGGCGATCAATTTTAAAAAATTGATCTAATATTTTTTATTAAATATAATTTTTATTTTAAAATTTTTGTAAATCATTAGATAGAGATGTGACTTATATAATAAATTAAGAAAATATACGTGAATTTTACGTCATAATTTAAAAAAAATTACTTTATGTACATCTTGAGTCTGTAATTTACCTAGAATATGTATTAATTATTTTCATCTGAAATTTAACGATGGCCCTGACAGGTCCGTTCTCCTAGCAGCTGTCATCTCATTCATGGTCACATCTTCTCTTCCACAAACCCGAACCCCGTCACACCCTCTCTATATATTACGTCTAACCCTTCTCATCAGTCTTCCTCTTGGCTCCTACCCCATCATGTACCCACCCTGCCTTCACTCATCTCTTTCTTCCTTCATTCGTTTGCCCACACATCAGTACTCTTCTTAATTTCCCCATCATCGATCGGCCGGGGCCTTCAGTCATGTCTACCACAAGTTCTAAATCGATGCAACGCCTGGGCTTCCACAAGTCTCCAAGCTTAATTATTTAGATGTATAGACATTAAATTTCTATTTTTTTTGGCTTCTAACTAAAGATTTTCTCGAATTTGCTAATCATCTAAAAGCCAGTCGCAATCACCCACACTCAATAACCGGCCTTCACGTAAAAAATGAAAACCGAAGAGAACTGCCAACTAAAACTTCAGCCAAGCACGTCTGTTCATTTCTCCATATATACTAGCTCGTAGTCGTAGACCCACATATATATACACACACACAAGAGAGGAAAAAAATAAAAAATACGTCTTCTGAAAATAAGATGATGCTCTCCTCAAAAAGGTCAAGTATGATCATGAGACTTTTTTTTTTCACTGGTTCTAGTCAAACTCAATAACTCACTTAATTTTGACCCCAATGATATATATATATATATATATATATATATATATATATATATATATATATATATATATATATATATATATATATATATATATATATATATATATATCTCAGGTGACTACTCTTCCACCCCCAAAACTTGGGTGGATTTTCATTGGGGGCCGGCCTGCTGATTTTACGAACAGGACCTTGGAATTTTCATTTTGACTAAGCTCTAATTGGAAGTCGTTATGCAAACTAGAGAGCAGGTGTCAAGAACCTAATTAACACAGTGCACATCTCCGACGCCCTGTATCAATTAATGGGGTGTTCAGTTTTTCTACATTATTTCCTGTTCTGAAGATATTCTTTTGGGAGAGAAGATTATTGCCGAATCTTGTTATTATTTTTGTAATTAAGGAATACTAATGGTGTCATATCTTTTACCATCCAACTGTTTGCCACATGCACTCTTTAAATCGGACACTGAATAAAAAAAATTTAATTTAAATTTTGTGTTATCTTGGAAATTAATAACGAACTTACATTCTGGAAGTGATTAATTGCGGGCCGGGATGAATCACATGGTAGACATGAGAGTGGGAAAATATATATTGACTCAAAAAAATTTGTGACACTATAGCAATATTGCTGTCTTTTGATTATCACATCGATCCTACTTCCCCTATAACATGCATGCATGCATGCATCCCACTGGTCTGGACGTTTTCCGGTTGGTGCGATCGATGGCGCGCGCACTTCCTGGGCAGCTGCATCAGTCATTGGCATGGGCTTCGGTCGCCGGAACTCCATCCCGGCCACACACCTCTCACGGGGAATTAGGTGGACGACGACAGAGACGTCAGCAGTACAGCGCGGCCGCACTCCACTTCCACATCTGGGTCCGCCGATACAGACAGCATCCAGAAACGTTGGAGACCTGGCCTTGTCCCGAGTTCCCAGCGGCGCTGGCCACGGCTTCGTCTCTCTGGTATGTAAGCTTTCCAGATTCGCTTTAATTAGTTAACAATTGCTTGGTAATTTACCTGCAGACACAACTTCAACATCTTCACGCGGTTTCTCACTCTTAATTGAATCCTGAAAACTCGATCAGCTTATATTAAAATCATGGTATTAGTAATCCCCTTCTGTCTATATATCCCAGATCATTAATTACAACTCCCGCAGGATGGCTTCATTGGCTCCTAGCTTAATTATACACATCCTTGGATATCCATTCGAGGTGCATCCATCAACTGCAGATGGTAACAAGTCGCTAGGAGCCATCGTGTGCCCATACATGCATGTCTTCTGCTGGGCCATGCCATTAATACATGTGGTCCTGCTCGTTAACCCTAGCTAGAGCGGAATAATTCTTTCAATGGCACTAGATTGGAATTCGGTGGGAACAATTTGTTAACCTAATTCAAATGTGGAATAAGCAGTACTGTTTTTAACCCAATGCAACAAACTAGGGAAATTATAAAAAACGAGTACTGAGCTGTTAGGATATTCATGCATCTTCATACTAAAGCATAGATCGTTAGCTGAAGCCGCTGAATAAATATTTACAGTGAAAATTTCACTCACTCCATGAGCTTTAATGTTGTTCTCTGCCCAACTGATAGAGAAAAAAAATAGAAAATGCGTAAAAAAAGAGATGGCTACAGGTATATATGCTGCATTCAATTAAATCTACATATATGATATTCCAACATTCCAAATAGCAGATACACATCTGGGGTGTCATCAATTAATTCCGACTAAAGTTTAAAAAAAAACAAAGAAGAGGAAATGACGCTAGACAAGTAATTCATCAGCTAGCACTCCCCCTGGAATCTAGAGAATATCAAATTGCATTGTTATGCAGAAGAAATCCCATCGCACCCCATGCATGGAGAGAGAGGGCTGTCGTCTAGCTCAATCACAGGTGCGCGCCACATTCTCTCTTCTACGTTCCTTCTCCTCGGGTTTGCAAAATTTTCCTCCCCAATTAAGGATCCCGAACACAGCAGAAGTACCCAACAGCAGACATACAACCACGCCTCTCTCCTGCGTCAGCACCGAACGTCTCCACCTACAACGACAGCCTGAGGTCCAAGCTCGTCCCCTCCTCTTCTACTTTCTCCTTCCCCCGCCGCCCGCCTTCCCTCGACGCATCCGCCGCGGCGACACCTCCCCCGGTGCCATCATTGGCCACAACCGCGAAGTCCTCCCACTGGAACGTCGGCGTCCACGCCGCCGACCCTTCCGTCTTCGTCCTCTTCCTCTCAACGCCGCCCTCGTCCCCCGCTCGCCGCAACTGCTCTCTCAACTCTCTGACGCTTCTGAGCAGCGCGAAGAACTTCTCCACCTGTTCCTCCTCGCCGTCCTGCTCCCCTGGGCCACCGGGGACGGCGCCGTCCTCCGGCCTCTGCCTCTTCCCCCTGCCATCCCCTTCCATGCCGCCCTCTGATCACCAGACCTGCCACACGATCGGAACCCCAGCAAACTAACACTGCAACCTGCGGCTATAGCTTCTTCCGCACATCTCTCCCTCTCCCTCAAGCTAGGAACGACCCATATGACAGCACCACACCACGGCCACCCGCATCAGCCGGCGAAGGAAACGTGCCACTCTCTACCACGAGCAACCGGCAAGGAAGGGCTGCCGTGAGGGGAATGGGCGCCTTCTCGGAGTCGGCTGGTTGGGTGAGGGAGGAAAGCCGCACCCTGGTATAAAAAGCCCACTAAGCGTTCCTCCCAACCCTTGTGGGGGTAACGTCGGTGACGCGTTCTGCGCGGACGGAAACACCCCCGGATCGAAGCGAACCATGAGGAGGAAGCTGAAGGGTCGAGAAGGAGGACGAGGTGGTAAAATCAGAGAGCACGGTGGGGGAAGATCTGTGGTCGGCAGGGGGGGTGAGGTCATCTGTGCTGACGTCACCATCAACCGCTCCGTCACGTCATCGCGGGCCCACGGTGAGGTTGGGATGCCACCTGGGCGGGTCTGCAGAAGTTTGGTCAGGTTTGGACGGAGGGAATACCGCTGCTGGGTGCGGGATTTCTTGACCACGCCGTCTCATTAAAGATTGCCGTTTTTTTCTTTCCAACGACAACTTTGAACACCGGGGGCTGTGCATTTGTTTTGACATAAATAGGACCAGGCAAAATATTTCTTTTTGCCAAATGTTATATTTTTCTGACACATAAAAATACGGTCTTTTGAGGTGTTTTAGGTTAAGGCAAACGACGCCTATACAGCAATGCCAGCGTGATCCAAGCTTCACGTTCTTTTTTTTCTCTTTTACGGAGATGTTTTCCTGAGGACATACTTCTTTTACAAATGCACGGTGGGTGATTGCTGCGGGAGTTAAAAGGTGAATTGATCTGGTTCACCTACGTAAGGGTAAGAACAGTGGCGATGAATTTTGGCTCATGTTGGTATTTTGAAAGAGCAATGATTTATGCCTAGTATTCGACACAAAAAGTCACGTCATTATTTAATATTTTTTATTAAATTAAATAATTATTTTTACATAAAAAATGACGTCCGCATCATATTTATAATTTTTTCACGTATTAAATATGAAATATATTTGACGAGAAAATATACGACAGAAATATTTTATAAAATTAAAATATTTTATATATGAACGAAATATTTTGACTGTACATATTAATTGACTTCTATCTGAAAAGATACGAGTATTCCTCACAGATTTGACTGTACATTTAACTATACATGTTAATTGAAATTTATATGACGAAGTTACCCTTCACCCATGAGAGAGAGAGAGAGAGAGAGAGAGAGAGAGATGTGTTGGGAGAGGGAATACTTTGGTCTTTTTTATAACTATAGTTAGAGATAACCCAACAATCCTGTAAATCTTATATATGATCCGGAGTAAATGTGGATCGGATTTCGACTCATATTTCTAATCCAATGGATATATGTCCATTGATTTCTAATTGAATCCACGTGACTTCTATAATATTTAAATTTAAATATCATTTAAAAGATGTTACATGCATTAGTTTCCTTTGATACGAAGATACACGATGTGCGAAACACACCTACACTTTGATTCATTAGGCCCTGTTTGACAAATGGGTTGTCCGCCGGTTAGCCGACACCGGCTAACCGGTGGACCCCACCTCGGCTGGCCCTCCCCCTTACACAAAACCCTTACTCGACCCCGGTTGTCTTAATCGACTCCGAAGGGTCGATTAAGACACCCCCTTACTCGGTTATCAAATCCCCCTTAATGTTCTTCCATGGTCCTGCTATATATATATATATATATATATATATATATATATATATATATATATATATAATTACAAGTTGTGCATCTAGCTTAGTAGCCGGGCATTATTAACCCCTCAGCTGAAAAATAAAAGTGTAAACGTAAATTTTGTCATAAAAAATGACGAGTGTAAAAGATTTTAAACTTTTCATCTTTGATCCAATTCTGATCGTCATGCGGTGCGGAAGGTTTTACTGCATATATAGGACATTCCAGTATGTGTGCTGAATTTAGTTGTTTTATTGCAAAGTGTGGGTTATATATTTTAATGTTTGAGCCTAATAATCTATGTGAGGACAACCAAAAATGCATGGACGGTAGAACGGCCCATAATCCGAGAGTTTTAGGTCCCGGCCGAGCTCACAATTTGCAGTACGATTTTGATTGGCCCATCTTAATTTGTGTCAATTCGAATGCACTTATAATTTGTGTACGTAGATTATGCTTTCCTCCGGTCTGATCAGAGCCATCCAACGCGGAAGAGAAAAACCAAACATATTCTCTAACTCGATCCCATCGTTAATACTTCGACTAAAATTTTCACTTACCTGATCGGTACGCATAGATTACACACAGGTAATCACTTTTGCAACATTTTTTCGGTGAGGCTTCTCACGGTGTCGACATTTAGATCGTTCGTCTATCTCGATGAAGATCTAACGGTCGTTTTAATTTTTTAAAACATGACATGTGAATAGGAATAAACCATTCACGGAGGTCACCCACGACACCCCCCCTCCCAAACTCGCGCCGACTTCTTCATCTTCGTCGTTCACAATGCCCCCATGCCCCACCCACAAGCCCGAGTTTGCAGATTCCACCAATACGTATACAGGAAGGTGGCGCCGACACGGTGTGCTCGAAGGGACCCTATGATCGATGGTTGCTTTGGAATATCACGGGAGATTTATGACAACTTGAATCTTTTAGGTTCAATGGATGTTCACAGCGAGGAAACTCCACGTGGAAGAGGAACTAATCTTTAAGGCCCGCTTTGGTAACGGGTTAGAATAAGCGGGTTAAGATAAGGGCGGTTAAGATATCCTTGGAATTAGATTGGTCTAATTTGATAGTGACTCTTATTCTAGCTTGGTTTAAGGAGAATAAGGAGACCTTATTCCGGTCAATTTGATAACCAGTTGGAATTAGAGTGGAATAATATTTTAACATACCTATTTTGCCCTCTCTTTTCAGAGGATGAAGATCTTAACTCTCCACTTTTCTATGACCCATTTAGGCCAATCCAAAATCGATTTTCCTGTTAAATAAACAACTGAATTTCTTGATTTTTTGCAACCACTTTTTATCATGCGTGATATTATGTGGTATACTTCTATGTGCAAGTCTACTATTTACAATCAACTTATTATTTTGATTGTTGACAGAAATCTACCATTTCTGTTGCAATTGAGGATGTGAATTTCTGAGAATGTGAATTTCCAAAATCAATACAAAAATTGAAAGTTTGTGATCCTCATAATGCAAAATACACCAAGGACTCTACATTGGGGACTAACAATCAAAGTCAATGAGATTGATAATGTAAAACGATTTCATAGCCTTTGAGCGGACATTGTAGAATTTGTTCATAGACTTGATAAAGTACCATTTTTAATTACAATGAAAGTTTATCAGGTACATAAATCTGGAGTACAGTGAAAAGGCCATTAAGCATGATAATTTGGCTTATACATAGAAAACTTGACGATTGTTGTGGCAACAAGAAAACAGCTCTCCCTCCCCCACATGGCTTCAAAATCTGGGGGCAGTAGATACGATCAACTCGGTGAAGCATATCAGCTGTGTTGAAATAAATTGTCCTTCAAACGTACGCTTTTCTATCTTTCATAGAGTTCATTTTGTTGATAAAAGGCAGGAGAATATCATGATAATCTAGTATGAATGGTCTGTTCTGCTAAAGCCTGCAACACACATCACTGTTAAGTTAAATGGTGTACAAAACTAAAAAAGGCTTTCATCTTGCAGATATTTCATATCTGCAAATTCGCCATCCATACCTCTTCGACGGTCATTCCATTCAGCTCATGCTCGATAACTTCCTTTGTCATAGAAGACTCGGGAGGGCCATAAATTGTGGGATCTAAGAATCGGAAATTATCCAGCATAACAGAATCAAAAATTCCTGGAATAATCTTTCAAGATAAGTTTTCTAAAAAAGACAAATAACAGTGGAATATCAGCATTATGCGTACATACCCAGAGTAGTCTATTGCATACCGTCAAGCTTGCAATATGCACTAGCACCAGCCAACGTCTGGCGAGCAAACTCACTGCCATGCAACTAAGAAAATATATCTCCTGGACATGTGTGCACAAGGTTAAAATTACTCCAAATATGAAGTATTTCCAGTTCGAAATAAAACACATGATCAGGAGCTTCTGGTGCACACTCTTGTATAAAAATCCATAAGCAGCATAGCATTGAGTATCAGAATATAACATTACTACTATGTAAACTAGTTCATACATACGTGAAATTATTGATGGGAGGATTTAAAATGACCCCTTTCTTGTATAGATTGTTCTCTGAGAAGCAACCTATGTGATTGTCTGATCTTGAACAGCTGTCATAAGTGGTATTACATTGTGAAACAGTGCCTTAATAAATACTTGGTTTCCTTATTAAAACTGATATCATGGGAGGCCCCCCACCCCAATCAGAATCACAATAAAGGGCAAAAAATTGATAAATTCAACAGCATAAAAAATCACATTTAAAAGTGTGCAAAGCCACAAGGTTGGGGTACTCCTCCTGTTAGCGCAGCGAGAGTGATATAGAAGGGGGGGATGAATAGATCACTCCCAGTTTGCAAAGTTTAGGCGAGAAAATAAATCTACCGCTTATGCCCCTTCTAAACTAGCACACAAAGAATTGCAAATGCAGGTACCAATCAAGATCGAATAAGAAAATGATGATAAGAGCTGAACACACAACTAGTCGAAGAGATAAGCAGATAGAGAGCGGTGATAAAGATCGCAAACCACAGAGAAGACAACCGGTTTTTAGGTGGTTCGACTGCAGTCCGCAATCTACATCCACCCCTCACTCCAACTAGAGTGAGGATTCCACTAGCCACTGCTAGAGCACAGCAGACTCAATCTGCGAACAACTTGCTGCCAAACAGCTTGAAAACCCAAGGGAGACAAATCCCTCAACCAAGCTTTGCTACCCACAGAGCTTGTAACCTGTTCTAGCACCCAGCATGAACAGAACCGGAGAGTGCCTCTCCCTTCCTCCACACACCGGAGGGAACCTGCTAATGACAACCCATCACTAGCAACAGCGATCTCTCTTCCTCTGCAACCCAAAGGGAAACCGGAGATAGACTCCCTTCCTCCACACACCGGAGGGGAACAGATCAGAAATAGACGAAGAACACATAAAGAAAATCAGAAAAGGAACTAAAGACTGATCGAGAAAACATTCGATACTGAGAGTTAATACAAATGTAGCTTCCTAGGAAGCAATTTCAGAAACCCGATACTGCAAAACTCTCTTTCTCTCTTCACTGCTATCTCTCTTTTTCTTTCTCTCTTTTTCTTTCTCTTTACTGGTGGATCGAGCTCTCTGCAATACTGCCTTTTCTTTCTTGGCTCTGATCACCTTCATCGGTGGACGAAGGTTTCTATTTATAGCGGCAGCAGGTGGATAGGGCACAAAACGCGTGTGCCTCCCACGCTCGATCCAGAACCTTCCTGCCACGTGACCTTATTGGATTGGTTCCTTTTGTCTTGGATCACGTGCACCCCCTTTATTAGGGAATAATCTTCCTCGTACCTGTAAGAAGATAAGAACCATTAACACGCAGTATGGCCACTAAAACTAAAGCTGCATGAGGTATATGATAACAGCACGACGTGACCAGTACACGAGATAGGAAAAGAACGACACGAGGTACACTTTAACAGAACAGACACAACGAGGAGAACGACACGAAGTGAAACAAGAACGATACGGAGTACATACGATGACTACAGCACGAAGTAAAACATCATGATATAATAACCAGTAATGAGAACGGCACGAGAACAACATGGAGACAAATCAGTAACCGACACGAGTTGAAAACAACACGAGGTAAAAAGAAGAACGACACGAAGTGGTTACAATAACAAGCAAGACATAAAAGATGACACGAGATGCAACTAGAGGACAGAGAGAAGCGACACGAGGTGGCACAGAAAGCAACATGAGGTGCTGCAATGTTCTGCACGCAGTGGAACAAAAATGACACGAAGACACAGAAACAGCAGTAACCGACACGAAGTGTGGTTACTAAACAGGAACGACACGAGGTCTACAGGGAAACGACTCGAAGTTCATCAGAACTATTAGAGCTGCTTCAGAAACACGACACGAAGACATGATGCGGAATTGACACGGAGTGTGGTCAAGGCGAGAAGGACACGAAGTCTAAAGAGTAAAACAACACGAAGACCAAAACTGAAACCTACACGAGGTGAAGTCACAAAGCGACAAAGAGAAACGACACGAAGACAGAGACCACAAGGATAAAATAACACGAAGTATTACCTCATACGAGTTTTCCTGTCAAGCATGAAAATCAACACGGAGTGTTGTACGCTCAGACGACATGAAATCATTTCGTGTTGGTGAGGGAAAGCAACACAAAGACAATGATGCTACAGTGCAATGTCTAGACATGAAGTTCAGTTGAGTGTACAGACATCACCAATGAATCACTCACTGTACAGACTTACTATAGCAGTCTGATGTACAGACTTTGATGAACAGTCCAATGTATGGACATTGAAATCGAAGACCAATGTGCAGACATGACAGTGAAGACTAGTGTGCAGACTTCAAGTTTAACTGTGGATGTACAGACTTGAAGAATAAGCCAGTGTATAGACTTAAAGATTGAAAGTAATGTACAGACTTTGATGACCAACACCAATGTATAGACTTAGGAGCATAAGACACGGCTGTACAGACTTTGCCTAAGACGCTGTACACACTTAGCCTAAGACAATGCATAGGCTTGAACGAGAGTCCAATGTATAGACTTTGCTACCCAGACATGATATATGCAGAGACATGATATCTGACAGAATACAACACACATATATAAAGAGCAAATGCCATCAATGCTAGACATCATCATTCATGTTGCTATCAATATGCAGAATGCTCAAGAATAATAATGCATAGAAATACACTTATAGTGTGAGACATCATCAAAATCATAGGGACACAACAATCTCCCCCTTTTTGATGATGACAACACTATGAATCAGGCAATATCAAGGTTTATCAAGATTTAACATGAAATCAATGCCAGCTACAACAACAGATTAACTTCAAGGCATGCTCATGCAAATGAATTAGAATGCTCATGCAAATGAATTAGACAAACCCTACAACTCACTCTCATTAACTCACTCTCATTTCCCCCACAACTCATAATCAGGAACTTCCCCTAGGCGACTAGCCACAATCAACTGATTAAATCATTGATATAGCAGAACCTCTCTCCCCCTTTGACATCAGCAAAAAGAAATGCAGAAGACAAAACAATGCTGGAGACATGAAGAAGAAGTGCAATAACGATCTTAGTGCAGAAAGTCACGAATAGGTCTTAAGAAAATAAGTGAGGTTCTAACATCAAGAGAAGATTCTTTAAGCTTCAGTACACAATGGAGAGATAGAATTATGAAGAGTATATCAGCATACATAGTGTATGATGTAGAGCAGGAGTTGACAAGTATGGCCAAATGGAGCTGATCATTCAACTATTCCACAAGACAGTAAGAGTCTAAATCAGAGAGGTGTTCTCAAGGTATTGAGGACAAGCAATCCATTAGTTGCATAACAACAAGGAATGTTAGTTGGAGATGATTTCCAAGAAGATCAATGAGTAAGTTGGTAGATCACTTCTTTTGACATTAGGGAGACACCTTGATCAGAGGCCTGAATCCCCAGTTACTCAGAGTGAGTTCCTCATTACTTCCCCCTTTTTTTTTTAAGGAACAGAGTTAGTAACTGTGGCTTTTGACATGAGGAGACACCTTGATTAGAGGCCAGAGTCCCCAGTTACTCACCAGCAAGCCACCATTGCTCTGTCATGACTTTTCATTTGTTTTAAGTATCTGACACCTCATGACTTGGGAGAAATATTCATTTCATTGATGAAGCTCCCAGTTTCTCAGTGATCAAAAACAGAACATGTTTGTTCAGTTAAGCCCTTGAGTTAAAGAGATAGAATGATTGAAGACAATACCAAAAGAGAAGTACTTTTCTTGTATTGAGTCTTGAAGTCTAGATTTCAAGTTGATTGGGTCAGATATCAAGACATACGTGTTTTTGGCCTGAACCATAATCAATGACAATGTAGGAAGATATACTTTATGCAATTAGTCCAGGTCTCTGTGTGAGTGCCAAAGAAAAGATTCTAATTAGATTTTAGAGACACTGACTTATTGACTTAAGAGATAAGTGACACTCTACTGTCTGAGAGAACTACACTAGATTAGTCATGAAAAACCAGCAGAGATACTCATCTGGACACTCGTTTTGAATTTGTCAAAGCACTTCTCTTCTCACATTACAACTTAGCTCCCCCTAAGACATAGCATACCTCAATAAAACATTTCAGTAAAATCTCAAGGCTTCCCTCAAATTAGAGCATTCCTGAAAGCTAACCAGTGAGCATTCCGAACTCCCCCTTAAACCAGCAAGCAAGAAGGCTAACCAACAGATAGACAAACCTCCCCTTCACAACAGGAACGGCTTCATAATTAAGACACTTTGTATAAGCCTAACTCTCTTCTTAATGTAGTGAACTTTTCATTATCCAGAGATTTTGTGAAAATATCAGCAATCTGATTATCTGTTCCTACATGAATTAGTTCAAAGTTATTCTTAGACACCTCATCTCTTATAAAATGATGTCTTATCTCTATATGTTTTGTTCGAGAATGCAAAACAGGATTTTTAGCAAGATTGATGGCACTTGTATTATCACAGTAAATAGGTGTGCACCCCAGGTCTACTTGGTAGTCCTGAAGTTGGTGTTTAATCTATATTACTTGTGTTCCACAACTCCCTGCAGCCACATATTCAGCTTCTGCAGTGGAGAGGGCCACAGAATGTTGTTTCTTGGAGCCCCAAGATACTAAACATCCACCCAAGAATTCACAATGGCCACTTGTGCTTTTCCTGTCTAGTTTACAGCCTGCATAGTCAGCATCTGTGTATGCTACTAGATTCAATGTGCGAGAAGCAGGAAACCATAAACCAAGGGAGTGACTAGCTGACAAATATCTGAAGATTCTTTTAACTGCAGCTAAGTGTAGTTCAGTGGGTCTAGACTGATATCTTGCACACATTCCTACACTGAATTGTATATCAGGTCTAGAGGCTGTTAAGTAAAGAAGTGATCCAATCATACCTCTATAAAGTTTGGCATTTACTTCTTTACCTGTCTCATCTGCATCCAATGATGTATTGGTGCCCATGGGTGTAGTAATGTGCTTTAAGTTTTCCATGCCAAACCTTTTGAACAATTCCATTGTGTATTTGGTTTGGTTGATGAAGCACCCATCTTCTAGCTGCTGTACCTGCAATCCAAGAAAATATTTTAGTTCACCAACCAAGCTCATCTCAAATTCAGCAGACATCATGGTAGAAAATTCATCACATAGTTCATGGCTAGTTGATCCAAATACAATGTCATCTACATATACCTGAACTATGATGAGATCTTTACTCATGCCCTTGGTGAATAAAGTCTGATCAACTTTACCTCTTTTGTAGCCTTGCTGATCAGAAATTCAGATAATCTTTCATACCAAGCTCTTGGAGCCTGCTTTAGACCATACAAGGCTTTGTTTAACCTGAAAACTTGGTTAGGTTGAGGAGAAAATTGAAATCCAGGAGGTTGTTCAACAAAGACTTCTTCTTTAATAACTCCATTTAAAAAGGCACTTTTAACATCCATTTGTTGGAGTTTAATGTTCTTTGAGCATGCAAAGGCAAGCAACAATCTTATGGCTTCCATCCTAGCAACTGGTGCATAAGATTCATCAAAGTCTACACCGAATTCCTGACAGTAGCCTTTGGCTACTAGTCTGGCCTTGTTCCTCGAGATGATTCCATCTTCATTTATCTTATTTTTGAACACCCACTTGGTTCCTATGACATTAATACCATCTGGTCTTGGGACAAGCTCCCAGACATTATTCCTTTCAAACTGACCTAATTCCTCACTCATAGCATTTACCCAACCTTGATCAGCTAAGGCCTCTTCTACTGTTTTGGGTTCAATTTGTGAGACTAAAGCAATTAGGTCGTCATTATTCACATTTCTAAAATGAGATCTAGTCCTTAGAGGTTCTTCAGGATTGCCTATGACATTATCTAACGGATGGTCTTTAAGGAATCTGATATTTGTTGAAGACTCACCTGTTTCTCTTTGACCTTCCTGATTTTGGGAATTTGTTTCTCCATTCTGCTGAGTCTTCTCTTCTTCTTGTTGGTTTTCCAGAAAATCTCCACCATGATTGGAGTCCCTGTCAAAATTTTCAATATTAGAAACATCTTTCTTTTCACTAAAAAGAATGTGTGGAGATTCTTCCACTTTCTGATCTGATACATTAAATACCCTATATGCCCTTGACACTTCTGAGTAACCCAAGAATATTCCAGGTGAACTCTTGGCTTCAAACTTGTCTAAATCTTTCTTATCATTGTTATGAATAAAACATTTTGCTCCAAAAATTCTGAAATGAAACAAGTTTGGTTTCTTACCTTTTAGAAGCTCATAGGGTGTTTTCTTGTGTATGGGTCTTACCATGGCCCTGTTGATTATGTAGGTTGCTGTATTGGCCGCTTCTGCCCAAAACCTTCTAGGTAACTTACTTTCAATCAACATGGTTCGGGCCATCTCCACCACTGTTCTATTTCTTCTCTCCACGATCTCATTCTGTTCAGGTGTCCTGGGAGAGGAAAACCTGTGAGTTAGTCCTTCTTTGTCACAAAGTTCAGTAAACATGGAATTTTTAAACTCACCTCCATGATCAGATTGAATAGAACTAACCTTGAACTTTCCTTCTTGTTTGACCTTATTGAAAAATAGATTAAACTTTTGAAATGCATCACTCTTATTTGCTAAGAAAAATATCCATGAGTATCTGGAGAAGTCATCTATGATGACATAGCCAAACCTGTTACCATTAAGACTCTGAGTTCTGGTTGGACCGAAGAGATCCATATGAAGAAGTTCCATTGGTCTAGAAGACAATGGCTCAGATCTTAATTTGAAAGAGTTTCTGGTCTGTTTGCCTAGAGCACAGGCATCACATGATTTTGAAATGGAATTAAATTTAATTTTAGGCATGCCTTTAACTAAATCAAGTTTGACCAGTTTATTTAAAGTAGAAAAGCTAGCATGACCTAGACGTCTATGCCATTCAAAAGCATCAATTTCAGAGTTAGCAGACAAACAAATAGTAGAGTCAGATTTCTCATTTAAGTCTACAATGTAGACATTATTAATCCGGTTGGCTACAAATTTAACCTCATCAGAATTTATTTCAAAGATTTTGCATGAAGTATCATCAAAAACAACCTTGTGACCCTTGTCACATAACTGACTGATGCTGATCAGATTATGTTGTAGCCCTTCCACAAGTAAGACTTTTTCAATGGAGTTTGTGGAAGACTTACCTACTGTGCCAACTCCAATTATTTTACCTTTGTTCTTTCCTCCAAACTTGACCAGACCTCCTGGCTTCATCTCTATCTTACTGAACTTGGATCGGTCTCCTGTCATATGCCTGGAGCAGCCACTGTCGAGGTACCACTTGTTGTCTTCAGCTGCCAGGCCGACCTACACAAGTATATCAAGCAGAGTGATTTGGAACCCAAGATGAGTTGGGTCCAAGTACATTGTTTAAATCTCTGATCAAGTGTTTGGGTACCCAGATTTGTTTCAGCATGGTTTTCTCTGGCACCCTCCTTTCAGGTTTATTAAAGTTCAATCCAGCTAAACTGGAGAAATGAGTTCTATTCCTTTCATCGGTCTTCCTATTCCTAGGAAATTTCCTGTAGGCTTGTTGATTGGTATATCTTTGACCATGAAAGTTGTTCCTCCAGTAGGTCTTGTTTGGACCCATCTGATTGTTATAATTCCAGCTTTTATTCTGATTTGTTTTCTTGGTCCAGCTACCATTTGTGTTCTGGTGAATGGACTTAATGTTATTCTTCATAAAGTTCATTCCAATCTTGAATGGTTGTCCAGTACTGGTTGTTGTGTTCTCTTTAGGACTTTGAGTTTTCTTAGAGCTGTTTGAGCTGGATGGTGTGTCCAGCTTTTCTTTTCCCTTCTCTGGACAGAAGGTGATAGTCTTGAATTGCAAGGGTCTCTTGTTGGTTGGGTCATAGCCTAGACCTTCCTTATTGAAATTGACCCTAGTTCCTAGTATAGCATCTAGGCTAGTCTTTCCTTGGACAAACTTCTCTAAGACTTTCTGTTTGTCTTCCAGCTCCTTTTGAAGAAACTCTGAATTCTTTAGGAGTTCAGCATTTACTTTCTTCACAGCTTCATATTTCTCTGAATTCATTCTGATTTCACTCATGCTTTCTTCAATTTTAGTTTTGAATTCATTGAGCTGTTTTTTACTTTCTTGGATTTCTCCCCTAAGCTTATCATTCTCTTTCCTTTGTGAGGTCATTTCTTCTAGTTGTTCTTTAGCTTTGCATTTTCCTCACAGACCAGAGTTTGTTCTTCAACATTTGTGTTAAATTTTCTTTTCAGAACTCTGTGCTCTTTGCTAAGTGAATTAAATTTATCTAGCAAGTCACCATAAGCATCCTCCCAGTCATCAATTGAGAAATTTTCAAAAACGTTTATTACCTCCTCTTCACTGTTTGCCATAAGACAAATTCCTTCTTCATATTCCTCCGAGGAAGTGTCTTCGGGATTTTCTTCTTCCTCGCTCCATGTGCAGACCATCGCCTGTGGCTTTTTCTTCTTCTGCACCTTTGTGAACTTCTTCTGAAGATAGGGACCTTTCTTCTGGAGTTCTGGGCATTCGCCTTTCATGTGTCCCTGTTTGTTACAGTTAAAACAAGTCAGTTTCTTAGGATTTCTATCCCTGTAATTGGTAAACTCAGCTTTCTTGTTAAAAGAGTGTGGGTTCTTCTTCCTGAAGGTCTTCCCCTTTGTCCTCAGAAACTTTCTGAACTGACGAGTGAGCATAGCCTGCTCCCCCTGGTCGAGATCTGAAAGACCTTCAAGCTCGGACTCAGACTCGGGGCTACTGCTGCTGCTCCCACTTTTACTACCCTTGTTGCGGGAAGCTCTTAGAGCTACATTTTTACCCTTCCTCTCACTACCTTCTCCACCTCCTTGGAAGTTCATCTCATAGGTCATCAGGGATCCTATGAGTTCATTCACAGTTAAGACAGTCAAATCTTTTGACTCCTCAATCACAATGGCCTTAGTGTGCCATGCCGGGGATAAAGATCTAAGGATTTTCCTGACTATATCTGCCTCAGCAAGATCCTTCCCTAGCCCTTTAAGAGTGTTAGTGATCAAGGATAACCTGGCATACATTTCGGTTATATTCTCATCTGCATTCATCTTAAACATTTCATACTTGGAGGTGTAGAGATTTACCTTCGAGGCTTTCAATTGAGCTGTACCTTCATAAATTAATTGCAGCTCATCCCACATTCGCTTGGCAGTTATGTATGCAGATATTCGAGCATATTCCTCTGGATGAACGGCACACTGGATTATGTTCAGCGCCGTCCAGTTGAGTGACGAGAGCTTCACATGATCATCTGTCCAAGCATCCTCGTTTGGTGGCAGCTCATATGGCCCCACCGTGATTACTCTCCACAATTTATGACTCTGAGCTCTGATGAACACTTCCATCCTGTTCTTCCAAAACAGATAGTTACTACCATCGAAATAAGGAGGGCGACTAATGGATTGACCTTCGGCCATGAAGGTTCTAGGACCACCACCATTTCCTTGACCGTTCGTCCACATGGCGTAAACCTGCTCTGGTACCAAATGTTAGCACAGCGAGAGTGATATAGAAGGGGGGGGATGAATAGATCACTCCCAGTTTGCAAAGTTTAGGCGAGAAAATAAATCTACCGCTTATGCCCCTTCTAAACTAGCACACAAAGAATTGCAAATGCAGGTACCAATCAAGATCGAATAAGAAAATGATGATAAGAGCTGAACACACAACTAGTCGAAGAGACAAGCAGATAGAGAGCGCTGATAAAGATCGCAAACCACAGAGAAGACAACCGGTTTTTAGGTGGTTCGACTGCAGTCCGCAATCTACATCCACCCCTCACTCCAACTAGAGTGAGGATTCCACTAGCCACTGCTAGAGCACAGCAGACTCAGTCTGCGAACAACTTGCTGCCAAACAGCTTGAAAACCCAAGGGAGACAAATCCCTCAACCAAGCTTTGCTACCCACAGAGCTTGTAACCTGTTCTAGCACCCAGCATGAACAGAACCGGAGAGTGCCTCTCCCTTCCTCCACACACCGGAGGGAACCTGCTAATGACAACCCGTCACTAGCAACACCAGAGATCAGCGATCTCTCTTCCTCTGCAACCCAGAGGGAAACCGGAGATAGACTCCCTTCCTCCACACACCGGAGGGGAACAGATCAGAAATAGACGAAGAACACATAAAGAAAATCAGAAAAGGAACTAAAGACTGATCGAGAAAACATTCGATACTGAGAGTTAATACAAATGTAGCTTCCTGGGAAGCAATTTAGAAACCCGATACTGCAAACTCTCTTTCTCTCTTCACTGCTATCTCTCTTTTTCTTTCTCTCTTTTTCTTTCTCTTTACTGGTGGATCGAGCTCTCTGCAATACTGCCTTTTCTTTCTTGGCTCTGATCACCTTCATCGGTGGACGAAGGTTTCTATTTATAGCGGCAGCAGGTGGATAGGGCACAAAACGCGTGTGCCTCCCACGCTCGATCCAGAACCTTCCTGCCACGTGACCTTATTGGATTGGTTCCTTTTGTCTTGGATCACGTGCACCCCCTTTATTAGGGAATAATCTTCCTCGTACCTGTAAGAAGATAAGAACCATTAACACGCAGTATGGCCACTAAAACTAAAGCTGCATGAGGTATATGATAACAGCACGACGTGACCAGTACACGAGATAGGAAAAGAACGACACGAGGTACACTTTAACAGAACAGACACAACGAGGAGAACGACACGAAGTGAAACAAGAACGACACGGAGTACATACGATGACTACAGCACGAAGTAAAACATCATGATATAATAACCAGTAATGAGAACGGCACGAGAACAACATGGAGACAAATCAGTAACCGACACGAGTTGAAAACAACACGAGATAAAAAGAAGAACGACACGAAGTGGTTACAATAACAAGCAAGACATAAAAGATGACACGAGATGCAACTAGAGGACAGAGAGAAGCGACACGAGGTTCACACAGAAACGACACGAGGTGGCACAGAAAGCAACACGAGGTGCTGCAATGTTCTGCACGCAATGGAACAAAAACGACACGAAGACACAGAAACAGCAGTAACCGACACGAAGTGTGGCTACTAAACAGGAACGACACGAGGCCTACAGGGAAACGACTCGAAGTTCATCAGAACTATTAGAGCTGCTTCAGAAACACGACACGAAGACATGATGCGGAATTGACACGGAGTGTGGTCAAGGCGAGAAGGACACGAAGTCTAAAGAGTAAAACAACACGAAGGCCAAAACTGAAACCTACACGAGGTGAAGTCACAAAGCGACAAAGAGAAACGACACGAAGACAGAGACCACAAGGATAAAATAACACGAAGTATTACCTCATACGAGTTTTCCTGTCAAGCATGAAAATCAACACGGAGTGTTGTACGCTCAGACGACATGAAATCATTTCGTGTTGGTGAGGGAAAGCAACACAAAGACAATGATGCTACAGTGCAATGTCTAGACATGAAGTTCAGTTGAGTGTACAGACATCACCAATGAATCACTCACTGTACAGACTTACTATAGCAGTCTGATGTACAGACTTTGATGAACAGTCCAATGTATGGACATTGAAATTGAAGACCAATGTGCAGACATGACAGTGAAGACTAGTGTGCAGACTTCAAGTTTAATTGTGGATGTACAGACTTGAAGAATAAGCCAGTGTATAGACTTAAAGATTGAAAGTGATGTACAGACTTTGATGACCAACACCAATGTATAGACTTAGGAGCATAAGACACGGCTGTACAGACTTCGCCTAAGACGCTGTACACACTTAGCCTAAGACAATGCATAGGCTTGAACGAGAGTCCAATGTATAGACTTTGCTACCCAGACATGATATATGCAGAGACATGATATCTGACAGAATGCAACACACATATATAAAGAGTAAATGCCATCAATGCTAGACATCATCATTCATGTTGCTATCAATATGCAGAATGCTCAAGAATAATAATGCATAGAAATGCACTTATAGTGTGAGACATCATCAAAATCATAGGGACACAACACCTCCCTCTCAGAGAACACACAAAAAAGAAGCTAGCCTTCCTGTTCTGCATGTTTAACGACTGTAACCGGGCAGTTACCATGGAACACAATGTAATTACTAACACTTCCTAGTATCACCCTATTGGAACACAGATCTTCTCCCGAGCATCTCCCCAGTATATTTTCGATACACTTTTTCGATACACTTAGTGGAATGATAACAACATCCATCAGTGACCAGAGCACAGAACCTTCATTTTATTTCTTCTTTTGTATTCTATTGCAAAAGGGATGTTATAATGGAGAAGCAATGGTTCACTGATGCTTGAACTTAGCAAAGTAACAGACTCGCCTTTTGTATTCTATTACTCCTTTTGTGCATTATTGGGCTCAGACTGGCCTTCACAATCATACCATTGACAAGAGTGGGGCATAAGCCAGCCCTCATAGTTCATACCCATACAACATATATGCTCCTAGGAACCTCCACAGTTGTATAATGATATTCACTATGTTGCAATGGCACATATGCATTCACTCTTGTCAGGGTAATTATCAGACATCAGGTTTTGCATCATTGCCCATCCCCCTACCAAAATGGTATAAGTGAACATCACATAACATATGGGTGAAACAACTGCCGTGCTCCATGTATCAAGGGCCTGCAAATAGAAATCCAGACATTACATAAATTAGGATAGAACATAGCTGTTAACATATATTATATATAAACAAGATGTCTCAGATAAACTCATGGAACCACAACCGAAGGAGCAACTGTGAAATCCTGAAATTACCAGATCAAAATTGAATGTGGGAAGGTCAAGGGCCTGCGTGCATATTAAGAATTACTCATGGAACATAAAACTGATACCAAGCATACATATCCAGTTGATAGGTTACCTTCTCCTCAGTTGCAGAACCAAAGTTACATGCATAAATCGGAACATAAAACATGAGTGGACATAGCAAATGAAATGGCATAATGTTGCATAAATTAAAAGCAAAGTCCAAAAGGTCTCTCTAAAATGCACAACAAAGAAATTAAATAGACTAGTTTCATATGTTTGTGAACGCTTTCATTCCTGAAAATTCTGAACTCTCCTATCTATTGGTAGCCCAAAGTGCATCAGCAATCTGGGTTCTACGTTGCTCCCCAGCTGAAATATCCCTTCGACTTAGAAGTATATCATCTGGGACCTCAACGTCTCCCACATCTTCAATGGTGGCATCATTATCTGTCACCCTATCGAAGTACCAATCGTACCCTTGCTCACGACGAATAAAATTCTGAATTACACAACAAGCTAATACAATTTTGCGTTGAATTGACCATGGGTAACAATTCCCCTCTCGCAACGTATGAAATCTCATCTTCAGTACACCGAAGGTTCGTTCCACAACATTTCGGAGTTGAGCATGTCGGTGATTGTATTTCTCCTTCTTGTTTGAATATGGCATTCTTCCTCTACCCCGAAATTCAGAGATGTGATACCTGTGACCTCGATAGGGGGCTAAGAATGATGCTGTGTTCGCATATCCAGCATCCACTAGATAATATTTACCACGGGACACAGTGAAGCCTCCCTCATCTATGCTCCACCTGAGGACCTTCATGTCCGAAGCAGAGCCCTCATACCCAACACAAACATATTGAAAAAGCATGTCAAACGACACCACTGCCATCACATTTTGTGTAATGCACTGTTTTCGATCGCGGAAGCGAGGTTGGTCGTGGAGCGACACATTTGCAGGAATATGAGTCCCATCGATTGCACCCAATGCATCCTACAATGCGAAAAGGAATATTAGATTTGTTAAGATGGATGGCACAATTACAGATACATAACATACACCATACCTTAAAGAACGGATAGAAAATATCCTTATCACGTATGTGGGGATGGCATTCGTTTGTGTGCGTTGTGAGCTGGATGAATTCGGTCTTCAACGAAGCCAATGCAAGTGCAAGACGATTAACATAATGACTAATTGTTTGAGAAGAGTGCTGAAAATGCTCACATAATGCACCGGTTGAGACACCATGTCCAACATCATATAAGAACATAGCGAGTTGCTCATTTGCCGTAACATAGCGTGAGTCAGATATCAAATCTCTACTCACTAACAAGTCTCTCAATCTGAAGAACATTGTTGGATGTAACCTAAACACATGGTAACACCTAACTTCATGGCCGTTGAGAATATCATGAATCCATGCGTGGCCAGTGTGTGTCGAGGTGTGCATTGGACGCCTAGGAATCACCGGTGCATTTTCTTCTTCAATTTGGTCCCATATCGCATCCTCAATTGCATCGAACATTTCATCATCCTCTTGAAGATACTCCAAAAGTAGGGCATTAAATTCTACAACATTCAAACACAACATCATGTGATACATTGTTCAAGCGTCTAATACAATACATGCATAATATGGAGATTACAACTCTCGTTGAGTTACACAAGTTGAAGGGATAAAGCTGTTACATACCACCCACTAAGTTGACTCAACTAACGATGCATAATAATAATAATAAAAACACTGATAAGTATAAAGAACAGCAATAATACAAGCAGGCTCAAGAGACCGATAATGAGCAATGGCATCGAGGAAGGACCCATGCTATTGTGCGTAGTTGATCTAGCCTCTACAGTCAATGGTTCAGCCACTGTTGGGGCTTGGGGTCGATGCACAATCGTTGACATGTTAGAAAAGCTCCCCAAAATTTCAAAATATGCATTATACGCATGTTGGGCTTCCTCTAGAGACTGAAATCCTTTATAGCGAGCCCTTGGGAACCCTTGTACTTCAGCATGACATTCTGGCTATGTGAGATATATGCCCGGATGACGCCCTACCCATACAACATAACAACTATACTTCCCCATCCCTACTTCTTTTCAATGCCCTGCATATACATTACATAGGAAGGACAATCATACTTAAGTCAATGGCGAATAAGATAGTTCATATAAAAAGGTTCATAGCAAAGAGATTCATCCATTAGCTATAGACTACATAACACAACGTTCATACATATAAAGGAAATGCATGATAAAGAGGTTCAAATTGTTCATTACACAACATAACCAACCAGACAAAAACTTCCCACCATAAAAACCCAATGCGTTGTGGTCACGATGTATGTAGGACTACCCAATCCACCTTATCTTCCTCACTCAATATCATAAAAAGTGACCTATTGGATGGATCTTTAAATAGATCCAATGACTTCACGACCGTTTCACGAGACAGTCCAGGGAGCGCCTTTAATGCTGCAATGCACTCTTGGGGGGTGGGAATCGTATCTGTCTCCTTCACTTCGCTTTCACTTCCTCCCTGATTCTTCTGTAACATCTTCACTAAGTCAAGTTTGTCACGAGCGACAGAAGTGAAAGCCATAACAGAATCATCCCCAATCTTCTTTGGACGTGGTTTTGGGCCACCAACGGAAAGTCGCTTGCGTGCATTGGAAGTACCTTCGGTGTTCGAAGCCGGTGGTGGTGTCTCTGATAGAAGTTGTACGTTATTAGTCGTACTTCCATACATTGATAAATCAAGGGAGGGATCACAGCTGAAATGAAGGTTGTCCATTCCACCACCCCCTGCTAGAGCATTTAGATATTCTTGAATGGAGGATTGGGAAGCCACAGGCCGCGGGGATCCTTCTGCATCTACTCCTGTACTGGTACTGTTGGAGCATAAGTATTCCATCTCTTTGAAGAATTTGAATGCCTTGCCCTTTATGACCCTATATTCGGGAGATCTCTGATAATGATGGGAGACAAGATGAGTCAATGGTGTGCAAAATGAGCAATCAGTTGGACCAAATATTCAAATTAATTACCTCAATTAACTCCTCCCAGGCTCCTTCATATCCAGGCACAGGCATGCTGGTCAATGGATCCCAGCCCCACCCACTTTTCCGCAACAATTGGTCATATAAAGTGTATAATTTTTTTAACGTTTTCCAACGATTGTATAATTGTTCCCTACCATGATCCAGACCAGTCCTTGCATTAAATATGGGAACACACTCATTCCATACCTGTGGCTTGAACGTCCCATCTGATATGTTGTTTTTATCATAATGATCCCTTAACAACTCTAACAACTTCCCATCTTGGATGTCAGTCCAATTAGGTGCACGGCTCTTTCCTTTTCGAGCGTTATGTGATGGCCCTTTAAATGAATGTGAAGATAATATATAATCAGAAATAACAATAAGGAAAGAGCAAAAGTTCAACTATTTACCTAGCACTTAGCCACTTGAGATAGGGAAATGTTCAACTCTTTAACTAGCACTTACATGACACTAGTTAAAAACTTGTCTATAGTTGTTGCCATCTTATTGTAACAGGTGTGAAGGACCCAGAGTATCAATGGTTCAATGTCTTATTGTAAGACATGTGAAGGACCCAGGGATAAGCAGATCTACTTGACTGGCATGTGAAGGAACCAGGGCTTCAATAATATCATGTGCCACTTCATCTGTCCCCCACATCACCAAGCTGATGTGCTTGCTGGCCACAAC
Organism: Amorphophallus konjac; assembly: GCA_022559845.1. Lineage (NCBI taxonomy): Eukaryota > Viridiplantae > Streptophyta > Magnoliopsida > Alismatales > Araceae > Amorphophallus > Amorphophallus konjac. The sequence goes on along the minus strand of CM040122.1, from coordinate 162,038,987 downwards.
CAAATGCACATTTCGATGTCAGCCTTCCCTGACTAACTCCATATGGGGCTCACCATATGTCTTGGGCTGAAGTAATGGAGAGAACACCGGCCAAGAGCAGGGAGGGGGGTAAAAAGGGGTGGGTAGGGAATATACATCAGAAGTTTACAGTATATCTCATTCAGTTGATGCTGAACTGCCAGGATATTGTAGTTTGAGTAAAAATGCCGAGAAACTGTTCCATGACCGAAAGTTTAGCAGACTTACTATGTCCTTTGATAAAAATAGGAGTTATCATGCAATCAGTTATATGCACCTCAGTTTTTACATTATATCTAATTCATTTGGATGTAGTTTGAATAAAAAATATTTCAGCCTGTTGCATGACAGAACCTTAGATTAGCAGACTTACCATTTCATTTGATAAAAACAGGAATTATTATGCAATCACTTATATGCAACTGCAATAAATAAATGCAAAATTAACAGCATATGGGAAAAGCATGACCAGACCAAATAAATGCAAAATTAACAGTTGAAGGTGAGTATATAGAATAGTAAGAATTTTTGCCAGCAACATTCACAGTAATAAGACATGCAAAATCTGGTATGTCCAGAATGACTATTGTTACACAGGGATTGGCTGAAGATCTTACCAAACGGAAATAAAGTATGAATAAAATGTTCAAACGACAGGGATTCTAGTTTATTTGTATCTTATATAAACCTAACATTCTTTATCCTCATGAAATCTGTCAGACTGGGATAGCAGCACATTGATAAGCACCGTGACTAAAAATGTAGCATATTGCATTCAGATATTCAAAAAACCAATGTGACAGTCAACATAAATTGTATATATAAGAATGAGACATGTACCTGCTGCAGACATTGGCAAGCGTTTACACTTCCTCCCCCTTGACAAATTATTACTGTGAATACCATGTCCGAAAATCAAATAATAAGTAAGTAGCCATGATATAAAGTGACAGTCAACATAAATTGTAGGATGCCTAAAACTAACATGCAGATTATAGAATGTGGTAAAAAGGACCAAATATTCTGTTATGCAGATTGTATAGAATTGCCCTTGTATATCAAACCATGTATATCAAACCAATACATGATGAACCAAGCATTCTATATGTACAACCATGTCTAAAAATTAAACAGAGTAAAACAAAATAGAACCGCTAATGGGTGCAAAACAAAAACCCAAAATAGAAAAACAGGAGTCATCAGTTTCCCCTCTCGCAGCATACTTGGATCTCATCAAGCAAGACCAAATACATATGAGTAAAATAAGACAATAAGATTTGACCATAAAGAAATCCACCCAAAGGAGGATAAACAATGTATACACCAAACAGAACCGATATAAGGACTGAAAACAAAAAATAGATATCATCAGTTTCCCCTTTCCCCTCCGTCCTTGGATCTCATCATGTAAGACCAAATGCATGTGAACAAAATACAACAAATAAGATCTGACCATGATACAAATCTGCCCATACGAGAATACATAATGTAAAAGGGACCGAGTTAAGCGCCAAACCTGGTGAAGGGCGGGGAGTTAGAAGAGGAAGAAGAAATGACCTCCGTGGTGAAAGTTGAAGTCCTACTGGAAACTGATGCGGAGGAGGAAGTAGAGGGCACCCTTTTTTATAGACAAGAAGTCTGCAATGTAAAGAAAGCTCTACAGAACTACGGACACAGTATGGCCCGTGACACTTGGGAGTCTCAAAAGTAGTCAACGGAAGTACAGAAGAGTGCGTGAAAGGTTGAAACAGTCGGAGATGACAAGGCAGAGATGTTAAACAGTGTTGAGAAGACCAGGCAGAAGCTTTCGGACAGTGAGAAGACCAGATGAAATACAAGGACACCGTGCGGCCACTGTGTAGCAAGCAGAACGATGTACCCTTTTCCCGACGATCAGTCACCATGCGGCAAGCGGCTCGGGGAAGCAGGCAGCGAGGGGATCCCCCCAGTGATCTTTGCTCCAGATCGGGGAAACAGGCAACGAGGAAAGGATAATGACACTGCTCACCGGGGAAGAGGATGAAGGGAGATCCCCAACCGTGCCGCAAGGACTACTCACCGGGAAGAGGATGAAGGAGCCCTCGTGGCCAGGATCGTCACCGGTGGGGGGCGCGTTCGTAGAAGAGGGATCGCCGTTGCCGCGACGAGGGTAGGAATGGAAGCACGACGAGAGGTAGGGCGTCGCAGCGGCCGGGGTAACGCATTCGAGGGGGGAGGCTTGAATGAATTGTTCGAGCGAATAAGCTGTTTATCCCAACCGACGTCGGGTGGGCTGTTCGCGTCATCAAAGTCGCACAAGTCGCCCGAGGCCGAATAACGAATGCTATCCGGGCTTATGCGATTATCAAAGCGGGCCTAACGATCTAGTTAATTTTGATGCATTGTCGAAAGGAACAAAGAACAAAAAGGAAAGTCAAAAGGAAAAAGTATTCATTGCCAAGTCAAAATACATAAACCCATGGTTATCAAGGGTTACCCTACCATCCCCTAGTTGGACATTGCAACCTCATTGAAGATCTATGGATTCAGCGGTTGACCTCCATGCTCGATTTTTCCTATTCACATGTCATATTTTGAAAATTTTAAGTGATCATTGGATCTTCACTGTAGTAGATGAACGGTCGAGATGCCGACACTATGAGATCATTATATATATAGATAAAAGAGTTGGTAAAGATCTTGCTTTTAACAAGTATCTGACTTCCGAATAAAAAATATTCTATTGATTCTTTCAGAAGTAATAGACTTATGAATAGATTAGACTATCTTGATTTTGAAATTAAAAATTTAATATAAAGAAAGTAAAATGGAGGAGCATCTCTTAATTTGTGTTGTTAAATCGCATAAGTCATCTCATTCTCTTATCAATATATATATATATATATATATATATATATATATATAATGATAAGAGAATGAGATGACTTATGCGATTCAAGTCATCTCATTCTCTTATCATTATATATATATATTCATCTTGTGGGATTGATTTTGGGTTCGGCTTTTTCAAGAGAGTAAAGAGGCATGGTCGTCGACGTATGTATAGACATATATGGGCTCCCACCCACTCCTTGTGAAGTAATGTGTCACTGACATGACTCGTCAAGAAATGGTCAAGGACGTGAGTCCATTTTTACGTTGGTTAGGAAGGGGAGAGGGGCTTACATGACAGCCAGAGTCGACATATCTCTTTCATCTGCGTCAACAGAGGACGGGGATCAAAAGGAGAGAAAATAGAAGGGAGGGTGTGGAAGCAATATATAGAAGGGGACCAGAGCATTGGCACCATGACACACCATCAAGCAATCTCTCTCTCTCTCTCTCTCTCTCTCTCTCTCTCTCTCTCTCTCTCTCTCTCTCTCAAGGGAGGATGTGGAAGCAATATATAGAAGGGGACCAGAGCATTGGCACCATGACACACCATCAAGCAATCTGTGCTCTCTCTCTCTGCGTGCGCGCGCTCTCGTGTGTGTGTGTGTGTGTGTGAATGTAAGAACTCGATTTTGAAAAGTCAATAGTTTTGAATCTTCTTTTTGTTAGTTGAACAGCAAGCAATTGAAAGAAAAATATAACTTTGAAGGGCTCTACCTAACAACTAGAGCACGAGGTCGAGTCTCGTCAACCTTTTCTTAAGATCACTTTGATAACGGGATGGGTTAGAGGCGGGTAAGTCATCCCGGGTGCCCACCCCTAATCTACCTCGGGTGACTTATTCCACTCTTTTGGTTGGAATGAAAAATTTTAAATTTATCTCTAATCAATCCTGGTTAAGATAAAGAGAGTCAAATCAAGATTAAGTCACCTCACCCCGAGTAACTCACCCTAACCTGACTTACCCTTTTATCAAAGTGACCCTTATTTCTTCTCCTGCCTCCGCCTAACTAGATGCCTTCTACACTATTCCCACGCGCCACTGTGAAGTCGTCGTGAAACCATTCAGCTTTTTCTGTTATTCATTTAAGAGCATATTTATTCACGCGTTGATTTGATTTGTTTAGAATGAAAAATAAAAATTAAATGAATTATTATGATCTTTTAAAATTGAATCAGATTAAAATTAGAAATATATAATTATCTAAATTTGATTTGATTTAATTTCTCGATCCGAGTCAAATAATAGATAAACACTTTTACATCAACCTATATACTCCTCTGAGCAAAGCTACAATATATGCCAGGCTACTTTGAGAGTGGCATACCACTCTTTATTATCTCGATCGGTTGTTTGATTTGAAGATTAGATAGTTGAGATGGATCATATTCTTTTTAAAAAGATTACATTTAAATTCAATGTTCTTCCGATGAGTAACTTAATTCTTGAAAAGCATATTTCATCCCAACCATTAAAATCAGACGGCTAAAATAATTAAGGAGTGGTATATCACTTTCAAAATGGAGTGGCATTGAAACATTTCTCCTCCTCTATCCCCCCCCCCCCCCATCTTGGCCACACTTGTCTCACGATGCGTTTAGCACTCTAACGGAGTAGATTATGAAATATGCTTTTTAAGAATTAAGTTTCGAAAGTGATATCTTCACTTATCTCAGGATGCGGATACGAAACGAATATATGACTATCTGTATTGACTCCGTTTTAAAATTTGAATTATCTGATTTTGATCCGCTCCGATTTGAATTCGGATACGAAACGAATATATGACTATCTGTATTCGCTCCGTTTTAGAATTCGAATTATCCGATTCAAATTCAAAAGTATATAAATATAATTATAAAATGTTAAAGGTATAATTATAAAATGTCAAAAATATATAAAATAAATTCTAAATTAAAATATAACTATAAAATATCTAAATTTCTCTATAATATTATTTATTTTATAATATATTATTTAAAAATATATATTATATGATATATAATATTACGAACGGATATTTTTTGAAACGAATATTATAAAATCTGTATCCGCTCCGATTCGAATTCGGATATTATCCGTATCCGAAAAAATGAATATGAATTCGAATATTATCCGTTAATACGGATTCGAATTTGAAGCGGATCCGGATAATATCCGAATTCGTTGACATGCCTAACTTCCGATCATTAGAAGACTCTTTGTAAGATACAAATACATTAATACTCAAAAAGTTGGTCTCCCATTTCAAAAGTGGATTCTTAAAGTTAGAGAGAGATGGGAACAATAAGGTGTCTTTTCTCTTAAATTTAAAAACTCATTTTGATGAGATTTTGAAAAGAGAAAGTACATTTTAATCATTAGAGTGGGATCCACATGTTTCATAATCTCCCACGTCAAAATTCACCTCTTCTCACACATATTCTCGATCGCCCCCTCAACTTGCGCGGTGTCCTATTGATGACCTCAACCTCCTTGATATCCCTTCCATGACCTTCGATTGGAACCTAACACTCCCTCTTAAAACCTGCAACAAGAAACCTAACCAATTAATGCACCTCTAAGTGGCTCCAATTAACCTTTTACTTCTCAAACTCTTCTTTCCTCCCATGTTACGTGTCCATGACACCATGCAACAAACCCATGGGGCTGAAGACAGAAAGACAGTTTCGATTGGTAGTGATATCTGCTGCCCCCACCTAGCTTTGGTTTCAAAGCACCCAATGGGCGTATAAAGAATCCTGTCGAGAGGGCATCATATATCCTACAACCCCAGAAAAGATTTGGGTCCAGTTCATCTGAGAAGATGTAAAGGACTCAACTCCACCAAGAAAAGACTGAACTGTCCCACCCCGTGGGATCCCAAGGTGAGTCCGGGAATCAGATGAGCTGTCCTGATGGTTTCATCAGGACCCAACCATGCCTTTGTGTGTATCCGAAGAAACACAAAAGACCCTATGCTCAGGGGAAAATAATGAATCTTTCGAGGGCCACAAAGCTGACGACGACGATGTCTGCTCCAAACTCAAAGGTATCCTCAGCCGCATAAAGAGTGAATGGTGGAATGTCTATTCCAAGCAAAAGTATGTCCCCTACGGAGAGTGAGTGGGAGGTGAATTGAGTCTGCTTAAAATTATGTATGATTTTTGCGTCAAATACGTGATTCAATAGATTCAATCAACTACCTACAAAATTATGTATGATTGTTGCTGAAGCAAGGACATTGATGGATGGAATCAAGTATCTGTATACTATTTCTTCTCAACCTATAATGATTGAGAGCGACTCTCTTCTTCTTGTGCATGTGCTTAACAGGAAGGCTGATTGCCCGTGGGAGATCCTTCCTTTTGTCAGAGATATCTGGAACAGCATCCCCCAATCCATGAACATCTCTCACATCTTCAGAGAAGTCAACATAATAGCTGATTCTTTAGCTTAGCTTTGATACGGGGTTAGTCTGGGGTTAACTAGAAGTTAACCCAAAAATAAATCGAAAACTGCTTTGATACGCCGGATTAGCTGATCCGGGTTGGGCTGGGGATAATCCAGGCTTAAGTCTGGGTCATAAAACCCAGCCGAAGAGCTTCGTTATGTAACCCAACCCATCATATGCCCCATTATCTCTCTCTATAATTAATGCTCATCATCCCTCTCCCTCTCTCTCTCACACGTACTCACCTCCCCCCCTCTCTCTCTTTCACACACACCTAATTAATGCTCACTCTTCCTCCCTCTCTTTCCCTCTCTCTCACACGATAATAAATGCCCACCCAATCTCTCTCTCTCTCTCTCATATTGTTATAAATTTTATCATAGTTAATTTTTTACTTAGTAATAATAATAATACTTTTTATCAAAAATTTTATTATTATAATAATATATTTGTCATATCTAATTTATAAAAGTACTTATAAAAGTTAAAAAAATAAATATATTAGGATAAATAGTAACTTTTAAAGCTATTCATAAATATAACAAATTTAAAGATGAACATTAACATAAACCCATAATTAATGTTATTTTTTACTTTTAAATTTAAATTAGTGAGATTATTGATGTTATTTATCAAAAAAATTATTTTCATGATATATTATATTTATAGAATATATTAAAAAATTTTAAAATAAAAATAAAATAAAAAATTTTAAAGATAAACAGTAACACAAAACTCATAATTAATGTCATTTTGACTTTTAAATTTTAATTAGTGAGATTAATAATACTATTTATCAAACATAATTTATTTTCATAGTATATTACATTTGTAGAATATATTAAAAATATTTAAAAATTAAGATAAAATAAAATTATTTAAGATGAACAATAGCTTAAACTCGTAATTAATGTCTTTTTAAACTTTTAAATTTTAATTAGTGATATTATTGATATATTTTTAAGCTTTTATTATTAGAATAATATATTTATCATATAGAATCTATTTAAAATATTTTTATGAGTTAAAAATAAAGATATTAAGATAAATTGTAATTTTTATGAATGTTTTTTACTTTTAATTTTTAATTAGTGAGATTCATGATATTTTATCAAATTTTATTTCCAAGACATAATCAATTCATAGAATATGATAAACATATTTTAAAGATTAAAATAAAATAATTTGTAAAATAAATAGTAACCTTATCGATAATTAATGAAGTTTACGTGTTTTGAATTTTAATTAGTGAGATTAAATATGTTTTATATCAAAATATTTTTATTTTTATGTTATATTCAATTTATAACAGATATTGAAAATAATTTAAAATAAAAATGTTGTCATCATAATATTTTTTAGAATAATATCTATTATAATACTAACTAGAATATAACTATATATAAATTATTTAACATTAAATAATTTATCTGTGAGAGAGAGAGAGTCACGTGAGAGAGAGAGAGAATGGAAAGATTGATTAAAAAAGTCATAAATAAAGGGCAAATATGGTATTTTGGTTGCCATAATTATAGAGTTAACCCAATTATTATCAAATTACACTAGAATAAAAATAGGTTAGTCCACTTCTTTATTTTCAGGTTAACTATCTTTCTATCAAATTAAAATCAGGTTAATCTAAGACTAAGTTAATCGAATTTACTTAACCTCCAAAAGATAACCCCTTTTCAAAGCTAAGCTTAGCTAATTTTGTTTGTTACACAAATTGTAATTCTTTCTTTAATTCGCAGCATGATCTTCCCAGATTGACAAAGGGTGCTGCTAGACTAGATAAGTTAGGTATGCCTAGCATTCGAATGACGTGAAGACTTTTTCTTTCAGTGATCAATAAAATATCCCCCTAGGTGTGAGTTGACGTGTATTTTCCGAATTGGAATCACAATCTTACTCACCACTAAGTAGGGCTTTATATATAATAGATTCAATCAACTAGATGAGATCTAATCCTCTTATTACAAGATTAACAGTGTTATAAACCCTTTAGCCTTAAGATAGTGATATAATAATCACTAAAACATCACACGAATGGGAATGAAAACAAGGAGCGATTGCACTCAAGAGACATACGGATTTTTATAGTCGTTCAGTTTCACCGCGTAAAATTTATGTCCACTCCCTCTCACTTTTGGGTGAGACTTTCCACACATTTTTAAATGATAAACAATATACATACAAGTAAATGAACAACTGAACACAGTGCTACGAGCAACAATTACATGTACACACACTTATGTTTGCTTCTTCCTCTCTAGATACAGTGGGGCACTTAGAAAGAGTAGAGAATATCTAATCACAAAATGAACTAGTGTCGTGTAATAAGTTTCCCCTTAGTACGTAGAAGCCATGTCTAGCACTTGGAGAGGATGCCTTATACGAAGTCGACATGTCTTGGAGTCCTCCTCTACTAGTAGATTGTCATCGAAGCATTAGGAGGAAGAGGAGAAGATCACTTTTGCAAGATTCACTATTTTCAAAATAGTCATACGAATCCATTTGCTCTCTAGAGTTGGGGCCTCCGTCATGTCCTATTTATAACCCAAGATATATATAAAATAGCAACCCTAGAGGTGTTAGCCAAAATATAGAAATCAAATTTCAGAATTGGGAAAGATTTGGCAAGTTTCATGTGCCGGAAGTGGTCCACTGTTTTTGTAAAACGGCCGACCACCTCGATACTATGCATCCATTACCTGAGAATACCTTCGTACTACAAAATTTGGTCCACCGTTTTTTCTGTAAAGTGGTCGACCACCCCAAAACTTTCTGAGATCACCTTATACAAGGCGGTCTATATCCCCGAGGTTTCCAATTTTCTTACCTTCAGTCAATTTGAACTGAGATTTGGTTCGGCTCTTCTCCTGTCTTAAGCATTTAAGAATACTTCACAAGCAACGTAGTCATGGCCCATTAACCATTCATAGTGTTTGCTTTGTTATCGTCGAAATTGTTTAGGGCCAGTTTGTTATCCGAATAGTGCCCTGGGATTTTTCACCCGACGAGAGAGGAATGTGGGGGGCCCACACTCCCCCCTCACACATATTCATCTTAACCAGGGTCGGGCACCGTGTTCAACTTTCAGAGGTCAAACATGGTATCCCGTTCGAAAAACAAAGTGGCCCTTACAAAATTTTTACAACAAAAGATGGTTCACAGGGAAACAACGAGGCCGTGGAAACCCATACCCAATAACCATCGGAATACTTTCAAGCTTCCAAGTGGAAGGAAACAGGCAAACCAGTTGGTAGAAGTCCGATGAAGAACCGAAGGAGTAGATCAGGCTGAAGGACCCGCATCAGTCAAAAACATAAATAGGACCCCAACAAAACACCAAGAAGGTTGCATAGAGGAAGCAGAAGGAGACCATCTGAAAGTAACATGGAGAGAGCTAGGTTGGAAGCTCACCTCCTCTGGAATAACTATTTGAGAGGAACCCACCGGAGGGAGATAAACAAAGGCAGTTCATCTTATTTAAACTGTACGTAATGAAATTTCTTTTTCATATTTATAGAGTGGTAGGAAGAAAGTCATGTATACTGCAGGCTCAAGGGCAAGATTGTCCATAAAAAAACATACAGGCTCTCTTATACTTGGTGATAAACTCGCAACCATCTCAAGGACAGTGGTTGCTTGTAGGGGATCTATGACAATACCAAGTAGAGATGTTGGCTTCGGGCCCATGTTTTGATGATTTGAATACCCACTCAATTTAACTAATCAATCTTGTGAGATCTTGTGTTTGTAAGGAAAAATTATTAGAGTAAATTGAAGAAGAGAGTGTGGAATAAGTGCACGGAGATAGGCCGAAGAACCAAGTTCAAACGAGCTACTTTTCTATTTTTTTGACTGGTCAAGGATTCTGACCGTTTGAAACCCTACGTACTCCGATTCCACGAGAACAAGTGAGCCAATGTGCGAGGGGATAAGTAAGAAGGATTTCCTCTCTCTCTCTCTCTCTCTCGACACTACGATTTTATGCGTAGAATTGCGGTAGAATATGACACTCGTCACGTTCTATTTTTATATTATTGCTGATATCTATAACCATTTTTCATCTGGATATCGTCTTAGAAAAACATCTATATCATTCAAAACCATGAAAACAACAACAGAAAGTACTCATTATATATATATATATATATATATATATATATATGTTCAACCTGGTCCTCTACACCCGTATGGTGAGGTATATGTACAGGAAGAGAGTACGAGGTTCAAGCATGAGCTGGATGGGCCGGGCTAGGATTGGTGGGCACTCGTGGGTTGGGTCAAGGAATTACTGGACAGGGAACCGTTGAATTACATCTAGAAGAGAATTTCTTCAACAATTCCAGTAGCTTCACTGGTCAAAGTTGAATATCGGTAACAATACTACTTGCTGGACAGCAAAATTGTACGTAAGCCCCTCTTCCATTAGTTCACGTAGTAGGATTTTGAGAGGGGGGGGGAGAGATTTTTTTAAAAAAAAAAACAGAAAAGATATGTGTGGGACGGAAAATGATGTGAAGTTCGTTCGTACTTTACTTTGGGTCTTTTCTTATCCCTCTTCCCTCCTCAGCCTCATGTAAACATTGCTCAAGTTGAATTGGACGGAGATGAGAATTTCTTGGTTAATTGTAGGCTTGTCAACGGAGCGGATACGAAGTGAATATATGACTATCCGTATCCGCTCCGTTTTCCGATTTGAATTATCTGATTTTGATCCGCTCCAATTTGACTCGGATACGAAGCGAATATCTGACTATCCGTATCCGCTCCGTTTTAAAATCTGAATTATCCGATTCAAATTTAAAAGTATATAAATATAATTATAAAATGTTAAAAGTATATAAAATATAATTATAAAATATCAAAAATATATAAAATAAATTTTAAATTAAAATACAACTATAAAATATCTAAATTTCTCTATAATATCATTTATTTTATAATCTATTATTTTAAAATATGTATTATATGATATATAATATTACGAACGGATATTTTTCGAAGCGAATATTATAATATCCGTATCCGCTCCGATTCGAATTCGGATATTATCCGTATCTAAAAAATTAAATACGAATCGAAGCGGATCCGGATAATATCCGTATCCGTTGACAGGCCTAATTAATTGGAGCCGATTCGTTAACCAAAGTTGAGTAGGACCTCCTTACAGTCCTATGAAAAATGGACCAAGTGGTACCCATGTAAACGTGTGACAAATAGACAAGAAGGGAGGTCATACTGGACCTCTCACTCGATCGGCCATGGACCCTGGCTTGGTGGAAAGCACCCAATGGACCTACCTACATGCCGAGTGATTGCCAACTCCACGAGAAGAAGGTCCAGGCCATCCAGGGTAATAGTATCTCAAGTGCTTATGCTGGGCCTACAAAATGTCTGGCTTTAAATCTGGATTGAGGCCACAACATACCATAAAATGCTATCTTACCAAAAAATAATAATAATAATTTTCTTATGTTAGGGGTTGTCATAAATTACTGGTTTTCAAACTCTCATTGACCCATGTTGTGTAGCATTCCTTTTTCCGATTTAGGTTTTCAGTACAATAGTACTGAAAACAACAAGTCTAAAAAAATTTGGCTTTTCTCACGTGGCTATGAGGGTATCCTACGGTTATTCAAACAAAACACTCACTGTTTTAAATCTCGGCTCAACTCGGTCGGTCCGACCAGTTGACTCGTGACCCAGTCTTAAAATTGAGTTGAAATTCTACCTAAACCGATCAAGACCTAAAACTCGGCCAAACTCGGTTAGCCAAGCTCAACCCGGTTAACCCGCTCCAACCCGATAAAACTAATGTGACCCGCCCAGGTTCAAGACCTATTTCACATTTTCTAAGTTTCAATCATTAGGTTAGGTTTTAATTTAGCATATAAATAAATATGAAAGATGAGAAGTCATCCTTGAAATTATATGATTTATGGTCTTAACATTTAATGGTATTAACATAAATTTTGGAAGTTGAAACGATCTTGATTCTAATTCTCTTTTTTCCTACGTGAAGAAATAAACAAATAAAACTTAAAAGTCTAAGACTAAACTAGTGAACTCTCGTTGTGACGCCGTCCTATGAGACAACCTACAAGTCACAGAGGATAAAAGAAAATTATAGAGTACAGAAAAGAAAATGTCTTTCATATTTCTTAGTTACTACTTAAGGTAGATTAAAATTTTATAGATATATAATATTGATGTGAATAGTTCTAATCCTACGGCTCATGCGTGAACGGTTAAATCATTGGCCTGTCACCTAATAACTTATCCGGGTCAAAGTTCAGGTCAGATTTTAAAACATTGAGTCTAAAACAAAAGATATTGCAACATTTTATAGTAAATCAAACAAAGCCCTCGTATCTTGGATTGGCTCTGTTATGGGATTTTAGTGTCTGGTCGATGGGTTCTGACTGATTGAGCTCTTGGGTTCCTGTGTTAAGATCTGCTGCTGGATTCTGGATTGGATTCTTAGATCTGGATTTCTGTTTATCGGATGTGGATGTGGTCTTGGGTTTGGATAGGAGGCATTGGCTTTGTTTCAGAATTGGGCCGAAACTGCGTTTGGTTCTGATTCCTTTCCGCGCTTGTGCTGGGATGTGCTATCTGGAATGTCTCATGTTGGGCTTCTTCATCCTGGGTTAATGATTCTGGACTCTAAAACCCTTCCCTATGGGCTGGGCAATGGAATGAATGTACTTGGATTCTCTTGATCATCCCAAAACACCAACATGGATGGTTGAGGTTCGCTCGTGACAAAGCTCTACTCTAAAACACCGCAGATCAGACGGCTCAGGTCTCCCGATACCTTGATCAGATGGTGACCGATAGTCATCTTGTAAGAGAGGGGTTGGACCAGATGAGACGTTGCTCCAGCCTCTTCACCGCCTGCTGTCGCATACAGCAGACATCAGAGAGAGAAGGATGAAAGGGTTTAGAAAGATGGATTAGAGGGGTCTATGGAGAGATATCAGAGGGAATTTAGGGGGGGAGGGGGTAAATGGCTTAGAGAGGACAGGGAATGAGGTCAGACATAGATTGAAAAAGGTTGAGAGAGAGAGAGAGAGAGAGGGCTTAAATTGAGACTAGAGAGAGATTGCAACAGAGATTAAACAGCCTTGGAGGGAGGGAGATAGAAACAGATACATACACTGACAGAGGGACAAACAGATTCAAATGAAACATTTTGCAGAGTACGTATAAAATGATCTCAAAATATGTACTAAATGTTCTCAACCGCCCGATTAAGGGCATCTTTCAATATCTTTTAGAATCCTTTCTTGAGAGTTTTGTGTCTCCTAATTTGAACTATAATAAGTCTGACGGACAACAGAGAGTTCATATGGCTGACTCTAAACAAATGTAACGAAGCTTAGGTGATCAGGACCGTCTTCATCGCCATGCAGCCAAGGAGCAACTTCTATCGATTCCCCTGGGTCTTTGGAGAGAATGGCAATGAAGAGGGAAAAGGGTTGTGCCGATATGGGACATATGATGATTGGAACTCACTGCCAGACTAAAAGTAAATGAAAACACAATTAATAGCTCACTAAAACCGTTGTTTATTTTGACATAAAAATACCTTAAAACAACGTAAAATATTATATGTACATGATACATAAAATATCAGACATTACAATATTTACGGTATTTTGTATATCAAAACAGATGACCCTAAATGTCGACCAACAAAAGATGCAAGCCTCACGTAAATGTCCTCTCGTTATTATATATACTAAGGTGATTCCCCCTATTAAAACAACGCTTTTCGCCCAAGGAAGAAAAGCATAAGATTCCATTCCTGCTCTACATCACATACATAATGGTGCATTATATCATTGTTTCCAGATCAGCCAAACTTCTCATGTATACGGTGTGTCCGACCAGACAGGAGCACACATCCTCTTCTCAGCCAGCCCTGGTCACCCATGGCTGCTGGTGCCATCATCTCCATCAGCACATTAACCCCACACACCCCACTGTCGCCCTCTCCGTCTCTTAATAGCTTTCACAACTCCCCCCATCAGCACTCGCGAACCCTGTCATCTCATGCTTCACCTTCCCTCTTCCTGCATCCACCACCTGCAGCAGAGAAGGGGCCATTATTAATGGTGCTGTCAAGTTTCTGTTAATACGACCGCTGCAACTCCTGCATCACCACAGCCGGACTCCGTGGTCGCTGCTACGCCCGTCTGCCCTAAGAAGCCCGAAGCACCCCCTGCCATGTCCTTGGATCTTCCCCTTCTAACATGTCTACTGTATCAAACCTTTCTCTCTCTCTCTCTCTCTCTCTCTCTCTCCTCTCCCATCCATCAATCTTTGTACTCTGCATGAACTTCCACGTTGACCCTCGCCGGTGCTCTGCAACTTCTCCCCTCGCATCTTCCCTTCTCCCTCTTCTATCCGTTGTCTTCAGCCAGAGTGGGCCTGCCGTCCGCTGAACCCGTCGAGTCCAAGACACTGATTTGTTGCCCCATGGTCCAATACCCATGGCGCATAGCCTACCTTTTCTGTGGCTGTACATCGCTATTCACCTTTCTTTCCATTAGGCTACATGTACATGACACTCGGTGTCCCGTTGTTTGTTTTCTTTTACAGTGGTCTGCATCTTTGGAATTGTCTTGGCGATGAGTAATGTTCACGTCTGGCATCGATCCCTAGCATCTTTAAATCCATTGGGCTCGGATTTTATAATGCAATCTGGTCCCTGTGGTTATCTAGAAATACCCCAAAACAGTCATGTTGGTTGGTCCCCTTTTGACGTGTTTCAGTCGTGCGGAGGCTAAAAGAAGACTTTAACTGCACTTGTCATTAGACATTCCTGCACTATTAACTGTGGACCAATCTGCTCTTTTGCTATTCTCTAATGCCCTGGCTTTCATTCTACCAGGCTTTGTGGGATACCACACTAGAACCCTCTCCTTCACTCTCAACGTGTTACTCATAATTTATCCTTCAACTAGTGATCTTGAAAGAGACATCGATCAATGGGTCTTCGTTAGTTAAGTCGTGTATTCCATGCTACATCGAGCTAGTTTCCACCCTTAGAAGAGCCACATAGCAAGCTGTGTGGAGCCTCGATCGGTTCACCTAATAAGCCTCGACCCTAATTTGCGCAGATCATGTCCAGTCAAGCCAATAATACACCAAGAAGCACCAACTCTCTTGACAAGCTATTCGTATTAATTAGATGCTTAGGGACCTATAATTGACCTACATACTTTCCCCTTAATTGAACTTGAAGAAAGACTGGTAGGTTGGTTGAAATATTCTCATCTTGATGTGTGTTCTTAAAGGCGACTCAAGTCACATTGTGGGTTGGTTGATGACAAACCTATGAATCCCATTTGTGTGATCATAGTCCTTCATCGAAAAATCATACTCATGCTTATTCCCTTGGCATTTGGTTGGTTGGAGGAACTTCTCTTTCCTCTACTTAGCTATCAATTTATCAGCTTTCATCATCGAATATGCACATACCAGTGATATAGTAGCAATCCAAAATGACCCCCATTTAAGTTAATTAAGAACTACAAAAATATTACTAGGGCATCACCTGCATCTTACCAAACATGACCTTCAAATGCATTCAGCCATTCTAAAATGTCCTACTATCTGCCTTAAGCTCAACTATCATATATCCTGTAGGGAGCCAACGCCTTATTTGGTACCTGTATAATATATATACACACACACACACACACAAACAGGCCTAAGAAGGCCCTGTTCATCTTTATGTGGCTCTTCCTAGTCTTATTCAATTGAACAATTAGAACAATTGTGCATGCAAAAACTAGAAGAGACTTCAGAATACTTGTCTCCCTTCAAGAAAATGTCTCTTAAGACTACTATATTCTTGCTGCTCTCCTGTGTTCCAAAGCCCCAAGCGAAGCATAAAGGTACTACCAATCTCCGTCTCCGTCTCAAATGTTTTTTTAATGGATTCTCTACTGTGCATTCATGACAAAGATCCTTGATTGTAATACTCTAATAGAATCTTGGGTTGCAAAATCCTAAACCATGACATTTAAATTTCATTTCGAGTAGAAACCTACCCGAAGATTACATCTTGGTTAATTAATAAAACTCACATTTTATCAATTTTACACAATGAAATTTAATTCACATTTTCACTCCAATTTATGCTTGTCCAATTAAATTTGCATGCAATCTAGTTTAGGTCGATGCCTCAAATCCCATTTGCTACTCCTAGCTCATAAACTTTTGCTATAATTTGAGATTGTGTGTGTGCGTGTGCGTGTGTGTGTGTGTGTGTGTGTGTGTGTGTGTGTGTGAGAGAGAGAGAGAGAGAGAGAGGTTTGGCACTAGGTAATGAAGAGGCCTAGCGAAAATGGATGGTTGATGTTGGAGCAACTACGTACGTACACAAGCGCAAAGAAACTGATTGCTTGACATGAAATTATTAAAGAGAAAGGGGGTGGGGGGAGGAAGTCAGTTGGCTGATGTAAGAACAATAACCACAGCACACGTACGTAGAAACATGAATACTATATACTTGTTGCATTACATGCATCGTACCAAGTTGTTTGCACCACATTGCTATGCAACATTCCCTTTTTTTTCAGAAAAAAATAATAATAAACTCGGCTCCAGCCAATCTACATGTAAGCCAGTCAAATTGAGACAGATCGACTTAGTCAAAAAAATTGGCTGCACCATCGCGCGGTGCAACAAACAAACTGCTACGTAATATTACCGACGGAGGAACAAGTAAAACTCTAGAAACACGCGGACACCCACAAATTAAGGAAGAGTAACTGATCGATTGGTTGGCTCTAAAAGCCATTGTAGGGAGAGAAGTGAAGAGGCGATAGGTGGCACAGAGAAATTGATCGGCGGACGTCAAATCATTAAAGAGAGGGAGGGAGGGAGGGACGAAACCAGTTATAAGTTGATGTTAAAAACAACACAAAACACACCACAGACACGTATAAAGAAAAGAACAACTGATTGGTCGGTATTTTTATACCATTGTTGGGACAGTACCGAGGAAATAGTTTTGATTGGAGAGAGAGAGAGAGAGAGAGAGAGAGAGAGAGAGAGAGAGAGAGAGAGAGCTTATCAACAGCTCTACTGTAGAGATCAAGAGATGAGAAGGGGGATCGAATTGATTGAGTAATGTCGAAGAGGACACACACACACACATCACATAGAGACGTAGGCAAGCGGTGCCCAGAGTCTCTTTTGAGGGTGGGCCAGAGAGATATGGGAGAAGGAGCGGGGAAGTAACACAACACGGTTGGGAAGAGCCGCCCGATGAGAGGGTGGGCTGCCTGATGGCCATTCATGGGAGGATTGGGTTACAATAACGGGTCCGTCGTTCTTATCTTTCCCGCGGCAACGAACGGCCGTCCCCTCAAACGACAAAAGCAGCTGTCCTCTCATTTAAAACCGAAGATCGAGCATTGGATACTCCCCAGATCTCGACCAGATATTCTGCCCCCTGGCGCATTGTGCCACAATAATTGCGAAAGGTGTTTCCCTTTCTTACTTGCTTTCGTGTATCGTCACCTCCGGTCCCAAGTTTCAAGTCATGGAGAGCTGTTATTAAGGAAGAGCTCAGCTGAATTGAATTTATTAGTCCTTTTTTTTTTACCGGATCACGCTAACCTAGAATTAATCGAGGTTGAAAAGATGAGCGCCTTGTCTCGTTTGTGAAGCAACCAAACCAACCTCATCCCCTTGTCGGAAGAAGTTTCCCTTCACCAATAATGTCTGATAGGTGAAACCCAGATTACTAACATGAAAAGTCTTTTATGAGAAAAAAAAAGAAAAGAATTTTGACTACTCGACGGGTTGAAAGAGGAGTACAACTTGGCTCTTGAACGAATATGGAGTCAAGAATGGTACGATGTCACAATTTTTGCCGTATCATATTTTTTTATCAACTTAACTTAAATACTTCTAGAGTTAGAGCATCCCAGAGATATTCTTCATCTCAGCTGTCCTTTCTTGAAATTAGTGGTCAAAATAAAAAGTGATAAAAAAAAGTGAGGAGGAGGAGGAGGAAGTCTGTGCACCGTTACAGCTCTCATAGATGGGCACACTGCGCCACGCACATAGGATGTTAGCCGGCTGCGACCCGGTCCAGCAGCTGCGTCGGGGCGGCCAGCAGCGCAACAGAAAAGGACCTAAACTGGTGCGACGTCACCCTCATACGGCAGGAGGAGAGGTGGCACCGGCCGCGCCCCCCTCGGCCCACCACACCTTCTCCTCCGACCACTTTGTCTCCACGGGCGACCCACGGCTGGCCGCGAGCTTTAACCACAATCCACGGGGGACACTCTTTTACCCTTTTCAGGCACCCACGGGGAGCAGCTTTTAATGCGATTCCCCTAATTTTGAAGGATACCGGTGACAAGACAGCCACCGAATTCCTTTTTTTATTTTTGTTTGAGATTTTTAATTTTAATAACTTAAATTCTTTTAAATTTATGAAAAGTTCGCTTAATTTGTTTATTTATTCAAAATTCTATAAAATCTTCAAAATTTTAGTAAAATGGCCCTCATGTTATCGGCATTAAAAAATATTTCAAAAAATATTATTTTCTCACTCATTGATTTATGTATTTTTTATTTTACTCTTGTGTTCTCTCTCTTCCTCGAGAGAGACACAGTGACCTAGGATATGCGTTGCGAGCTCCTCCGACCTGTCGACGATCTCTCCATCAGCCGACATCCTCCCTCTTTGTTATTCTCTCTCTCCCTACCTCTCTATGAGATAGGGTGGATTGTCAATGCCACGAGGGAGAGGTCTCTCTCTCTCTCTCTCTCTCTTTCTCTCTCTCTCTCTCTCTCTCTCTCTCTCTATATATATATATATATATATATATATATAGGATGGAGATATTACGATATTTTCTCTCCTCTAGTTAGGTTAGACTATAATTATGTTAACTTAATCAAATATTAGCTCACGGTAAGAGACGATACATAGGAGATGCTTCACGTGATGTTAAAGATTTTAAGAGATTATGACTAAGTTGGATCAGGGATATTTTTTTCTAACTTTGAAAGAAATTGAGGGCTTAAAATCAAAAATAAGTTATGATGCTTTTCTACCGAGCAATTCACTTATTTAACTCTTCGTGGTTTTGAAAATAGAGTTGTTTGGTTTTGTGTAAAAACACGGCAACACGTCGATTTTGGAATCACCTGTTTGGACGCAATGAAAAAGTGACGAGATACTTTTAAAATCTCCCGTTTTGAGTTTTACTAAAAAGATCGAAACCGAAGAAAAGAATGTTGCGTGGGCCCACGCAACTTTGAATCCTAGCAATTTAACGTGCTCTCGTAGAAAATTATTTAACCATCTGACACCTTATATTCTTATTTTATTTGGACCTCCGATTCATACGAGACTGCTCATCTGTAATCGAGTGGAGAGGAAACCAATATTATATGGAGAGGAAATTTATGTCATATTTTTATTTTATATTGATCTCCGCCCAACGCACGACTATCTATTAATGACAGAAGAAAATATCACGAAATAATCCACAACATCTTAAACATAAGAAAAGTAAGTGTTTTTTCACAGAATGTGACGTTCCACGTTGTTTTTATCGGATGACCGCATACAAAGGAACATGCGACAACAAAACATATATATACAGAAGTGATCCATGTCTCTACTCACATGAATTAACGTTAAAGACGGGGTTAAAAGACCGGAAAGGATGTTGTACGATCGACAAGGCTGAAACCAACCAACCACACATCAGTGCGTGTACGTGGGAAGGAGAGAGATGATGTTCCCGGAAGAAAGAAAAGAGAGCTCTGGTGGTGGTGGTGGTGGTGGTGGTGGTGGTGGTGGCCGGCCAGGCAAAGAAGCCCCGCGGTCTGCTCTGCAACGGCTGTTTGTGTGGTACCTTTTGCCGAAGCATGCTTGTCATTTTGAATTCACGGCCGACATGACAGGATTTTATGTAGTTGTACCGAGAGAAACACATGTTGGAAGAAAGGAAAAAGATCTTCTACAAGACCCTCTTTGCTTTTTGATTAAGAACAGCGTATTCGATTTCGGATGGTCGAACGAGTCATCTGAGATTAAATATCGTGTTTGTGTGAGGGAGGAATGTGGGCCTCACTCTCACTTCTCTCTCATCGTACGCGGTATTCCCCGATAATTTGATTGTCAAAGGAGCCCAATGATAACATTAATATTACTAGCTCTACTCGCTGCACAAGTATGCTGTATATTTTTAGATGTACAGTATTTTTAATTTTTTAAAAAAAAAACTAGAGTGATTCTCAAACTATTTTAATTTGAGATGTAATGTATGTCAAACAAAATTAAACATGAAACGAATCGATTTTGAAAAAAAATAATGTATTTGATATTATTGATTTCATCTGATTTTTTTATTTATTTTTAAGTAATCTAACGACGACGTGATTTATACTCTGAATTAAAATATTTTAAAAGTCACTTATAAAAAAATTAAAAAATTAAAGACAATGTACAAATCTTTCTCTAATGTTATTAAAATAAAAATGGGCACCACCTTAGTGACCCACACACAACTACGTCGTACCTCCCATGTTTTTATTTATTTATTAAGTAGTTCAATGACGACGTGAGTAACACTCTAGATTAGAGTATCTTAAAAGTTAATTTTAAAAATTTTAAAAAAAATTTAAAGGCGATGTACAGACCTTTCTCTAATATAACTAAAATAAGAACGGGGCACCACGTCAGTGGCCCACACACTACTACTACGTCGCAGCTCCCCACCTCCTCCCCCAGCATCTCCCCTCCCCTTCTTCTTCCTCTCGTAGTGGCTCTCCAACCCCTTTGTGGACTCAATCCGCCTCCGACCATCTCCTTCCTCGGTTGGTGGCTGCGTCTCCTCCCTTCTTGGGGTGCCTCACTCCTACCCTCAGTCAATACAGAAAGGACGGCTTGTGACGCACCCAAAGCATCAGAAAAGAGGGTGGACATCCTAGAGAGGAGGGAGAGTCAGAGAGTAATTCAGAGTGGTGGCTGATGGTGATGGGTGAGGAGGGCATCGATCACCACCAAGGGATGGGGGGAAAACCAAGTGAAGAATAGCAAGAAGGTTGGGAGGGGAAGACACCACAGTCACAGAGTGGGAAGACACCGGGAAGGGAGGTGCAGCTCATGCGAGATGTGCACTATTGGCCTGAGTCAACGAATCCAATCATGCGATTACGTCATAAACTGATGGAATGCGCATTGTGGAGCTCCAACATCCAACTCATTGTGGGGCTCCGAAGTTCTCTTTGGGACGTATTTGATTGAGACGTTAAAGGAGTGATTTTGAGATTCTAATTGTCAAAATTTATGATATTTTCATCCTTGTAATTAAATGTAATAATAATGTTTCTGTATTCTACGGATTTCACAGTGATAGAGAGAGACAGGTAAAATATGACATCTCTAAATCTCTATAATCCCATGAGAGAAGATTTCAGGTAAATTTTGATAACATTTAATAATTAAATATCTAATTAAACATATTTAAATAGTCTATTTAAACTTTTCAACCACCATTTTAACTCATTTAAACTCCGTCGACAATTTTATCATCTCAATAAATATCATTCCTAATGTGATGACAAAAGAAAGAGTGAAGAGATAGATTTTTTTCTCTCAAATATCTCTGACAACTCTATAATTATATGATACATAAATTTTTCACGTAAAATCTTAGACATTCAAACCAAACGTGACTTTAGGGCGCGGATGTGGGGGAGAGATTTTGAACTCTCTCTCCAATCATTAGAATCTCTTTTTTTTAATTTTTTTTTTCAAATATCCCAATATCTTATCGGCTTTTATGTATGGTGAATTTCGAGGTTTAGAGAGAGATAAGAAGAAAAAAAAATGAATGTGAAAAATCCCTCCACCCTACATTATTTCCAGACGAGCCCTTATAATCATGGAATGCGCATTGCGTCGTGCAGTGAAAGAGTACATGTGATCACGCTAGAATTCGCAGTGTAAATGGGGCGCAAATATTTTTCCACACAGCCGCCCTCTGACTTGGGAACACTCCTGGGGCTTTCCCCCCTCCCCAATCAGCAAATCACAAACGCGGTCTGAAGAAGTGTACAAACTGGATGGTCCGAGTAAATATCAGGTAGAAAGCTTATAAGGTGTCAGTGTCCATAGATTAGATTAGAAGGCAGAAGGGCCCAGATTAGACTCCGTAACCCATAATCGTGAAGCTGATTATGTAATAAACTGGGGTGAAAACTTCGTAGACCAGAGTTTGACTAGCAATCTAGAGTAACAGTAACGCATAAACTAGACTCAAAAAAGTATTTAGATCCCCGTATAAACATATATTATCATAATTATGAAAGTGGGTAGAGCGAGAGATACCGAAACGAACAGTTTCACCTCTCTAGAGAGCCTCTTCACATGGTGGAGGAATAAACGTATAAACTTTATAATATATAAACATATTTCGCCAATTTATATTTTGATGTTACGGGCCGGCGTATCGGTGGACCCAATGAAGAATGTGAAAAGGGGACCAACTTGCAGCGCGAGTGACAGCTCACGGCAACTGGCACAAGAAGAAAGAATAACATAGCATGTGAGACCCCCCGTCCGACCACACACGGCTTTGAAAGGCCACAGCTAAACAGGCCAACCACCGCCGTCGCATTCAAACTGGCTTCTACCACGCAACGCAAACTTAAACACCCACCAAAGGCCAACCAATCGAAACAGCCAGTGCACGCCCGCCAAGAACAACATCCAACAGTCCAAAAGATATTTCATTGGAAACATCATCAGAGAACATTGAAGAACAAAATTATTTACAGGTACATAATATTTTTTCTTGACCAATGGATGACTCTTCGAATAGCTCCCAAAATCACCAACTATTGTACAGAATACATGCCGTAATCCTAAATAAGAAAACTTTGGAACCCAGAAAGAAAAATAAATTAAAAATCCTCTCTTTCTACCCTTGTAGAAGGACTCATCACAGATTTCCTAAACACAACTCTAAATCTAAAATCCAAAGAGGGGTCGGAGATCTGAAGCTGGGGCTTCAGCTCGCAGGCCTCCACACTCCCCTTTATTCCAAACTCTTAGCTTACTTTACATACAAATCTGTCGCCCCTTTTTTTAATTAACCTTCAGATTAGACTCTGCAAAAAGACCCAACCCAACCCAACGGGAAGAAAAAAAAAGACCCTACATGTTGGAATGTATAGGAATGTACAGTAATCACAAACAACTCTCCTCTCGTCTCTGTCTGTCTGTCTCTTCCTCTCCCTCTCTGCTGATGGGCTTCCGGTTTCAATCTTTGCTCAAGGTTTCCTACGATGGGTTTTTGTTTCTAGATCTGTTCTCACCAGTGCCCTGGATTTGTATATTAGAGCACTGGGGTGGTGTGGATGGTGGTGGGGTTACCGGTGGTCAGGCCACGGCGGTGATGCCGCAGCTGCTGCGCCTGCCGTCCCTGTCGAGGCAGTCGAATCCTTCGATCCGGACGGCCGCCGGCTTGGCCCCAAACATGGTGCGGACACAGCCGCCCTTGCGCGCCGCCCCCGCCGAGGGCGGCGCCAGCATGGGCAGCGGGGTTAGCGGGGTGGCCTTCTCGTCGCCGAAGCGGGAGTCGAGGACCAGCGGGTTAGTGGATCTGCTAGGCGGCGAGCCACAGAAGTACGGCGGGGACGACGCGACCTGGCTCTCGCCGGGTTGGTGCTCGACGTCGCCGTAGGCGCCCTGCAGATTTTGTCACATAAAGGCGTCAGCTTTGAAAACATCAAATATATAAACTAGGTCAAATAGAGAGCTACAGGCTAAGATCATAATGAATAAAACAGATTAAGAGGAAAGAACGACGCAACTTGTACAAAAAAATACATATTTTTTGTGAATTTTCGGAGAAAATTTATCAGAATTCTAAAGATGACACAAGTGGGTAGAGAAGGGGGACCAAAACTCTCACCTTGGTGAGGATAAGATCTAAAACATCCGCCCCAGGTTTCGAATCGCAGGGATCCGCCTGATGCCTGGTAGAAATGAACATAGATCCACAGATATGTCAGAAAAAAACCTCAGATAGACCCTTCCGAAGATTATTAACATCAACAGATGGAGGGAAATCTCTTCTTCCTCAAAGAAATATGATCGGAAGGTGCCACAAAAAAGGGAAAAGGGGAGGGGAGCAAGGACGCACCCAAGATGCCACCGCAAGGGTCTGATCGGGTCGGTGCAGCAGAGGCGGCTTACTCGGAGGGGCTTGGGGCAGAAAACCGGGTCCCTGCGGTCAGAGATGATGGCGGCGAACGGGTGACTCCTCATCTCGTCGCAGGCCACCACGGCGCTCTGCTGGACCGCGCAGTGGTTCATCCTTGTTTTCGCACCGCGTCACGGATCCACAGCCTCCAACGCCTGCACCACATCAAAAACCCCGATCAACAACGAAACTATCCAAACCCACAGATCAAGACACAACCTTTGCAACATAGTACCAAAACAAGATCATCAATAAAATCCGCTCCCCCATGAAAAGGGCAGAGCTTTAACCCCCCCCCCCCCCAACAGAGAACCACGCCCGTCTCATGGCACCCGGCGGAGACCTTCTGTAAGCTACAGAGAGGAAAGGAGGGAGGAATGAGAGGGACCACGCCATTACCTTGGCCACCCAAGCGAGTTGGGGCGTGTTAGGGTTAGCGACGGTGTTAGGAGAGGAGGGTACGGGACGAGAGGAGAGGAGAGATTGGAGGCCTCCCGCGCCCATAAATAGCGAACACATCATACCAGAGTAGACCAATCGAACGGCGCACAGATTCTCCCCATTTTTTAACACAGAAAAAAGAAATCCCGCTGGATATTTCGAAGGGAGAGTCCAATGCGATCACGACCACGCGGGGGGGGAGGTGCCCCCGAGTCGGTTCTCTTACCGCCTCCAAAATTAGATACCCGCCA
Organism: Amorphophallus konjac; assembly: GCA_022559845.1. NCBI lineage: Eukaryota > Viridiplantae > Streptophyta > Magnoliopsida > Alismatales > Araceae > Amorphophallus > Amorphophallus konjac. Next base: position 162,013,703 of record CM040122.1, on the reverse strand, counting down.
TTTGTGAAGTTTTATTTCGTGAAGTTTTTACATTTATATGATAATAAAATATGATTTTTATTTTTATTATTTTATCGATTATACTCTTTACCTACGTAATATTATTATGATTATACGTCGTCCCTAGTTACGTCTCTTTAACTAAAGTAAAATATGGATTAAGAAAAAAGAGTAATTAACCTATTTTCGAGTTAACATTCGCTCTCACACGAATATAATGGCAAAAAGTGAGAGAGAGGAGAGGGGTGAATGATGAGTATGCTCTTCGAGAAGGGAAGATGGGAGTTGGGAGGGGTGAGAGTACTCGTCGAGGTGAGGGAGAGAGAGAGAGAAAAAGAGTTATCGGAGGTGGGGAAGAGAGGTCGTATGTGACACTCTTCTCTCTTTCTCAAATAAAAATATTTTTAATATTTTATATTTTTAAATAATTTTTGTAAATATCTTCTCAAAATATTTATCGAGATTGATGACTTACGAAATATGAAAATATAATTATAATAATATGAAACATACTGCAAATATATGTGTGAATATATAAAATATAAACATATAATTATAATTATAATTTTTATACATATATATATATATGTATAGTTAAAATTATATTCTTTTATTCTTTCCTCTTTTTAGAGTCCGAATCCGGTCCCGCCAACAGCGAAATCACACGTCAGGCGTGTGTGAGTTTGCTCCTCGAGTAAAGTTCACCGCCTCTCTAATGACCTTACGTCAATGAAAATTTAATGAATAAATTAATCGGTCAGGCCACTGACCGGATCATTTATAATGCAAATTTAAAGCTGGAAAGAAAAGTCAAAATTGTTAGGAAAAGAGATATCTGATAAGCATGCGGGATTATGTTACTTAATATTATCCGTTATTTTAATGGTGCGGGCTAAATTAACAAATCATGGGCGGGGCTGCGCCGGTTGGATGGAGGAGCATCACGTGCCGACATCATCACGATACCTTGCCGTCCCCGAGGATAAGTGCTGGTGACCACTCGATTCGAGGGCTCCGCCCATGTTCGACGGTCCTGATGCGTTCGACTCGGGAGAAAGGCCAAGTAATGGAATCGAGGGGGAGCCACAAGTCGCGATCGGGGGGTCGGGATTCAGTGACGCCGCCCCCGATGATGGGGGTGGCAGTTTGACGTAATTTGAGGTGGATCCAGGGGCGGTTGGGGAACCTCGGAATAATCCACGTGAGAGGTGCCGGGTGAGCGCTGCTGGCGAGGAGCCACCGCTCCTCCGGATCATATAAATTTAAAAAAGCTTTGTTGAGCATGTTATTAGGTAAAAATATTATTGGACCACGATTGGATGTCGGCAAAATCAAATAAAAAGAGATGCTGGTTGTCGCCGTCCAGCGAGGCAGGCTGGGGCCCACCTGTACAGCACGTGAACCTGCCTAGGCGGGGTCCACGACAGCAATGGACCTCATCGAAGTTGATCTGCATCTCACAGGAGTTTACCCTCATCTTGCAAAACTGCTCTGCAGATCTAGCTCCGTTTGCAGAGATATTTAGGATAAATTATCTGAGGTGGATTCCATTGAATTATTTTTTAATTTTTTTAAATTTTTTAAATTATTATTTTCTTTAAAATAATTTATTTCATGTAAAATAATAAAATAAGTTATTCTTGAAATAAGGATAACTTTAATAACAGAATAATAGATGAAGGATAAGTTATTTTGTATACTCGTCTGAGTTTGATAACATAGTTTAATTATCTACGTGCATCTGGCCGTGGGAAATAAGCTTCTTATATTTCCATAGCTTGGGTTTGCTTAAGCATGCTTTAATTGATATTTATCCACGGCTTTAATTTTTGTATATCGTGTATCTCATCACAAGAGGAGCGATTTAATAATTTAATTAGAAGCTTTGTTAGGATATGGACACAACTCGTATGAAACATCTTGACAAAAGAAATATGAAACTTTAACTCGAAGGACATAAGGTAAATTGTAGTCGAACAGTGAGATTTCATTATACCAGTAAAAAAAAAAGGAAATTGCCAGAATGGCGATTGTCCTTTTTTGTATCTAGGGAAACTTCTTGACGTCCTTTTGCGCTTTGATTAGATAATATAACTATTTACCTACTGAAATATCGTCATTTTCTTGCAATTAACTTAGTTGAATTTATAGTTTGCAATGACTAATTTGTTCTTACATAGTCTTCCACACATAATGGAATGACTAGTTATCTCCGAGAAAAGTATGACTCAATAAGATTCAATCAAAGTCCAATGACGCCAAAAAGGCATGCCAATTACATGGTGCGAACACTCAAAAGCCCGATCGAGATGCGTGGAAAGCAAATCCAAGAATCTACTTATTTTTAAAACTTTCCAATGAAGTGCTTCACCTCCAACGGGAAGGTTTATTTGCTTTAACGAAGGCAAGAATCAATGACAATTACAGAACCTAAACTAGAAATTCTCACCTCGAAAGAGCCAGGTGAGCTGGGTGAGTGGCCCCATTGGGGAAAACGTAATCGAAGGAAAACCTATCTTTCCCTATAAATAATGATAGCAAATCATCATTAAGATTATTTCCTCAATTTATCTCTTACCATTCATATCCCTCATAAGTCAAAGTCATAAACGAGAGGACATTTTCTTGGGGATTTGCAACGTAAGGTTGTCAATGAGTCGGACTGGTCAGACAGGTGAACTTGAGTTTATCTCGATTTTAGGTCAAGCCGTCAGATTTTTTTTCACACACGGGTCTTTAGTCGGACCTAAAAATCTTACTTAACTATACTCGTTGATCGGACTCGAATTTTGAGTTAGACCCGTAAATTGACCCGACCAAGTCCACTCTTTCTTTTTCTCCCTTCGTGCTTAAAAATTAAAATTATCTTATTTTATTTAATTACAATTTTATTTTTAAATAAATTAATATTTAAAAATCTAATTAATTTAATAAAATAATAAATTTCATATTCTTATAGATATTTTTTTATTTTTATTCAATTTATCAGATCAATATGAAGTCGATCCTGACCCGAATCCAATCCATCGACGATCCTATTACAAATATTAAAAGATAAGTTGAGAAATAACTAATTATAAAATTTTGAATACATTTACGAGACCACCGTGCCTCACAGATGAGCTACACAAGTATCCTCTCTCAAACTCCAGATGTCTCTCAAAATTTTTACCCTCTTCTTAATCTTACTAATCTTCCTAATGACGTGAGCATCAAAGAGCTCTCTCCCATCATGCACGTCTCTTGGGACCCCTAATGGTATTCCATTGTTCACAAGTGACAAAGCTGACTCTAATTTTGTCTAATCAATTGTCGTCATCCGTCATTTTGAGGTAGTACAAGAGATTAATAATTAAAATCTCTCATTTTTTTCTTCTAGTAATTAAACTAAAGGGATATATATATATATAACATTTCAAGAAGAGATAGCACACACAAAGAAAATATCTAAGAATCTAAAGGTGTTTTGTAATTATCATTTTTTTTTGTTTACACTACCATACGTGCGAACTTTCAAGTATGCAAATATCATTCTTACCATTGTCCCATGTCTCTAGCTTCACCTCTAACCATTCGGACCTCAATAGCTACGCACGTGGGATTGCATGTGCGCTGCAGACCAACCAAATGGGTCCCTCGCGCGGCCACGTGTCTTTAATGTTCCCACTTTCCAACTGGCCGGCCCACACAAACAAATGACTCTACTCCTGTGCTGTGCCACCTCTCTCACGTAGGTCGGGTGTTGACAGTCTGTGAGATCATAGGTTAAATGAACTTAACCACAACCAAGACCCATCTCTCTCTCTCTCTCTCTCCCCGCTGGCTGTCCACACCCGGGTTCTGATTGCTGATTAAAGCAAGTGAAATAATAAAAAGTGAATATATAAACAGATAAATGAAAATCTAAATGCAGCCGGGCAGAGGAACATCTCAAACAATATTGGGGTAGTTGAATATCCACAAAGTTAAATATGTAACAATATGAATATTCTATTTTTTGTCGGATGTTAGAATGTAGTGTTATCAGAATTGAACTGGTGTCTGAACCGACTAATGAACTGATTCGGTTCGAATCGATTGAGCCGTTCAATCGAATCGATTTGAACCGTGACATCAGCATAATATTGATACATAGTCCGACCCGATTCTATAACCCAAGATAATAAGAAATAAGATATGATGATCAAAATAAAAAAATATACATATATAATTATTAGTCATGATCATGTAATTATATAAGTAAAAAAATAACAATAACGTGGTTAAATAAATTGACTTTAGAATTTTGTAATATTTCATTGGTCTTCACTCTTCACAATTGATATCTATGCTCCTTTAAATTTTTAAACTTCAAATATATCTAAAATAAAATGATAAATAACAAAAAATCAATAATAATAAGATAATTTTGTTCACACATAAATATCATTTTTAATATCTAAATATTTTTATGTTTATTTTTTTATTTTAAAGGGTGAATCGGGTTCGATTGGTTCGGATCGGTTCACTGGTCGAACCGCGGTTCGTCCAGTTCTTTCGCGTTAGACCGGACCAGCCTTAATCGGACCAGTTCCTAAACCGGTTCACGGTCGGACCCGTCTGATCAGTCGGTCCAATCCGATTATGATAACAATACGTGGTTGAATGCCGAAAATAAATTTATTCATGTTAGAGATTTTTTGAATTGGTGGTGTGTTATAAAATGAATTATATGGATAATTGGAGAACATATACTCTTGCTAGAGAATTTAAAAAGTTAGGTAAACTCTACTTATTTTGTATACTATTTAAATCATATGTGTGTTATAAGTGTTTCTTCCTTATACTTTTGCTGAAGTGATTGAAACTTAATGAGTAAAAGACAATAGACTGACTTGATGAACAAAAGATATTAATGTTAACATATTACAAAATGTATTTTGTCTGTGAACTTGAATCCTTGATCTTGAATGATGGAGTCGAACAAGAATTAGACATGATTTTTTTTCAATAAAGAATATACTTGTTTGCATGGTCATGACTTTGGATATTTTGGAAACATTTAGGGACTTGTAGTGTTCAATGCCTACAATATTTCATATTCACGGGGGGCTAAACAAGGTATTTATTCATGACTCCTTGTAGTCTCAAGGTATTTAACGAAGTGACCCATATCCTTACGAACAAGTCTCTCATATGTTTGCAAAAAGAGCAATAACTAGTGAATTTATTGCACTGATTATATCTATCGGTGTAATTATTATAATATTTATTTTAAAAAAATATTTTTTGAGTGATCTTCATGTCACATCTTCTGATAACTTTGACTTAAGGATCAAATAAAAATAATTTTACCTCTCGGTGAATAGTGAAAAGTAATATGTTTCACTATTTATAAGGTTCAATTTTTATTTTTGCTTGGCTCCCAAGTGACGTGACGTAGGGGCTAAACAAGTTTGGGGTGAGAGTTACTCAAAAAAAAGTTAAAAAATAATAAATATTACACTAATTATATCAGTGCGTGTAATTAACGAGGGCTTATAAATAAATCTCTTGGAAAATATGTTTGTTAAATAAACCTGTAATTGTGAGAGCTTATGAATGAATATCTAGATTGGAGAGACTGCTTCATAGATATGAAAGATTATAGAGATTGAACATTCAAAATCTCAAACAGTTAATCTAGTTTCAAAACCTCTACATTATTTTATGAAAGTTAACTTGCTAATGGCTTCTATTGTGAAACTACTTTATTGTAGTAATGGCTGAAATGGTCTAACAACCCCTCTTGGTTTCTAATGGGGTCCTTTGACTTACGTATTCAAATTTCAAATAAATTTTCCTTTTATTAAGAATACAGGTGGAATCTACCCTGCTAGTTCAAGTTAGATAAACCCTAATACTGTTCGATGCATGTTGAGGTTAAAGTCAACATGTGATAAGATGCTACAAGTTTTTACCTACTGAAACCGAAACCTCATACATTAGGAGCGGGTTTCTTGAACAACCAAGATAATCCCTGAGATATATTATTCCCCGTGCATGGTCGGAGTATTTTGGGGGACTAATTAAATGATGGAATCATACACACGGAAATGGTTAAGCAACTCTAAAACCATTACCATGACATAAAATGTGGAAACAGCCCCATAACAGTCATAAGGCCTCAGCTCATAAAAAAAAAAAACTTGATGATATCGAATTGTGCTTGCGTTTTAGTAATGTGCATTAAATTTGAGAATGTTACCATTGTCCCCTCACCCTTCGTTAATTTTTTTTTGTTATCAATTACCAATATACACATTGTGCTAAAAATAAAATATGTAGTTGTTAAAAAAGATCTTCTAAATCATTTTAAAAGAATGTCATGACATTTGAAAGACAAACACGTGAGATTCGTGAATGTAAGAAGTGTAAATAAGGCTTATAGGGTAATCTATATAAGCATGACAATTAAATCGATGATGCAGCAGTCTCTAAGGGTTGCTTTGATAATTGAATAGGCGAACGGAGGATAACATATTCGCAAGCGAGCATCCAGTTTCGCCGGTGACTGTGTTATTAGACCCCCTTTGCTAACCGAGCACGGTTAACGTGCTCGACCTCGGAGGGTCGAGTATGCTAACCGCCTCCGATTAGCGGAGGCTGTGTGAGGGGGGAGGCGGGGCCCACCGGGAGATTCTCTCTCCCGGTTGCATTATTCGCCCTATTAACCCGTTGTCAAAGCCGTCCTTAAGGTTTGAATGCACTCGGGTTAGGCGGTCGAACAGGTCAAAACCTGATTTTTTTTCTTGGGTTTTCTCGTTCCAATGGTTGGGGTCGAATACCCCATTCGTCAGGTTAAGGCGAATGACGTATTCGACGATAACCCTGCCTGATTATCAAATTTACCCTAAATGAAAGAAGTGATCTTTGCATATACTTGTTATCAAAATCCAAACATGTGAACAGTACCCCGTAGCATTTACACTTTTGGCTGCAATCCTTTGTGTTTTTTTTTTATATTTTTGCTAGGTATAAAAATAGTGTGCCATACATCTCCTGTTGAAAGTATATATATGTTTTATATCTATGTCCAACTATTTTTGGGGTTAGGACTATTTTGTGTCCCAGTGTTAAGCCCCGAGCGTGAGCTCGAAGCACAATTTATTGTAGACTTGGACTAAGTCTGGGCGTAAGATTAGAGAAATGGGCTTGGGCTACATCAGGGCCTAAGTTTTCTTAGTCTGTTTGCATTGGGCTGTGCTACGCCTGACCTGAGCCCAGCCCACGACACTAAATCCGTCTTCTGAGCATTTCTAACACTGCCTTAATCTAAAAGTCGAAGTGGCACAAGTTGTTTTTATAATTTATTGGAATAAGAAAACATAAGTAAATATTTCTTCCCTAAGTTTTAACAATTGATTGTATACAAAACCGATCTACGTAAAAAGTTTGAGTTGCTTGTAAAATGTTTCCCATCAACTACTTGATGGAAGATAGAACTAGCTGGAAGATAAATTCAATATCTTGTAATTAATAATATTTGAAATAAACAACTAAATATTATTATGCCCATTTCGTTTTACAAACGAAACCAGAAGTATTATAAATTTATAAATCAAAATGTCGGAAAACACACGTGGATTCTTTGAGTTTATAATCATAGGCCCCTTCAATCTTAGCACCTAGATTTTAAAGTTTGTAAGATGGTATCGGAGCAGACCAAGGCCCACTATAATATTTACGTCACCTCCCTTCTAATCTAATTTTCACGGCCCATCTTGATCGTGAGGGGAATTATTAGAGTCCCGAATGAGAGATAAAACACATATCGAAAAATACATGTGAGTTCCTTGAGTTTATAGTCCTGACCCCTTAAATCTTAATACCTAGGTTTTAAGATTTATAAGAAGAATCCTATCACGTTTAAAATAAAAATATCGATTTCGTAATCTAATCCTTTCTCCAATCCACAGCCTCATATATCTCAAGCATCATTGGATAGAATATTTTTTACGGCATTTAAATTGCCAATACTTGACGGGACAATGTTTCACTTTGGTGTTACGAAAGTATTCTCATAACGTTTTGAGAGAACATGTGCCCCAAATCTAAACCCCCTCCATTTTTAGATGGAGGCTAAGTTAGGTAAAACATTTCCAATAGTTATCTTCAATATTTATCGCAAGTAGCCATACATGTGTGTGTTTTTTTGGGGGTGGGGGGTGGGGGGTGGGGTGATGCAATAAAATCAGATTAAATAATTAAAATAGATATGAAGAGGTGTGATATCACGCTAGGTCTTGAGCCGCACGATCTTGGATGAACCTTTGTCGTTATTACCATGATTGAGGATCTACAAAGCAGGAAACGGATCAGAGGAGTCTAGGGTTGAGACTCCGGGGAAAATCCTCTGATGCTTAAGTCAGCAAGCTGATAGAGCGTAGGTGGAAGGGATGTAGGAGAAAAATGAGGGACACGAGATCGCTCTCCACCAGTGAGTGTGATGTTGAGTACTCAGGATCACCTTATCTTTCTAGAGAGTTTTCCTGGGATTTATATAGTCGCTCGTCCCGTATAAGAATCCTAGAAGCTTAAGGGACTGAGGGGAGTTACGTCCTTATCGTGGACTTTTTAAAGGCCCGAGGACTCTTGCTCTCTCTTATCCCTTCGAGTTCCCTGCTTCGGGTTATGGCGTAACCTTCGCCTGGATAGGCATTCGGCGGCCGGGTCGAGCGTGGGGCGTCCGTTTAGGGCTCTTCCCAGGTGACAGAGGCGTCGTTGGACGGTTTATACTCGGTCCCTGATTGGGGTTTTTCCAAGCGACCGTTACTCGGTCTTCCGGGCCCGAAGGTCGCCTAGGAAGTATTGGGCCGAGCAAGTTTTGGGCTTCAAATCAAATGGGCCCGTTAAAGGGGCTATCACTTTAGGAGTCCGACCTATTTGGGTCTAGAATATACCTATTTGGGCCGCTCCGGGCCAGATGTCTTTGGGCCGCTGATTTTATCCCTCTCCAAGATCATTATTTCGATCATAAAAACATTACCGATTTCTAAAAAGTCATCAATGGAATTTCTTTTTATATGAACTTCAATTAATTGAAGCCAATAAATTTCATGGCAGCTAAAATGGTCACGTAATTAGATCCCGAATCCAACACCGTCTGGTTGATGAGAAATTTTCCTAATTTCTCGTAACAATTGCGACGGTGACGTCCCTTCCAACTCCGATCCCTCTTTTGCGAAGAAAAGTGGCCACATTTGTCCCACGCTTCCCTCTCATCGATCACAGCTACGGCTGCTAACATCGGAGATGTGAAGGCACCTAGAAAAGAGAGGCCAGTTTTAGTTGACATGGCCTTGTCACTTGGCACTAAACCTCATCCACAGACGAGAGAATAGGGTTAATGCCATGGTCAACCAGGGTAGGTTATCACAAAAAAAAAATTCTACTATTGTATGTTTGCATTAAAGAAATGGCAAGCATAATTTCTTCACTTGACCATGGTGTCTACTCTAAAGAAAGTCACCTGTAAGATCTTAGAATTTTCATGTGGAAAAACCCATATCCAATGCTCAAACACCATTGTCATCATGTCATTTGTGTTTAAGGTGTCATTTGACACTGCACTTGGGGTGGTTCAGTTTTCAAAAATTTGTGCACCTGACATTATCATTACATGGCGTAGACTTTGATCCTTTCTAACATATTAGAAGAGGGTAAAACCCTAGTGTTTGCACTATTCAGTTATTAACGTTTTTCCCAGTTTTATTTTTCTCATGCTCTATAGTGTTTTGAAGTTAAAGTTATGGATCAAAGAGATGAAAGATTTGCAAAATAACGGGCTTACTTAGAAACATTAGGGGTAAAAGAGATAAAAGAATATCAAAATTGAAGCTAAAAGTATAATTCCTTGCACAAAGGGAATTAAGGTGAATATGACTCTCTAAGCTGATGGAAGCTGGAGGGGAACATGCTACATGAACTCGTATTGTGACTTGAGGTCTAAGACGACTCATTCTCTATAGGGAGAGTGAAGACTTAACCTATGGGAGAGTTTGATAACCTAACGAGGCCCCCGTTAGAGTGTCTTGTTAGGCCTTCACGCCAAAACCCGACTTTGACAGTCGTTTACGGTGCCCAGGGTTGGTCAGGTATTAATCGAGAGTTTGTTATTTGTGTGAAGACCCCCGAATACAGTGCTCGGGGTCAGTTAGTGAGATTTACGTGTAAAAATTCAAATGATATTCTCTCTCTTCAAATGGCGCACCCGAGCAGGGGGTCGGCCGACATATCCTACCCCGCAAACAAAGTCGCCCTATGGAACTAAGTTAAGAAGTAAGTCTAATGGCAATGCATTAATGTCCATTCTTATATGAACGTTTCAACTATACTGTTTGATTACAGAATAGGTTAAGTGGATAGGCTAAATCACAGGTAAGATATTCCATAAAATATATCAAAATATTTTGATTGGGAGATAAGGTAACTCGGAATATCTTTGAGAATTGTGAAAAAATTTAACCCTCCTTATTCTAACTTTTTGGTAGAACAAGTTATCCCGAGATAAATCAGGATAAGAGTCTATCCCATGGAATACCTTGTACGAGTAACCAAAGGGAATAGGATAATTTTTAGTGGGGTATCCCGATTTATCCCCCAAACGAACGGGCCCACCGTCTTTGGTATATATCTAACATTTTACATTTTCTGATTACCCTTGCATGTCAAAAAATATCAAATAAATGGCTTTTTTAGGCGACAGAAATATGAAAAGAACGCTCGTGATCACTGCTTTTGAACATACTACTATATATGCCACAACTGAAGTTAAAAATTATGTATCGCTATATCCATGTTAAAAATTAACTCATTTTCACTGATGGTCTCTAATTAAGGTGGTTGATTTAGATGGCCCGTTTCTTACTATCTCCAATACTAGCCTCCCAGTTCTCATTGGCAGCATCATGAGGAGCTGATGTCAGTCTCAACCAGCGGCGATCAGAGCAAGTCTGAGGGACTGCGGACGAAAGCAGGCTTAGCAGAGGTGGCATGCCGGGAGGGAAGAAAGAGGTCAAAATGATGGGCTCCTTGGGTTACATTATTAGGTATTTCAGCCCAAACGGTTAGGCCCATTTGAAACTTCGAACTAGATGATATCATTAGTTTTGAAAACACAAAAGGAAAAAATAAAGATGACAGTTGGATGTTGTTATATCTAATTGATGTGATGCGTGTAGTAGGAAGAAAATATGGGGTCTACTTTGTAGGAAAGAAATGTCGTATGCAGGAATGAAGTATATAGTATATATATATAAAAATACTATGTACGAATGAAGTATAATTAATACTAGGACTGCATTTCATTTTCATATGATATAGTTTCATTCTCACACAACACTATATTCCTATGAAATTGCCCCCATGTCATCCTCGTGCTACATGTGCCATATCGATCAAAACATGGGTGCCCATTCGGATAATTTGACCATAATTCACATGATAATTAAAAGGATTGTCATTGGATAAACAAATATACCCAGATTTGTAATTAATGGTTCAAATGGATCAGCTAATAGATCTGGACCTAGTTTGCCACCCATACATACACAAAAGGTATTTCCATCGATCGGTAAGAATGCATAATATGTTTTTTTCTCTTTTATATTCAAAATATTTACAAATTTCGTGCAATCTCTCAAATATTGCAAAATCTTGTCTCTAAGGTATGCAGATATTTGTACGGATCAATGTATGCTAATATATTGGCTCTCTTGGACTTTAATTTCTTAACAAGAACCAAATGTTAATTCACGCGTGAGAAAAAAAAATGAAAAATGCATACTACTGCAATCAATGGAGCATCTATTAACGATAGGCTAGGTGTCCCTCTCGAGCTAGCTCGGACTGAACCATACTGAAAGTGGCGGTGCAATTACCCTTTACACCCCCCCCCCCAAGTCCTCAAGGATCAAATTGCTCTATAAATTAATGTAGGGGCATTTAGCAGTGATAGGTGCTACTCTCTCAAATCACATGATAAACCAAGGCATCACGAGTCATGCAATCACCAAATTCAAATACCGTCTATTCAAGTCATGCATTACCAATTTCTTTTTTCAAATGTAGTCATACCATTGCAACAATGCATGATAGGGGTGTTAGAAGAAACAGGGCAAAGCAAGAGTGGCTTTATCTAGATCACATAGACAGCAGACTCTGTTCAGTGTGCATGCATGCATGCACAATGCCTCTGTTCACCGCTGAAAACATCCTAAAGCATCATATATACTCCTCATCATGATTTTTGCTTTCAACCACTCGAACAACATGACACCACCACACCCACAAGTACACACACGTAGGCAATTATATATATATATATATATATATATATATATATATATATATATATATAGAGAGAGAGAGAGAGAGAGAGAGAGAGAGAGGAGAAGTCAAGGGACAGAGCACAACCATACATGCAACATGACATTTATTATTATCACTGATCATCATAGAGAAACAATAAGCGCGGTGCAAGGTGGGAAGAGGATCGACCTGCAGGGACCCCAACCATATAGCTAGAGCGCAGCAGTATTTAGACAGTTGCACAAACATGAGCATACATATATAGCCGAAGCTTTAGATGTTCCTCACCAACAAAAATAAACCATATTTAGCGCCATTAGTACAATCCTTTTATCTGTTGGAGAGACGGCCAGCGGTGGAGAGAGAACTGATCGAGAGTACGACTCAAAAAGGGAAAAAGGAAGAAGAAGACAAGAACGAAAGCAGGTGAGAGATCTAAGAGCCCCATGCATGCAGGGGCGGTGACGCCGATGACGACGGGCCGGGCCGGAGCTGCAGCTGGGAAGGGGGCGGGGGGCGGCGCTTAGTTGCCCGGGGGCTTGTAGGCGATGAAACTGATGCACTGCACCTGGCGTTTGTTGTCGAAGCCGATGATCCGGACGAAGTAGTTGGGGTAGGCATTGCTGCACTCCTCCAACTCCTTCATCACTTGGGAGGAGTCGGTGCAGCCGAACATGGGCAGCTTCCACATGGTCCAGTAGCGCCCGTCGTAGTATCCCGGCGAAGCGTGGTACTTGCGGGACACGAAACCCTCCTGGAGAAAAAAGAAGACGACGTCGAAGAAGAAGAAGAAGAAGAGACAAGAGGGAGAGAGAGAGTCATATATGCATCAGCCGGTAGCCCAAACTGTGGTTAATTAGGGAGAAGCCTAAATTATTGTAGCCAGTAGGCATAGCTGTCTTAGGATTGCAAACCTTGCAGAATTCCAAGCAAGGAATCCAGCCACTGCGGAGGAGGTAGTCAACCTCCCTGGACAATTCCTCTTTGCTGAGGGGTGGCAGGTAGGAGAGGGTCTCGAACTTCTTCTTCCCCTCCGGCGGCCACACCTGCAAATTAAAGAATTTAAGCCAGTCCCCACAATTAACCCACATATATATGATCAGGAACTTGACCGGGCCGCGTTAATCCAACTCCGCCATGGCGCTGGCGAGGGAGGGAGGGGTATCCAAAGTATGTACCTGCATGCACTGGACCCTGCCGCCGTTGCTGGGGAGGTGGGACAGGTCGGCATTGGCCCGGCGGGTGGCGGGGAAGGCGGCGGAGGACCGGAGCCCGGTGAAGGGTGCCACCATGTTAGACTGGGCCGGGGTGGCCCGGGCCACCGCGGCGGTGGAGACCATCACGGAGGACGCCATGGGCCTAGTAGGCGCCTGGTGGAGCAGAGGAGGCCTTCTTCTGCTTCTTCTTCCTCAGATGCACACAGCAGCTTCTGCCTTCTCTTGAGAGGCCCCAGCCGTTGGTGTACCCGGTTTATATAAACCTGCTCCGCGAGGGTCTCCCTGTCTTTGCGCATCGGACGGCTAAGATCGAGAGTAGCGGATATCGGGACGAGGTGGACCGTTGGATGGGGAGGGGTGACATCTACACCTCGGACACCACACAGGAGGTAACGATGAGATGACATCCTTATCGTTACTGGGTGCCCCTCTCGTGGTGACGCGTGTCGCGCTGTGGAGGGTCTTATCCCATGACGTGAATGTGTGAAGGTGGTGAGTCTTGGCGTCGGCCTCGCCCGCTCCCTCCTTTCTCTCTTCGGGTTGGTTGGCCTGCTCTAAGTTTACCTAGGGTCAGGCATCTCTTGTTACAAGTTAAAAATTTAAAATCCATGCTTCAACTCTCAACTCACCGAGACATGCATTTGATTTTATGCTTTCCCCTTGTCAAAATTTTGCACCTGTTTATGGGATTTTTACATCTATAATCTTTGTAAAAGATCGTATTTGTATTTATCTCCTTATTTTTATCTTATTATTAAGTATAAAAATCATATTTATATTTATCCCCTTACTTTTATCATATTATCAAATATATCTCTGATATATCCCGTATTGTTACAAATATACCCTCATCGTAACCATTGTTTATTTAACTCGAGGATTATGTGAGTTAAGATGGATAATTAATTATGTCTTCTCGAGTTAGCATCACTCTCTCTCTCTCTCTCCATCCATGATACACGTCGACCGCAACAGAGGGCCGTCGCCATGCCCATCTCCCTCTTGCTCTTTCACTATCCCTGAAGATGTGGGGATCAATGGAGAAGGAGGTATCAGAGAGAGAGAAGCGAAGAGGGTTGGGGGCAATTTTGCATGAGAGAGAGAGAGAGGGGGGAGGGGGATGGTCGTGATAGAGGAGGCTCCCAGCACAGGGGGGTCTCAATGGAGGGGTGGGGGGCTACTGGCAGGGGGGTAGGCATCGTGACCGACAAAGCGACGGTGGCGAGGGTGTTGTTTGACGCTCACTTCCTCTTCATCCTGGGCCTCCTCCCGCCGACGATGAACGCAGCAGGGCGAATCCGGCGAGCGCATCGCACCAGGGAGGGGGATGACAAGCGAGGGCTTGGAGACAGAGACAAAGGTGGGGAGATGTCCAGCGATTCCTTCCCAACACCGTCACCGATCCCCGCCAACTCTACAGCCATCGGCCATGAACCCTAACCTCGGATCGGAGATGGAGCAGAAAGTGGAACCTAACGCTAGCTAGATCGGAGACGGAGATAAAGACTAGAGAAAATAAGCAAATTATCTTTGTAAAATGCTTTTGCGCATATAGGCCCTCTTTGGTAGTCAAATAAACACGGGTAACTCTTTTTATTCGCGCTCAAGTGAGTTGTGCGACTTTGGCATCGCGAACAACCCGTTCGACGTCTGCTGGGATAAACCCCGTATTCGGGCGAACATCTCATTCGAGCCTCCCCCCTCGAATGAGTTACGCCATTCGAGCTTGCCCTAACTCCCGCAGCAGCTTCCATCCATACCCCTGGGAAACCACGGCGATCGATCTCCCACGAACGCGGGTGTCCGGTGGCGATCGACGGCTCCTTCATCTTCTCCCCGGTGAGCGGTCCTTGCGACGCGGCGGGGATCTCCCTTCCTCCTCCTCCCCGGTGAGCACAGTCATTATCCTTTCCTTCTCCCCGATCCGGAGCAAAGATCACTAAGGGGAATCCCCTCGCTGCCTGTTTCCCCGAGCCGCTTTCCGCACGGTGACCGATCGTCTGGAAAAGGGTACAGTGATGCTTGCTCCCGAGGGCCGCACGGTGTCCCTATGTTCTGTCTGGTCCTCTCACTGTCCGAAAGGTTCTGCCTGGTCTTCTCAGCATCGATTAACATCGCCTTGTCATCTCCGACTGTTTCAAGCTTTCGCGCGCTCTCCTATGCTTCCATTGACTGCTTTCCAGACTCCCAAGGGTCACGGGCCATACTGTGTCCGTAATTCTACAGAGCTTTCTTTACACATTGCAGGCTTCTTGTCTATAAAAATGGGTGCCCTCTGCTTCCTCCTCCGCATCAGTTTCCAGCGGGACTTCAACTTTCACCACGGAGGTCCTTTCTTCTTCCTCTTCTAACTCCCCGCCTCTCACCAGGTTTGGTGCTTAACTCGATCCCTTTTACATTATCTATCATCGTATGGCCACATTTGTATGATGGTCGGATCTTATTTGTTGTATTTTGTTCACATGCATTTGGTCTTGCATGATGAGTTCCAAGGACGGAGGGGAAAGGGGAAACCGATGATGCATGTTTTTGCTTTTCCTGTTATTTATTTTCAGTCCTTGTATCGGTTCTGTTTTGGTGTATGCATTGTGTATCCTCCTTTGGGTGGATTTGTTTGGTTGAGGGTCAGATCTTATTGTCGTATTTTACTCGTTTGTATTTGGTCTTGCTTGATGGGATCCAAGTATGCTGCGAGTTGGGAAACTGATGACTCCTATTTTTTTATTTTTGGTTTCTGTTTTGCACCCTTTAGCGGTTCTGCAACTGTTGTGCTCTGTTTACATTCTAGGCATGGTTCTACATACACGTGAAGTTCATCATGTATTGGTTTGATATATAATGATGCAATGCTATACAATCTGCATTACAGAAATAATTTGTCTCTCACTTTCATCATGTATTGGTTGTATTGGGTCTGTTTTGCCACATTCTATAATCTGCATGTCACTTTAGACATCCTACAATTTATATTGACTGTCACTTTATATCATGGCTACTTACTTATTATTTGGCTTTCGGACATGACATTCACAGTAATAATTTGTCAACGGGGAGGAAGCGTAAACGCTTGCCAATGTCTACAGCAGGTACATGTCTCATTCTTATATATACTTGAATTATGTTGACACACTGCCTTGTTTAGAGTAGTTAGGAGTTGGCTTCTGTGCTTCCACTGTAACAGATAATTTGCAATCTAAGTATTGATTAAGAAGAAGACATATTTTTCTCTCCATTTCTCTATATAAGAAGAATGTTGGGATTCATCATGTTTTTCATGCATGTTTGAAAGCTATTGACCAAGACCTGCTTGTTCCTGCTGTTTTATCTCCTTGCTTCCTTAAACCAAGCTGGGATTTTTCTTTTCCTTGTCATTTCACTTTGTTCTTTTTTTTTCCTTCCTGATCTTGCTTTTAAATGGATATTCCTAATCTTAGCAACAGCAGATACATGTTTTACTGGATAGCCAACAGAACTTAGATCCTTTTGCTGTAGTTAATTTATTCACATCCGTGGCTTTGAAAAACCAAAATGAGTGATCAGATTATCATTTTAGTGTACTGCATGGGACTACCATTTTAGTGTACTACAATGTGTGCTAGTTAAGGAGTTGAACATTTCCCTAACTCAAGTGGCTAAATGCTAGGTAAATAGTTGAACTTTTGTCTAACTGAAGTGGCACAAGTGTTCTTCCCTTTATTGTTATTCTGATTATATATTATCTTCCCATTTATTTAAAGGGCCATCACATAACGCTCGAAAAGGAAAGAGCCGTGCACCTAATTGGTCCGACGTCCAGGATGGGAAGTTGTTAGAGTTGTTAAGGGATCATTATGACAAAAATAATATATCAGATGGGACGTTCAAGCCACATGTATGGAATGAGTGTGTTCCCATATTTAATGCAAGGACTGGCCTGGATCATGGTAGGGAACAATTATACAATTGCTGGAAAATGTTGAAAAAACTATACACTTTATATGCCCAATTGATGCGGAAAAGTGGGTGGGGCTGGGATCCATTGACCAGCATGCCTATGCCTGGATATGAAGGAGCCTAGGAAGAGTTAATTGAGGTAATTAATCTCAATATTTGGTCCAACTGAACGCTCATTTTGCACACCATTAACTCATCTTCTAAGCTATCTTGTCTCCCATTATTATCAGAGATCTCCCGAATATAGGGTCATAAAGGGCAAGGCATTAAAATTCTTCAAAGACATGGAATACTTATGCTCCAACAGTACCAGTACATGAGTACATGCAGAAGGATCCCAGCGGCCTGTGGCTTCCCAATCCTCCATTCAAGATTATCTAACTGCTCTGGCAGGGGGTGGTGGGATAGAGAACCTTCATTTCAGCGGTGATCCCTCCCTTGATTTCTCAGTGTATGGAAGTATGACTCCTAATGTACCACTTCCATCGGAGACACCACCACTGGCTTCGAACACTGAAGGTTCTTCCATTGCACCCAAGCGACTTTCCGTGGGTGGCTCAAAACTACGTCCAAAGAGGATTGGGGATGATTTTGTTAGAGATTTCACTTCTGTCGCTCGTGACAAACTTGACTTAGTGAAGATGTTGCAGAAGAATCAGGGAGGAAGTGAAAGCTAAGTGAAGGAGGGGATACGATTCCCACCCCCCAGGAGTGCATTGTAGCATTAAATGCACTCCCTGGACTGCCTCGTCAAACGGTCGTTGCGACATTGGATCTATTTAAAGACCCAACCAATAGGTCTCTGTTTATGATATTGAATGAGGAAGATAAGGTGGATTGGGTAGTCTATCATACAGCTTGACCATAACACATTGGGTTTTTACGGTGGGAACACTTTTTGTCTGGTTGGTTATGCTGTGTAATGAACAATTTGAACCTCTTTGTCATGTACTTTATTTTATGTATGAACGTTGTGTTATGTTATGTAATGTACTCGGTCCCTTTGCTATGAACCTTTTTTTATGAACTATCTTATTCGCCATTGACTTAAGTATGATTGTCCTTCCTATGTAATGTATATGTAGGGCATTGAAAAGAAGTAGGGATGGGGAAGTATAGTTGTTATGTTGTATGGGTGGGGCGTCATCCGGGCATATATCTGACATGGCCGTAATGTCATGCTGAAGTACAAGGGTTCCCGGGGGCTCGCTATAAAGAATTTCAGTCTCTCGAGAAAGCCCAACATGCGTATAATGCATATTTTGCATTTTTGGAGAGGTCATCTAACATGTCAACGATTGTGCATCGACCCCAAGCCCCAATTATGGCTGAACCATTGACTGTAGAGGCTAGATCAACTACGCACAGGAGCATTGGTCCTTCCTCGATGTCATTGCTCATCATCGGTCTCATGAGCCTACTTGTGTTATTGTTGTTCTTTATACTTATCAGTGTTATTATTATTATTATTATGCATCGTTAGCTGAGTGAATTTAGTTGGTGGAATGTAATAGTTTTATCCCTTCAACTTGTGTAAGTCAACGAGAGTTGTGATCTCCATATTATGCATATATTGTTTTAGACGCTTGAACAATGTATCACATGATGTTGTGCTTGAATGTTGTAGAATTTAATGCCCTACTTTTGGAGTATCTTCAAGAGGATGATGAAATGTTCGATGCAATTGAGGAGGCGATATGGGACCAAATTGAAGAAGAAAATGCACCGGTGATTCCTAGCCGTCCAATGCACACCTCGACACACACTGGCCATGCATGGATTCATGATATTCTCAACGGCCATGAAGTTAGGTGTTACAGTGTGTTTAGGTTACATCCCACAATATTCTTTAGATTGAGAGAGTTGTTAGTGAGTAGAGGTTTGATATCTGACTCACGCTATGTTACGGCAAATGAGCAACTCGCTATGTTCTTATATGATCATGGCATGGTCTCTCAACCGGTGCATTATGTGAGCATTTTCACCACTCTTCTCAAACAATTAGTCACTATGTTAATCGTCTTGCACTTGCATTGGCTTCGTTGAAGACTGAATTCATCCAGCTCCCAACGCACACAAACGAATGCCATCCCCACATACGTGACAAGGATATTTTCTATCCGTTCTTTAAGGTATGGTGTACGTTATGCATATGTAATTGTGCCATCCATCTTGGCAAATCTAACATTTCTTTTCGCATTGTAGGATGCATTGGGTGCAATCGATGGGACTCATATTCCTGCAAATGTGTCGCTCCACGATCAACCTCGCTTCCGCGATCGAAAATAGTGCATTACCCAAAATGTGATGGCTGTGGTGTCGTTTGACATGCTTTTTCAAATTGTTTGTGTTGGGTATGAGGGCTCTGCTTCGGACATGAGGGTCCTCAGGTGGAGCATAGATGAGGGAGGCTTCATCGTGCCCCGTGATAAATATTATCTAGTGGATGCTGGATATGCGAACACGGCATCTTTCTTAGCCCCCTATCGAGGTCACATGTGTAGACACGCCATTTCTGACGTTACGGTGAGAAATTTTTATATTATACCGTGATGCCCCAAAGTGGCTTACACTTTCCATTTATTTGAGTGATTTTTGTAATTTTGGGTTATAATAAAAGGAGAGAGAGAAATTAAAAAAATATATAAAAAATAAATAAAAAGAGAAAAATAAATTCTAAAAAATGTGTGTAGTTGATTTTCTTTAATAAATTTATGTTCATAGAATATAAATATATATATAAGCAATTACTATATATATATATAATCAATAAAAATATATTTATTAAAAAGCAAAAATATAATAACCATAAAAATAAAAAAAGAATAAAATAAAATAAAATAAAACAAACAAAACAAACAAAATAAAATAAAGGAATAATAAAATGATATATTCTTTATCTTATCCCACGTCCATTTCTCTCTTCCTGTTATCTTCCCACCTTCTCACGCATCTCCTCTTTCACTGTTTTCTCCCCCACTCTCACGGCAACCTCTCCCATTCCCACTCTCACTCTCTCAACGGCAACCTCACTCTCTCATTCATCTATCTCATTCCCCAGCGCGAACTCTCACCACCTCCAAGCCCGTCCTTCAGCCTTCCCTCACGCTGCCATCACACCCACGTTTCCACCTCCTCCGTCGCCACCATAGCCAACCCCCTCTCTCCACTCTCCCACCTTTCTCTCTAACTGTCAGCCACCACCGTGAAGCCCCACCTTCTTCTCTCATCCCAGTCGCCCGCACCCCAAGCCGCCAACCTCGCCGCGGCCACCCTCTCCCCACTGCTAGGACCTCCCCGTCGACCTTCCCGCTCTCCCCGTCGAGCCCGCTGCACAACACCTGCGCCTCCACCCTTCCCCGTCTAGCTCGGGAGCCCATCACCGTTGCCTTCCTCTCTCCCTTTTCTCTCCACCTACCCACGTCGCCCATCGCGAACCCAACCTCCCTCACCTCCCCTCTCTTCTTTGCCGGTGCACACCTCCCGCTTTCACCGCCATGCACGTAGCTTAACCACGTCGTGAACCACCGTACCTCCCACCACCTCCGACCGTCGTCGCCTCCACCGTCCTCCACACCGTACCAGCCACCACCTCCGGCCGTCGTCGCTTCCACCGTCCTCCACAACCTCGTCGCGAGCCTCACGCCGGACGCCGCCGTCACCACCGACGTAAGCCAGTCGCCACCTCCTCTAGCTGCTGTCGCCGCCGTCGTCAACCCCTCCCCGACGTCACCTGCCACCTCCGCGAGCACCACTGCCGCAAGACCTCCACGCCGCTGCTGTCGGAGCACACCCCGCCGGTGCATCCCTCCGCCAACGCCCAGAACCGTCGCGGCCGCTCTCCCTTTCCACGCCACCCCACGTCACTGTCGCTGCCGTTCGTCGACTTCACACCCGCCGGACGCCCGCCGCCGAGCAACCCTCCTCATCCGCGACCGTCGCCGTCGCCACCGGCCGCCCACCGCCGGCCTCCTTCTTTCTCCCGCCGCGATCTCTCTTCCTCTCTCTTTCTCTCTCCCCCTCGCAGCTATCTCTCTCTCTCTTCCCCCCGTCGGTTCTCTCTCTCCCTCTGTCTTACCCTCTTTCTTTCCCTCTCTCTACCCGACCTCTCTCCCACGATCTCTCTCTCTCTCTCTCTCTCTTTTGTTTTTTTTATTTTATTCATTCTCTCTCTATTTCTCTCCCTCTCTCACGGTCCCTGTTTCTCTCTTACCCTCTCTGCTCTCTTTCTCTCTCGATCCCTCATCTTTCATTTTTTTTATCATTTTATTCTTCCCCCCTTTCCCTGTCTCGATCACTCTCTCGTCCCTCTGTTTCTCTCTCTCCACTCTCTCTTTCTCCCGTTCTCTCTCTCTCTCCACTGCCTCTCTCACCCCCCTCTCGATCTCTTTTATTCTCTTTTTTTTATTATTTTTCTACCCCCCCTCCGTCTTCTCTCTCCCCCCGTGTCTCTCTCTTCCTCTCCCTCCGTGTTTCTCTCTTCTTCTCTCTCCCTCTCTCCCCAATGATCTCTCTAACTCTCTCTCTCGATCTCTCTCTCTCCCATTTCTTTTTTTTTTTCTCCCCTCTCTCTTATCCTCTCACGTTCTCTCTCCCCACCCAACTCTCTGCATCTCTCTCTCTCCCCACCGATCTCTCTAACTCTCTCTCTCGATCCCCCTCTCACTTTTCTCTTTTTTTATTTTTTTCTATTTTTTATTCACTTCTCCCTCTCTCTATCTCTTTCATCTTTTATTTTTTTATCACTTTTTCTCTTAACCTCTCTCTCTTCCCTCTTCCTGTCACGATCTCTCTCCCCCCTCCGTCTTCTCTCCCTCTCTCTCCCTCTCTCTCCCTCCCATTTCCTCTCTCTTTCTCTCTCCCTTTCACGTTCTCTCTCCCTATCTCTCCCTCTCGATCTCTCTCAATTCTTTTTTTTATTTATTTCTTCTCTCTCTCTCTCGGCATCCTGCCGCGATATTTCTCTCTCCTCTCGCACCCCCTCTCTTTCCCTCTCTACGTCTCTCTCTCCCATATATATATATATATATATATATATATATATATATATATATATATATATATATATATATATATATATATATATATATATATGGTATATATTGTATATATAGATATATTTTATCCTATCTCTTATTTTTTTTCTTTTGTTTTTATTTTCTTTTAAGTTTACATCCTCTCTCTTCTAAACAAATTTAAAAATAAATAAATAAATAAAAAATATTATTAATTTTCCTCTCTCCTTTTCTTTCTCTCAAATTCTTGTTCTTTTATTTTGACCAGTTTACGTATATGTTTATACACGTTTGTATTTATGTATATGTCTTTAAGATGTTTAATGTGTTTATACATGTTTATATAAAAATATTTATCATTCCTATGTATACGCTTGTGTGTGTGTTATTATGTTCGGCCTAATCAGTTTCTGAAGTCCGTTTTGAAGTCCTTCGGTCGTGCTGTGCTCGTGATATTGAAGCCCTTCTCAAAGCTCGTCGCTAGCCTCCACCGATAAGCCTTTCTCCCCTCTCTTATTTTTATTTAGTCAATTAATCACATTGCATGCATCATTTAGCATATGTGCCATGCCTTTCTCTTCGAGAGGGCCTCGCTTGTGGGTGTTTTTGTGTGTTTGTGCATTTCATCATGACATTTCATACATTTTAGTTCTAAAGGGGTTTTAAACACACTAACCAGGTACGTGTTCGTTTATGTTATTTACAGTTCTATTATTTAAGGATTGGTACTACACTGCCGTCATTCTCACCAATTAGTTATTTTTTTTCTCTGTTTGTTCTTTGTGTAGGGGTAACCAGTTAAAGGCCCTCTTCTTCGGCCTGTCGAAAGAAGAGGAAGATGGAGCCCGCATAATCCCGTGTCAAAGGCGAAAGCGATCAATCCACTCGGGACCCTCGGTCCCTGGCGATCACAAAACTCCTAACGCGCGCTTCATTTTGATCATCTTTGTTTTAATAACACCCGCGGAGAGTTGCTTTCCGCAGCGGTTATCTTCTTCTGTCTCTGGCCTTACCCGCGCGGAGGATTATTCTCCGCGGCAGTTTCTGTCGTTTACTTTCTGTATATCTAATTCCTAACTGGTGCGGTGGGTCACCTCCCGCGACCGTTTCCATTTCAGCATTTTATTTTCTGCACCATACTTTCTAACTCCTAACTATTTAATTTCAGCATTCCCCTATCATCGCTCTAAAACCCCGCGAAGAATAACATCTCGCGGCGGTTTATTTGATCCCCTTTTTATTTCTTGTTATATATACTTATGTTATATTAAAAACTCCGCAGAGGCCAATGTCTCGTGGTGGTTTATATATATACTTATATTTATTATCTATGTTATATTAAAAATCCCGCAGAGGCCAATGTCTCGTGGTGGTCTATATATATACTTATATTTATTATCTATATTGTAGTAAACAACCCCGCAGAGGCCAATGTCTCGTGGTGGTTTATATATATACTTATATTTATTATCTATATCGTAGTAAACAACCCCGCAGAGGCCAATGTCTCGTGGTGGTCTATATATATACTTATATCTATTATTTATATTGCATTAAAAACTCCGCAGAGGCCAAAGCCTCGTGGTGGTCTATATATATACTTACACTTATTATTTATGTTATAGTAAAAATCCCGCAGAGGCCAATGTCTCGTGGTGGTTTTTATGTGCTTATATTTATTATTTATGTCGCTGTAAAAATCCCGCTAAGGCCAATGTCTCGCGGTGATTTCTATATGTACATATATTAATTACTGTTCATATTACTATATTGCTGTTAAAACCCCGCAAAGACCAATGTCCTGCGGTGGTGTGCTTTTATTCATATTGTTCTTGTAACTGTCCGAGGAGTGAGATACTGTTACAATTTCTGAGTCTACGAGTCTTCCCGTCTGTCAACTCCTATTACGTAGAGTCCCAGGACTCGAATTCGGTATCTGAAAAGTTACTCTCGGAACGGTGGGTCACGCCTACCGGGAAGGGGTTCAGTTTGCGCGAGAGGGTCTTCGGACCCCTATCTCCGCCACGTACCGGAGTTCGGTCAGTCTAAATTCTCCATGCCCTCACTATTGTCTTATCTGTAGGTCATACTTGTCCATCGTTCTTTCATATCCCCTATAGCGCGCGTTTCCATTGTTTTGTCCTCATTTCTTTCACCATTTATTAAAGAGAGAGGGAAAGACCACATCTCTCTCTCAGTCCACCACGTGACGCGTTCACATCTCTGGCGATCACGGTGGGACCTTCTTTTTGCTTTTTTGGTTACCCTTGAACTCTCGGCACTCACGTGTGCCTCCCTCTTTTGACACCCACGTGTGTCCCTCCTTTCGGCACCCACGTGTGCCCTTCCCTATTGCGCCCACGTGCGCCCACTCCCCTCCTGCACTTCGTGCACTTCCCCGGTCCTTTGTGGTTACTTGAGAGGTTAACGTCGTCCCGTGCACCTCGTGCACTCTCTCTCCATTCGGCACCCACGTGTGCCCTCCTCAATTTGGCACCCACGCGTGCCCCTCCATTTAGCACCCACGTGTGCCCCTTCTCCTCCATTCGGCACCCACGTGTGCCCTCCTCCATTTGGCACCCACGTGTGCCCCTCCTTGTTCCTCTCTATTTGGCACCCTCGTGTCCCCCTCTCCTTATTGCGCCCACGTGCGCTACGTCATTCCCCTCGTGCACTACGTGCACCCTCAGAGTCCCTCTCTCTTTTTCCAAGTGATCTACGTGTCTCGGAAAGAGGAACGGTTGTATCCTACTCCATCTGTTTATTGCTTTTATAACTCTGTTATATCATTGTGATTATCTCTGTTCTATTTGTGTGTTTATCTCTGTTATTTGTGTGTTATACATCTTTTATTCAGCATTGCATTTCATGCATTTACCCCTTTTCTTTTCTTTTTTTTTTACTTATTTAAGGATTAACCCCTCTCGATGAAGGAAGGAATCTCCGTCGGGAATTCCTCTCGACGGACTAGGATCTCCTCCATTGGGACCTCTGTAAGTCCCCGACAGCGAAGGATTCCCTCTTCGTTCACTGGGCTGATTGTACCACTGAAGTACCCCGGAGTTAGTTACCTATTCGTGGTGAGACGAGTGCCCCTAACTGACACGGCGGTAAAACAAAGTGCAATTAGGGTCCCTCCTACTAAGTGTGAATTTTATATTTGTTAAAATCAAAAAAAAGAAAAAAGAAAAATAAAAAAAATTAATTAAATCAAAACACAAAAAAAGTTAAAACAAAAACTGAAAAAAAATGGCGTAAGATCATCCACTTGTCTGTTAATCTCTGATACTTGTTTGCTAGTGTATGTATTTACGTTCTGGTAAAATTACAGGAATGGCTCACGACCCTTCCGAAGAGAATCAATCAGGTCGTGGTCAATCAGTTGAACCACGCATCCATGCAATAGACTTAGGCCCTTTCCTGTGAGACCTCACAGGAGGCCCCCACTGTTCCACGAGAAATGTCCCCACCCCAGGACATCTTCTCCCTGTTGGGTGTCCTCGCTAGTACACAGCTCAGCCCTGAGCAACTTCTGGTCTTTCAGGCCATTTTAAAGGGGAAATCTGTTTCTCCCCCTTTTCAGGAGTCAACCCCGGCTCCCACATCCCACCAACAGCCGCTCCAGGCTACCACTTTTTCGTCATATGTACATGACATTCCTTCTTCCTCATTTCAAGGACAGGCGAGTCAACAGCCCGCCTCTTACCAATTTCCCTCTCCACAATCTCAAATCCCAGCCATCCTTCATACGGTACCTCAAACGGGTCCGTTTACTAGTGAGGCCTCCTCCTCCACTAGTATTTCATATGCCTTCATGGCTTCTCAGATGGATTCTCTCAGCTCTGAAATTGAGGCTTTAAAGGCTGCTGTTGAGAAGAAATTTCTTCCTCCTTCCCCTCCTCCAGTCAACCCCCTTCGCGCTAAAATTGCTGAAATTGATAAGGAGTGGGAAAAGGCAAGAGATGAGTATGAGCAAGAGCTTCTTTCAAGTCGTTACGATCAAATGGATGACATCTACCCATCACCCATTTATCACGCTAATTCATACGGCCCTCCGTCTCCACATCCATATTCATATACGTAAAACCCTCCATACCAATACACGTCACCTCACCTCATCAATGCGCCTCCATCACAACATCCATTTGAACCTAATAATTATGAGGAATTGCAAATGGCACCTGATCACATCTACGAAAATTTTGAAGATTTACCCACTCCGAGGTTTCTTCGTTCCTTCCCTCTCCCACCACCACCAGAAGACTCCCCTGCTCAGGACGAAGTCACTGACCCAACCCCAACCTATGAAACATCATGGTATTATGACGATGGGTCCATGCTCCAGCAACCTACGTCAACGTACCATGAGTCTCCTACTAATTCTACCCCTATCTATGAGACGCCATGGTATTATGACGATCGATTCATGCTCCAGCAACTTACGTCAACGTACCATGAGTCTCCTACTGATTCTACCCCTATCTATGAGACATCATGGCATTATGATGATGGGTCCATGCACCAGCAACCCACGTCAATATACCATGAGTCAACCACTAATTCTACCCTTACCTATGAAACCACCTGGTGTTACGATGATGGGTTTACACCCCAACAACCCGCATCAATGCACCATGAATCGCCTTCTATCCTTAACCCCCCACGTACCACCCATTTCCTACGTACCAAGCCTTCTACTGTTACCCCTTCGATCGCACAATTAACCCTCGCACCATTGGCTTCCACTGAGCCTTCTGTTAATCCTTGTCCTCAACCGAGTAATCCTCCATTGTCTCCACCTAAAACCTCCGCTAGCCTTGTATCACTAAACTCAACCACTCTTACTCCTCCACTCAACCCCTTACCTAAACCCGTGATTAACCCTTAACAGGGCCCATTGATTTTTGCACCCGAGCTAACCTTGTCTCCTCCCGAGCACAAGGAGAAGCTCGCCGTGTTTCAACCCTCACTTACTCTTTCCACAACCCTTTTCATCGAACCTCTATTACCTGCTGAGCATGTTGTCTCCATCTCGCCTCCATCACTTAAGGCCTCCACCATTCCTATAACTTCAAACCCAACCCCTCTTACTCCTCCATTTGACTCCTCACCTAAATCCATGGCTAATCCCTAGCAGGGCCCATCTATTTTTGCACCCGAGCCAACCTCGTCTGCTCCCGAGCAGGAGGAGAAACTCGTCGTGTTTCAATCTTCGCCTACCCTTTTTACAACCCCTTCCATTGAACCTCTATTACCCATTGATCATGTTGTCTCCAACTCATCTCCTTCCATCACCTCTCGGAGTGGGTGTACTATTACAAATAGACATGCCAAAGATGATGATCAAGAACCAGACAAGAAGAATTCGGTTACGGCTATGCCATTTAAAATTCAAGATTTTATATGCCGAATGCCGATTCGCGTTCTTGTGCCGGTTATTGTTGAGCAGCCCGAATCTCCATCTCTACCAATGTCCATCAAGAAGGACTCTCAGGAATTGGTGCTAAGTAAATCAAGGGCCAAAACAATAACGATCATGTTACTCATTGGCCAACATGCTTTCAAGGCCCTTATTACCCCTTGTTCGGTCATAGTCCAAATGGCCAATCAAAAGAAGGGGTTCTCCTCATGCATAGTGATGACATGTTCTACTACCGAGGAGATGATGAACTCTATGCTCAAGGGTGGATCAAGCCGCTCCTTTTTGAAAGCTTTTGACGTTTTATCTACTTCTCACCAACTTCCATGTAAGGGGCGAACACCTGTGTTACCAAGTATATTCACACACAATATTCCAACGCCCTTGACTAGTCCATCAAATAAGAAGCTCCTTATGTCGAAGGTCAAATTCCCAATGATAGATATCATTCGTTTATCAAGGGAGTTATTTCCTAAGGAGCTATTTCATGTCAAGATCCTTACTGCACAAGTAGAACTCTCAAATTTTTGCTATTTGCCAAGAGAGTTATTGTTCATTTTTGAACATTCGAGGGGTCTTACTAAGAGTTCATCAAATGAGAGCCCGTGCGCGCTGATCATTAAGCCGGCTGGTCAGGGAAGGATCAGGCCATCTTTTAGAGCACATAATTGGAGGGAGCGACATGCAAGGCCAAGACGCCAAGAAGTCATATTGAAGGTTGAGAGGTCACCCTGTGAGAGAGTATCCGCCAGGAAGAAGGGAAAGCATAAAGTGGAGCTTAAGAGTGATAAATCCCATGTGGAGAAGCCATCCTGTAGCTCATCTACTGCATACCCCATTCCATCACTGCTTGTGCTGTTATTCATCTTCTTTTTATGGGCAATCCATTGGTTGAGAGGACGCTTCCCATCATCTAGATCTACGCAATCAAGCTCCTCTTCTTCTCTAGGGTCTTTGGACCCTCACATTCATCCTCCTCCGGAGCCTCCGGATCCTTACATTCCACCTCGTCCGGAATCTCCGGACCCCTATATTCATCCCCATACGGAACCTCCGGACCCCTCCATGTCTAATTCCATATCTTTATCTGTAACGACCCGAGAATCCGATTACCAGGAAGGCCCGATAACCCGAGACTCGTACCGCCACCCACGAGTCCGAAGACTCGGAAGGGTTAAAAGGATGGTGTGGAAACTACACAAGCATCACAGATAATTGCAGAAATTAAACAGTTATAATATTAAGCAGGAAATAAATTAACATTAACAGCAGTCCACAACTAGTACACTGACAAGAAAGGAAATTACAGCTACACGGGGCATCCCCCGGCTCTGACCTCTGGCACTACCTCTGGGCACCCGCACCACGCTGCGCTCCTGACGCGCTCCCCGAAGGTGGCGCCTCACCTGAAACACGGTGAAAACACGCAGGGAATGAGTCTCGGAACAAGACTCAGTAGGGATCACTCGAACCCTACCTCGTAAAACGAGAAACCACTACTCTAGCGGTAGGAAAGTACCTCGGAAAGGAAAGCCATGTACTCTACAGAACTAGACCCTACGGCACGCAAACCAACACACGTGCCACGGTACGAGAAGACCGAAATCAACGGTCGAACCGTAAAACCCGAAGGTCGGAAACACACGACTGACAGCCTGACACTCCGTACTCGACAGGAGTACCACCCACTAGAAGCACAGCCGGTAGCGTCCCCTGACGTCTTACACCGCACCGCAGGTGAACCGCCTGACGTGGTAGGTCCTACCCGAGGCGCAGACACCGAACAAGTAACCACAAACAAGTAACTAGCTGGGGTCACGCCCGTCGACGTGGGTCCAACCGCCCCCAACCACGTGTGCACACACAGACCTTGCGTCACTAGGTCTGGTCCTCTGACCGGTTTTCCCCCGTAGCCGGACTCTGGCCACCGACGAGGGGCCTACGGTAACCGGTCCACAAACTGTCTCGAAAGGTGGGTGCCCGTACACCACTCCCAGGTGAGACCAGCACCTCGTACTGGTGGGCTACGACTAGTGGAGGGTCACTGAAGGAGTAGACTCTCAGATCAACGGAAAACACTTCACAACCGCAGGTACTAGGAACGCTCCTTGTACCAACACCGACGCACAGTGACACAAGCCGAAGTCACCACCTCCCGGGACCCCACGGCACTCCCACGTGTAGCCCCCACATGATGCCCCACATCAGTCGGACTACGGGTCAGCACAGGGATCGAGACTAGCTCGTCCGGGACTCAAATCGGTGAAGAAGGGGAGTCGCGGTCACCGGAGGACCGCCTCCTGTGGTAGCGGTCGACCCAGGACCGCTATCACGTGGTCGCGGTCGGCCTGGAACCGCGACCACCCTGGTGCATGAAAACGTGAAAGCGGTCGCGTGAAGACCGCCTTCACCTGGTAGCGGTCTCCTGGAGACCGCGACCAGACTCCAACGGTCAAAACTGTCTAGAAGACCGTGCCAGACCCCGGGCTGGAAGCGGTCGCCCCCTGACCGCTACCAGCAGTCGCGGTCAGTCGCGAGACCGCGACCGCCTGCCGACAGCACAAGCCCCAACGTTCAAAACCTTGATGATGGCGGTCCCCACCTGACCGCTATCTGATGGAGGCGGTTACTGGTGGACCGCTATCATCCCGGAAAATCGAGAACGGCCGGGAACGGCTAAAAACACCATTCCACGCCCCCATGCCTCCACCGGAGAGGGGGAAATCAAAGGGGAAGACCCATGGGGACCCCTAGCATGATTCTAGGCCATCAAAATAAGAATCCATGCATCGAATCCAAAGATCGGGCGACTCTCCCCAAAACATGGAAAAACCCCAAACATGCTCAAATAAGCCCCTCTCGGCCTCCCCTCGGCCTATAAATCACAGAAAAGATCAGCTAGAGGCTAAGGAACGTCACCCTACCTCAATGGAGCGAATGCTCCGCCGAATCACCCACGAATCACGAAGAACGCTTTAAACTTCACGAACTCCCCACGCTTCCCACGCTCGCCGCACGCCCACGAGCTCGCCTCGCCGCCGCCCACACGTCCGCGCCGTTGCCCCGCCGCCGTCCGTAGCCGGAGAGGGGCCCGCCGCGCCCGAATGGGAGAGAGGGAGAGAGGAGAGGGCGGTCACGGTTGGGGAAGGAAGGAGGAAGAAGAAGAAGAAAGAGAAAGGAGAAAAGAAAAAAGAAAAGAAATGGGATTATATAGGAAAATCCGATTTTTCGGAAAAATACCAAAAATTAGAAAAATACATTTTCGGAATCCTCGGAACGCACCGATCGCAGCGGTACCACTCGTGCCTGGGGGAACCGCCCGGTTCGCCCGCAGCGAGCTTCCGAAGGAAAAGCCGAAACACACACCGGAAATCGGAAAACACGCGCGGAAAAGTCGCGGAACGCCTCCGGGCCTCCGAAACAACTCTGGATCGCGCCGATCCGAACACGAAAGATGTCCGAAATAAAATTTCAGACACAACAGAGCTGGACACTCCGAAAACCAGATCCGGGACCCACGAAGAAGGATCCGAAAGGTCCGGGATATTACATTATCCATCTCTTATCCTCGTCTGGAGCCTCCGGACCCCTCTCTGCTTAGTTCTTTGTCTTCATCCATCCCCCATTCACCCCGTCCGAAATCTTTGGATCCCTCTTTGTTTAATTCCCCATATTTATCCATCCCTCATCATCGTCCCCATCCGGAACTGCCGGACCCCGCTCTGTTTGGTTCCATGTTTTTATCCGACCCCTATATTCATCCCCTTCCGGAACCTCCGGACCCCTCCATGTTTAATTCCATATCTTTATCTATCTCTTATCCTCGTCCGGAACCTCCGGACCCCACTCTGTTTAATTCATTGTCTTCCCGTCCGGAACCTCCGGACCCCTCTCTGTTTGGTTCCTTGTCTTTATCCTACTCTCACGTTCTACCCCGTCCGGAACCTCCGGGCCCCTCCATATTTTATTCCTTATCTTTATCCATCTCTCATCTCCCTCCAGAACCTCCAGATTTCTCATATCATTCTCCATCTCTCTCAGGACATCGCACCCTTCCTTTTTATATCCCTCCGGAACCTCCGGATTTCTCATCTTGTTCTCCATCCCTCCTAGGGCATTGCGCCCTTCCTTTTCATATTCGTCCGAAATCTCCGGACCTTTCCTTCTTTCGATTTATCCTTTTATTATTATGTGGCATCGTGTCCTTCGTCCTTTTCATCCCTTTAAATTACCTTTTTGCATACCTTTTCCCAGGGCATCGTGTCCCTCATCATTTTCTTCCTCCGGAATCTCTGGATCCATTCTCCTCTGATTCTCCTCCTTTATATCCGGACCCTCCGGATCCGCCTCTCTCAATTCATCAATATCTAATTCCTCTCGATCTTGATCCCGAGTCTGACTCGATTCATGTCATATAAATTGTCTCGGGCATTGCCTGTTCTCATATTGCTTTCGAGGCTTTAGTCCTCACCTTTTTCTTTGATTCCTTTCTTATCTTGTAAATTCTTCTAGGCATCTTCTGTCTAATCCTTTTTTTATCACCATTCCTTTATAATAAATTACAGCAGAAGACAGGAAAGCCATAAGGAGAGTTGCCCAGAGGTACACACTTGTTGGGGGATTGCTATACAAAAGAAGCCCCACTGATGTTCTTCTAAGGTGTCTTGATGATGATGAGTCCTGGAAGTGTGTAGAGGAAGCACACTCAGGCGTGTGCGGTGGCCATGTAAACAGTCAAATGCTTACTAAGAAGATCATTCGACAAGGCTTTTACTGGCCTACCATGGAGGAAAATTGTGTTGTCTGTCTGTAGGTGTGTCAAGTGTCAACTTCACGCTGATAAGATCCATTCTCCATCTTCCTCTCTCCATCCAGTGTCCTCCCCATGGCCTTTCTCCATGTGGGCATTCGACATCATTAGTCCTCTTGGTGATCCCAACTCCCTCACTAAGTAAAAATCATTCATCCTTACTGCAACAGAGTACTTCACCAAATGGGCCGAAGCTGAAGCTTATGCGGAAATCAAGGCATCAACTGTTTGCAAGTTCATTATGAAGAACATCATTGCCAGATTCGGCATTCCAAGAACTATCATCACCGACAACGGGCCACAATTCATTTCTCAGGACCTTCAGGACCTCTACCAAAAGGTATAAGATTGCATTGCATCATTCATCACCATATTATCTACAAGGCAATGGCCAAGCAGAGGCTACTAATAAGACCTTGATTAAAATCATAAAGAAAACTTGTGAGTCTAACAGGTTTGTAGATTGGCCAGAAAAGCTCATTGAGGCTCTATGGGCCTATCGCACTTCTATTCGTACCCCCACTGGGCAAACTCCGTTCGCTCTCACTTACGGGATGGAGGCGGTAGTTCCGTACGAGATTCTGATCCCCCCTCTGAGAGTACAATTGGACAAGGATCTTTCCCTCGATAAACGTCGTGATTCTCTCCTTGCCCAGTTGGAACTCTTAGACGAGAAGCGCATGGCCGCAGCCGAGCATGCTCGTGTATACCAAAATAGACTCGCACGTTTTTATCAAAAGAAGGTTGTCGAGAGAAAATTCAAAGTTGGTGAAATGGTAGTGAAAAGAATTTTTGTAAAACCTGGCGGGCCGCGTTCTAAGCTCCAACCCAATTGGGAGGGACCATACGTGGTTTAGGCTGTGCATCCTGGTAACGCCTACAGGCTAGTCAATGCTGAGGGAGTTGAGTTATCCCACCCTTGGAATGGACTGTATCTTAAAAAGTACTACCCTTAGACAGGTGTACATAGTTTTTTTTAAAAAAAATAAATAAATAACTAAAAATGATAATGAAAAGGAAAACAACAAAAAATAATGAAAACAACAAAAACATGTGTATAAAACAAAAGAAAAGATAAAAAAATAGAAAATTCAAAATGTTGATGCTTGGAGATCACCATGTAGTTAAGTCATTGCATTCAACCTCCATGTTAGAATAGGGCCCATTAAGATTTGTTAGGTCTCAGGTCTTGGTTTGCCAGAACCGTAGAGATCCCTGTCCGACTGGTTCGACTTATGCCCCCTTTAAAAGAAGGCAACATGCATATACACATGTGTTCTATAAGGATCGTTAGCATCGCTCATGGTGAGGCCTCACCCAGAAGGTCTCCAGAAGGCTTAAATCTTTATTCTCTCTCTCTTCGACCGAATGAGACAGCCGGCGCCCTTAAAACGCTGAGCATGGGAAACACGAACATAGCCCCTAGGGTAAGACTAGGACCTAATTCCTCGAGCATCGATCAGAGCACGAGAAGAGGGCAGTGTCCCCGTAGGCATCCAAGAGGGATTCCATAAATGTCAAAATATTATGTCCCTTACAAAAATCTATCAAAAAAAATCAGAAAAGAAAAGCAAGAAATCAAAGTCAAAAGAAAGGCCTGGTCGTAACCGTGCCTGATTCCACTAAATGAAACCCCTTCGACAGAAAGTCAAATTACACAAAAGGGGTCGTGAGATGTAAATGCTCGAGATTTAGTCTGAAATTGCCCGAAAGGGGAAGTTAAGTGTGCCCCTATTGGCTCGCCGGGTTAACGGTTGGTCGGTCCTCTCAGGAGGTTTGCCCCCAATATTCTTCCGTCTTCCCCTAAAGATGAAGGCTCAATAGAGTTCCCGAAGGGTGAAACTCGCTAAGGCCTGCAATCTCCTTTCAATACAAACATATGGTTATTTATTTTGAAAAGCAAATGTCGTTGCCGTGAAAGAGTCTCCGTGTTTCTAGCCGGTCAAGACCTTTATCTACCACCTTAATGTCTTCTAGTCTAACCTCGGGCTTAGACCAATGCAAGCGCGTCATCTATAGGTGCGACGGCGTCTGATTCCGGGTCAGCGTCGCGCGGTTGGTCATTTGGGTTCCAAGGTGTTCCATTACATACCATCTAGAGTTGTGAGGAAATAGACTCGGGTCGGGTAAATCATTTACCTCGAACACTTTTTGGGTGAATCCCTGTGGTTGGAAGTAACTGGGAGCCTAAGCATGGCATGACGGCATTGTCATCAGGATAAGTGTTAGCCGGCGGGATTATCATTCGAGGAGTCTAAAGGCCTAAATAAACCTAGATGTGTACTTAGGATATCTGAGAGGTTAGCAAGAAATCCCTATTCTCATGCAGGTTAGGTGCCATATGGGTCCTTACCAGTCATTAGCAACAAAAAATTGATGACAATGATAAAAACACCAAAAAAAGGAAAAAGAGAAAAATGTAGATATATGCAAAACAAAAAAATGATATAAAAATAAAACAACAAAAAAAATGCAAGAAAAATAAAAATAACAAAAAAACACATTTCCTATGATTGCATTTGCATGCAGCATCCCACTTTTAAATTTCGCTTGCATCCATGTGTTTGTGTGCCACATTCATCATCATATCTTTATCTTGCCTTTATTAATAAAGGCTTGGCCCCTTGACCCATTATCATGGACAGTCAAAACAAACCTGCTTATTGAGCAAGGGGCCAAGTCAGAGCAGAAATTCTGACTTGTTTGTTTTAGTGATGTGTGCAGGGATTCCAGAGAGCAAGAAAGAGATGAAAAACAAAAAAAAACAAACTTGCTATTCCATTCCAAAACTAGAAGTTGTACATTAAGTTCTACCTTCTCTCTCTACATTACTCGTCCCGCCACTCTCCGGGCTAAACGCTCTTGAGGGTGCTACCCAACCATGAAAAGCGGTACTTCTACCGCTTTGTGCTACTCTTTCCATCTCCACTCCTC
Organism: Amorphophallus konjac; assembly: GCA_022559845.1. Classification (NCBI taxonomy): domain Eukaryota; kingdom Viridiplantae; phylum Streptophyta; class Magnoliopsida; order Alismatales; family Araceae; genus Amorphophallus; species Amorphophallus konjac. The sequence goes on along the minus strand of CM040122.1, from coordinate 161,978,045 downwards.
GACGCCGATCTGCGGGGGCAGCAAAGAAGCTACTAACACGAAAGCCACGCTCTCGTGCCCTTCGGTAGCGTTCCTCGCCATCCTTCAGCCACTGCTCGGCGAGACCGAGACTGGTCCTCAATTCAAATAGTTGAGCCTCCAGGGCTCTTTTCTCCTCTTTCTCGGCCAATCTCTTGGCCTTTTCTCGTTCCCTGTCCCTTTCTCTCTCGGCGCGTTCTCTTTCTCTGTCTTCCCTCTCCAGCTGAAGGGTGATCCTTAGCTCCACAGCGTCCCTTGAGGAGTCGTCATCTGGACGACGCTGCAGTTCCTCTTCTAGTTCAGCTATTCTAGCTTCTTTCTGCGTGGCATGCGCGTGTGCCTCCTGTATTTCTTTCTCCTGCCATACATATCATCTCAAGCATATGGCAATGCTTGAACAAGGGATATTAAATGGTGAGACTCTCACCTGTGCAGAAAGCATCCCTTCTGCTTCCGCAGCTCGTTGTGTGGTATGAGCAAGCTGCTCGTGGAGTAGATCTAACTCTGAAGTAGGAATCCATAGACTAGAAGAAGCGCCGTCTGCCCCCATTACCGATGAAACTGCATCGAGCTGGGCACGCTGCGGCACATGAGGTGACCTTTGAGTGGTTAGTGCCATGAATCTCAAATCATATCAGGAGTGTGTACATGAATACTTACTGATGAACCCAGAGCCGCTCGGGTGTCATTCAACTCTTGCTCCGTGTCTGCCAAACGAGCTCGTAAGTTCATTACTATGGTGTCACGGGCATCCTACAGTTATGGCTTAGGAGTTCATCAAAAGAACAAAAAAAATGGAGAAAATGTAAAAGATAAAAAAATTATGTTTTATTCTACCTCTACAAGCCCTCCAAGCTGGAGTCTCTCCGCATACATTGCCCTGTAGAGTCGCAGGTAATCCTCACTGTCTTGCGCCTGCGATTCCACGAGTGTGCCTCCCCGCTGCCAATCTTCATATTGTTCGGGGAAGCGCACCCTCCAATCAACACAAGTTGCCGGCCCGCGTGTCTTCTTCCCGACGCTGGGTGATGTGGTCATATCCACCCATTCCTAGGCAAACCCTAGGGTCCTCATGGCTAATCGCAGCCTGAGGGGCTCGATCTCATTCAAGCAATGGAGCCAGAGGTCCCGTCCGAATCGGACACGGCTTCCAATTACCCACGGCTGGTCGACATCGACCATGTTCGAGTAAGGCCTCCAGTCTACCTATGTTGGCTTGTACATATCTTCTTAGTTAGCTGAAAATATAAAAAAATGATGAAAAAATGAATAACGAAAAAAAAAGAAAAAGAAAAAAATCTACCATCGCTGCAGGGAACTCTTGTAGCTCCCGTCTCAATACCATCAGTTGGTAGGATAGTGGTGCTGTACTCATGATGGGTTGCCACCGCCTAGCCAACGGGATCGTCACTGGCCACCAGTGTCGAGCTCTCCCCATTGGAATATAATAGTAGCTTCATAGCTACACCATCATGTGTCATTGACATGAACAAAACAAAAAAGCATAAAAACAAAAACAACAAAAAATAATTCCTTTACCTGGATGAAGGGCGTAAACCCACTTATTGTCACCTCCTGGCCTGTCCTTTGGGATAGACCTGTAAATAGATGCGCCAGCACGGCAGCTCCCCAGGCGTACTGTCCTACTCTCTCTAAGTCCACGAGCAGCTCCAGGAAGCGGCAGTGTATATTGTCTCCCTTGGAGCCCAATAGTAACTTGCCCAACAGAAAGAGGAGGAACCTCCTCAGATCCATATTGGTCCTTTCCCAGTTGCTGGCGTCCATGCAGTACACAGCACGGGCTCCTCTTTCGGCCCTTTCCATGAATTCCTCCAGGGACTCGTCATCTCGTGGACGAATGTTAGTAAGCCCTAGCGCCTCCATGATCGTTGCCTTCGCTACTGACCTGTTCTTCCGACCGTCGAGGTCCAGCCCTAATAGCTTTTGGGCACCTTCTCGGTAATCCGCATAGGTGACTCCGGTCACTGCCTCTCCATCCACTCTGAGGCTGGTGATTCGGACCACATCTTCTAGGCTGGGTACCATGTGTCCCCAGGGCATCAAGAATGCCCGACTCACTAGGTCCCATATTTCGCGCAGTGCTTGGATGAGGACTAGGTCAAGCTTGATCGACTCGACCCGAAGAAAGGCACCAAATCCCATCACGTCTAGCCTGGCCTTCTGGAAGTCCGGAAGACCTCGATATGCGGCAACCACAAGCTCCCAGGAAATGTGCGATTTCATCATGCTCTGCACATACACAAGAAGTGAGAAATGAGGGCTTTGTCAAGGAAGAAAAAGGAAGAAGGAATGAAGGAAGGGATGACAAGGTCCAACTTACGAGTTGTGATTGGGTCCTCTCGCTGAGTTGTCCCTCAACTTCTGAAAGTCTTCTGGAGCTACTACCAGATCTGCTTCTCTTTGAAGAGCGGGAAGACTCACCCTCTGCTCTGAAGCTAGATTCACCTTCCATCCTGAAAGGTTGAGCAACACTCACTACCCCCCTTTACAACCTTTCACTCCTCAAATCTGCTCTTACGACTTCGGTGTTTCCAAGTCGAGCGAAAGGGGAGGTATTTATAGGATCGGAAAGGAGGTGATCTAGATCTATCACCATCACCCCTAGCAACAGCCTTTGCGACAAGTCACCCCCCTTTTACTGTTGCGGCCACTCTACCATGGGGAGTGATCGATTTGGGGGCGTGATTTGTTGACTTGTCCTCCCTATTCGGTCCGAAGATTCTCCACGTTTATTGTCTCGTTGCGACTGCTTTTAGCGCAAAGAAGAAAGTGGGGGACATTTATGCGGGAAACTAGGACCCGGGGCTGACGTTTTTGAAATTGGTGGTAGATCCTTTTGGAAAATCATGGCCACGGTACCCTCGCGTGCCACTTCGCCATGTGGAGTAAATGGAGCAGAGCTGTGATTTGTTGACCCGCCACTCCTATTCGGTCCAAAGATTCCCCGTGTCTCTTGTCCTATTGCGACTACTTTTAGCGCAAATGAGGAAATGAGGGACATTCACGTGGGAAAAGAGCACCACGGGCCTATATTGTTGAAATATGTGGCTGATCCCCTTTGAAAATCATGGCTATGGTGAGTCGCCGCCCCTGTTTTAAGGCGAAATCTCGCCGAGCATACTGCGCGAGAACCCATGTGGTGGAGAAGAGGCGTAGAGCAGAAGGAACACATCTAGGGCAAACCAGCCGTGTTTGAACCCAGTTGTTCCATTCACACATCTATATAAGGGTTTGTGCCCGTCATGAGAAGGGAGTGAGTGAACAAGCCACTCACTAACCCTCATCACCCTCCTGGTCGCTTCTCTTCTCTCTCCGAAGGCAAGCAGTCCCTCGGAGGCCTTCTATAGTTCCGTGATGCAGCAATCACTTTGTCGCGCTATGCGTTCCCACCTGCTCTTCGGCAGTGCTCCTCGCCGTCCTCCTGTCTCTCTCGCGACCCTGATGGCTGCGAAGCTCTTGAAGTCGAGGCCGCTAGCTGAGCTGCCCTATGCTCTGCCGATAGCGATGCTACCAACTCCAGGAGCTCCTCTGTTGCGAGCTCTAATCCCCTTCAATCTGCAGAGCGAGCCATGTCTGGATGCTCTTTCTCTCAGAGCTCCATCTCCTGCGCCTCTTGTGCTGCTCTATTTTTGCCTTTTCTCTCTCTATTATCTCTTGCTTTATCTCTCTCTTAGCCATTCGGAGAGAAATCTTCAGCTCCCGGGCATCTCAGGGCAACTCCTCATGCTAGTTGCCTTGATTTTTTGGCTCTTGTCCGGAATGGTCGGCTACCACCTAGCACTGGCTATTGCAGATGTTTGTGCCAAAAACAAAACAAAAAGAAAGAAAAAAGGGAATAAAAAAAGAGAAAAAATAGAAGAGAGTTAGGATCTAAATACGCATTAAAGTTTCCATATTCATTCCAAGGTAAGATACATTAGGGTTTGGGCATCTCAGGCCTCAATTTCCCCAACTCGATTACATAAGCTTTCAACAGTTCTTCGTCCTCACTCACAGACTCTGTTGCCCTCAGTGTAATGCTGGCCTTCCATGACGCTTTGATTGTCTTCACATTTCTTGCGTCACCCCTTGTGCCCAGCTCCCTTTTCCTGATTAAAGGAAGGTTGGATAGCAGTGGGAATGAATGGCGAGGGAGGCCCATCTGAGTATGACACCGGTGCGTGTTGTAAAGGATGAATTCAGACGCGTCAACAAGCTGGAGCTCCATGTTAAGAGAAGACCTCGTGAGAAGCTCATATGGGAGTAAGCATGTCGGTGCACGAGTGAACATATACTCTTCAAAGGTACTGAAGTGAGCCCGCCAGTCTTCTCGTTTCTTCAGCCAGGGAACGCGATTTGCTATACTACCACTAGAGCCTAACACATTGACCATATGATAAAGTGGGCTTTGTTGGAAGAGTCTTGAAGTAGACGACATCCCCTCACGATGGTTAAATTTGAAATGCAAGTCAGTCCAGCAATTCAAAAGGAGTGCGCAACCAAAAGAAGGCTTACCCATACTGGAAGCCGTGAGTCCGCTATAGAGATAAGCAAGGATAGCAGGTCCCACTCTCTTTCCTTCCCAAATCCCACAGATGGCGCTTAGCTGATCTTCCTCCACTATGTTGTCAGTATAAGGGAATAGGAGAGCACCCGCTAAGCAGATGGTGAATCCCTTAATGAGCCCTTCAATGTGATCATCATCGCTTCTCAACTTTTCAAGAGCATTTATGACCCAATCTGTAAGTTTTTGCAGATGGATTCCCTTCTGAGTCTGGACGCCCTTGATGGCTTCAGACGGCATGAAGCTTCTGAGCACCTCCTCGGAAGTCACCCTTCTTAGCGTGCGCATAACCTTTACCTTTTCATTTCTCTGGAATTTCTTCACGCCAAGTAGAAGTTCTGCTTCTTCGAGAAGAATAGTTGCCTCGAAAGTGGGGAAAATGAAGGTATGGGTTTGAGGGTGCCAAAGCTCTACCAGTGCACCCATAGCCGCCCAATCCATGTGAATCTCGTTGTAATGTTTGGCATGAGTTACGAGCTTTTGGAGATGCCACTTTCTGATGGTGGCCCTCATACTGATTGAGATGTTCGAAGTGAGTTTCGATAGCCAAGGTAACCTTGAAAACTTCCTCGGGCCAGGAAAGAGAGGATACGGCTGGAAATAGAAAATGGGAGAAGGTGAAAATGAGCGTAAGAAAGTCTTGCAGAAACACAAAAAAGAGATGGTAACTCACCATTCGAGATTGAATTCTCCCGGTAAGATGCCCTTCGAGGTCGGTAAGCCGCTTGCACTCGTTGCTGGGCTTGCTTTTCTTCACGGGATGGGAAGACTCGCCTTCCATCTCGAACTCTGATCTCCTCCTGAGCTTCAACTTTCTTAACTCGCCCTTGAATGCATTTTCTTAAGGCCAAAGGGGCGATACTTTTAGTGAGGAAAGGAATCTAGGAACAGTGTTGGCAGTTTCGTTTTGTTGTGTGTGATAATTTGCTTGCATAGTTGTGATCTTGTTTTGTTATGTTAATTATCGAGTGGGGTACCATTGTCCCACCGATGTCCCACCTTGTCCCGCCTTGTCCCCTAATCATTCATTCATTGTGGTCCCCCCTTATCATGCATTGTATTGTATGATATTTACGCTACTAGAGCATGCCAAGGACCTTACGCCTTGAACGAATCCGGGATTTGAGTTCCCCTTCAACAAAAACAGTGATGATCCCGGAGGAGTTCAGGACGTACGGATAGGCCGTTAAGTTGTGATAGAATGGGGACGATGGTTCCGTTCGATGAGTCGGTACGTGGATAAACGGGCCCCGGCTCAGTATCAGCTCATTGAATCGGTATCCTGACCCACTCTCCACAGCTTAGCAATATTATCCTTGGCTAGTTTCTATTTTAGTTTATTTTATTTTTCTTTTTAAACCCAGCATGCATTCATGTAGGACTTTGAGTTCATTGTGAAAATCATTCACTTACTTTGATTGTGTGAGCCACTGTGCTTAACTGCTTAAATGTGGGATATTCCATTCTGAGTCGAGTACTGAATTTTCCCGAGGTTGCCTTGGGATGTTTCTCTGGAAGAAACCATTGTTTGGATTTGTCTCCAATCACCTGTTTATTTCCCTCGGACCGACCTTGGCTGCAGCACTTCCACAATGGCTGGTAACCGCTCCCCAATAGTGAAACCTGAGGTTTACAACCCAGGTACTTCCGCACCGTGAAGTTGGTCCTTTTAGTTTGTTCGTGCCCCAGCGCACACACTATCCTTCCTTGTTTGTTTACCATCCAAACAATCGTTGATTTCAGAAGAGCTTCCTCAAGGTTGTTTCGTTGAACTCGGGAAAGATTCTTATCATGTGATGTTAGAAGCGTGTCTCATCACACCTTCGCATCGACTTTTCAGTCCACTCCATTTCATTCCAATAGACTTCGTTTCATTCCATTACACGCCCCTCCCCTACAAAGTGGATGCCAAGGCGGGGCAGCTGTAGACACGCCATTTCTGACGTTACGGTGAGAAAATTTCATATTATACCGTGATGCCCCAAAGTGGCTTACACTTTTCATTTATTTGAGTGATTTCCGTAATTTTGGGTTATAATAAAAGGAGAGAGAGAAATTAAAAAATATATATATAAATAAATAAAAAGAGAAAAATAAATTCTAAAAAATGTGTGTAGTTGATTTTCTTTAATAAATTTATTTTCATAGAATATAAATATATATATATAAGCAATTACTATATATATAAAATCAATAAATATATATTTATTAAAAAGCAAAAATATAATAACCATAAAAATAAAAAAAGAATAAAATAAAATAAAACAAACAAAACAAACAAAATAAAATAAAGAAATAATAAAATGATATATTCTTTATCTTATCCCACGTCCATTTCTCTCTTCCTGTTTTCTTCCCTCCTTCTCACACATCTCCTCTTTCACTGTTTTCTCCCCCACTCTCACGGCAACCTCTCCCATTCCCACTCTCACTCTCTCAACCGCAACCTCACTCTCTCATTCATCTATCTCATTCCCCAGCGCGAACTCTCACCACCTCCAAGCCCGTCCTTCAGCCTTCCCTCACGCTGCCATCACACCCACGTTTCCACCTCCTCCGTCGCCACCATAGCCAACCCCCTCTCTCCACTCTCCCACCTTTCTCTCTAACTATCTGCCACCACCGTGAAGCCCCACCTTCTTCTCTCATCCCGGTCGCCCGCACCCCAAGCCGCCAACCTCGCCGCGGCCACCCTCTCCCCACTGCTAGGACCTCCCCGTCGACCTTCCCGCTCTCCCCGTCGAGCCCGCTGCACACCACCTGCGCCTCCACCCTTCCCCGTCGAGCTCGAGAGACCATCGCCGTTGCCTTCCCCTCTCCCTTTTCTCTCCACCTACCCACGTCGCCCATCGCGAACCCAACCTCCCTCACCTCCCCTCTCTTCTTTGCCGGTGCACACCTCCCGCTTTCACCGCCATGCACGTAGCTTAACCACGTCGTGAACCACCGTACCTCCCACCACCTCCGACCGTCGTCGCCTCCACCGTCCTCCACACCGTACCAGCCACCACCTCCGGTCGTCGTCGCTTCCACCGTCCTCCACACCCTCGTCGCGAGCCTCACGCCGGATGCCGCCGTCACCACCGACGTAAGCCCGTCGCCACCTCCTCTAGCTGCTGTCTCCGCCGTCGTCAACCCCTCCCCGACGTCACCTGCCACCTCCGCGAGCACCACTGCCGCAAGACCTCCACGCTGCTGCTGTCCGAGCACACCCCGCCGGTGCATCCCTCCGCCAACGCCCAGAACCGCCGCGGCAGCTCTCCCTTTCCACGCCACCCCACGTCACCGTCGCTGCCGTCGTCGAATTCACACCCGCCGGACGCCCGCTGTAGAGCAACCCTCCTCATCCGCGACCGTCGCCGTCGCCACCGGCCACCCACCGCCGGCCTCCTTCTTTCTCCCGCCGCGATCTCTCTTCCTCTCTCTTTCTCTCTCCCCCTCGCGGCTCTCTCTCTCTCTCTCTCTCTCTCTTCCCCCCGTCGGTTCTCTCTCTCCCTCTGTCTTACCATCTTTCTTTCCCTCTCTCTACCCGACCTCTCTCCCACGATCTCTCTCTCTCTTTTATTTTTTTTATTTTATTCATTCTCTCTCTATTTCTCTCCCTCTCTCACGGTCCCTGTTTCTCTCTTACCCTCTCTGCTCCCTTTCTCTCTCGATCCCTCATCTTTCATTTTTTTTATCATTTTATTCCTCCCCCCTTTCCCTGTCTCGATCACTCTCTCGTCCCTCTGTTTCTCTCTCTCCACGCTCTCTTTCTCCCGTTCTCTCTCTCTCTCCACTGCCTCTCTCACCCCCCCTCTCGATCTCTTTTATTCTCTTTTTTTTATTATTTTTCTACCCCCCCTCTGTAACGACCCGAGAATCCGATTACCGGGAAGGCCCGATAACCCGAGACTCGCACCGCCACCCACGAGCCCGAAGACTCGGAAGGGTTAAAAAGGATGGTGTGGAGACTACACAAGTATCACAAATAATTGTAGAAATTAAACAGTTATAACAATTTACATGGTCCACAATAGAAATTAACAACAACAGCAACAATAGTAACAGTCCACGACTAGTACAGTGATAAGAAAGAAAAGTACAGCTACACGGGGCATACCCCGGCTCTGACCTCTGGCACTACCTCTGGGCACCCGCACCACGCTGCACCCCAGACGCGCTCCCTCGGGGCGGCGCCTCACCTGAAATACGGTGAAAACACGCAGGGAATGAGTCTCGGAACAAGACTCAGTAGGGATCACTCGAACCCTACCTCGCAAAACGAGAAACCACTACACTAGTGGTAGGAGAGTACCACGGAAACGGAAGCCCCGTACTCTACAGAACAAAGGTCCCATGGCACGCAAACCGACACCCGTGCCACGGTAAGAAGACCGAAACTCAACGGTCAACCCGACAAAACCCGAAGGTCGAAGACACACGACTGACAGACTGCCACTCCGTACTCGACAGGAGTACCACCCACTAGAAGTACAGCCGGTAGCGTCCCCTGACGTCTTACGCCGCGCCGCAGGTGAACCGCCTGGTGTGGTAGCTCCTACCAGAGGCGCGAACATCGTACAAGTAACCACAAATAAGTGACTAGCTGGGGTCACGCCCGTCGACGTGCGTCCACTGTCCCCAACCACGTGTGCATACACAGACCACGCGTCCTAGGTCTGGCCCTCTGACTGGTTTTCCCCTGGCACTGGACTCTGATGTGACGAGGGGACCGACGGTAACCAGTCTAAAACCGTCCTCAGGGTAAGCCCGTACACCACTCCCTGGTGCGATCAGCACACGCGTAATGATAGGCTACGACTAGTGGACGGTCACAAAGGAGTAGACTCTCGAGTCAACGGAAAACAACGTCCGAATCCAATAACGTACGGGAACCGAGTCCCCGCACCGGTCCCGTCTCACGGTGACCCAAGTCGGACAAGAAAACGGGGCTGCAACCCTCTCGGGTCAGCCAAGAACCTGACGGTCCACCCAAGGGCCGTCACAAGGCTGTGACGGTCTGGACGAGACCGTCACACTCAACTGGCGGTCCAGCGTGGGCCGTCACATGGCCAAGGGAGCGCGAGGAGTAACGCGCCTGGTCCAGCGCGTTACACGAATGTAACGCGCCTCGCCCAGTGCGTTACACGAGAACGACGCGCCTACCCTGGCGCGCTGCACGCGCCCAGGAGCAACACGCCTACCCCTGCGCGTTACACGAAGTAACGCGCCTGGCTCGACGCGTTACACAGAAGCGACGCGCCTGCCCTGGCGCGTTACACGCGCCCCTCATACCTGGTATAGCCCAGGAAGTAACGCGCTTGACCCAGCACGTTACACGGATGTAACGCGCTCGCCAAGGCGCGTTACTCGCGCAGACCCCCAACGGTCAAAAACCAACGGTCGGAAAGCCCCTGACGGCCCAGCCTAGGCGCGTCACAAGCAAACGGCGGTCAGTCGTGGGACCATCTCTGTCCCTGACCCCCTAGGGCTAAACAAAGGGCATGTAATGACCCAGCCTAGGCGCGTTACAACATGTGACGGTCCCTGGTAGGACCGTCACACTCACCTGACGGCGAAAACGGCGGGAATGCCCAAAAACTCCAACCACACCCCCATACCTCCACAGGAGAGGGGGAAAACAAAGGGGAAGACCCCTGGGGACCCCTAGCATGCATCTAAGCCATCCAAACATGAAATCGCGGGCTAAAACCATAGATCGTGCGAGCTCTCCCCAAATCATGGAAAACCCCAAACCCGCTCAATCAAGCCCCTCTCGGCCTCCCCGCGGCCTACAAACCACGGAAATGAACGGAAAGAGGCTAAGAAACGTCACCCTACCTCAATGGAGCGAATGCTCTGCCGGATCGTTCGTGAATCGCGAAGAACGCCTTAGAAAACCCTCGTCCTTCAAGCTTCTCGCGAGCCCCGCATGCCCCCACAATCGCCTCGCCGCCGCCCACATCACCGTGCCGTCGCCCCGCCGCCGTCTGCAGCCGGAGAGGGGTCCGCCGCGGTCAACCGGGAGGAAGAGAGGGAGAGGGAGAGGGTTACGGTGGACGAGGAAGGAGGAAGAAGAAGAAGAAGAAGAAGAGAGTGGGGGAGGAGAGTGAAATAGGGGGGTATTTATAGGAAATCCAGAAAATCCAAAAAATTTCAAAAAATAGAAAATTACACCCCCGCGATCCTCGGAACGCACCGATCGCAACGGTACCACTCGTGCCCAGGTGAACGGCCCGGTTCACCCGCAGCGAGCTTCCGAAGTAAAAGCCGAAACACACACCGGAAATCGGAAAACACACACGGAAAAGCCGCGGAACGCCTCCGGGCCTCCGAAACAACTCCGGATCGCGCCGATCCGAACACGAAAGATGTCCGAAACGAAATTTCGGACACAATGGAGTCGGACACTCTGAAAACCAGATCCGGGACCCACGAAGAAAAGATCCGAAAGATCCGGGATATTACAGCCCTCCCCCCTTAAGGAATTTCGTCCTCGAAATTGAGAACAACCAAAGGGGAAAGAAGAGGAAGACTCACTCAAACAGATACGGGAATTGCTGACGCATCTCATCCTCACGTTCCCACGAAGCCTCACCACCAGAGTGTCGTTGCCACACGACCTTTACTAAGGGAATAACCTTGTTCCGCAGGCGCTGCTCTCGCCTATCCTCCACGCGGATCGGAAACTCTGGGAGAGAAAGATCTGGAGTCACTTCATGCCAAACAGAAAACTCGAGCACATGAGAGTCATCGGGTAAATACTTCCGCAACATCGAGACGTGGAACACGTCATGCACCGACGCCAACTCAGGAGGTAACTGCAACCGGTAAGCAACATCACCGATGCGCTCCACATTCGCGAAAGGACCAATATAGCGGGGACTCAACTTCCCACGCCGTCCAAAACGCATCACCCCCTTCATCGGAGAAACTCTCAAGAACACATGATCACCCACGGCGAACTCGAGAGGCTGCCTCCTACGGTCAGCATAGCTCTTCTGCCGACTCTGGGCCGCCAACATGTTTTGACGAACCAGGTGCACAACATCCACACATTGCTGCAGCAATTCCGGTCCCGCCAAAACACGCTCACCCACCTCAAACCAATCAAGTGGAGTCCGACAAGGACGCCCATATAATGCCTCATAAGGAGCCATGCCGATGCTCGAATGATAGCTGTTGTTATAGGCAAACTCCACCAACGGTAGGTTATGAATCCAACTCCCCTGTCACTCCAGGCAACAGGATCTCAGCTTGTCCTCCAAAGTCTGAATGGTCCTCTCAGACTGACCATCTGACTGAGGATGATACGCCGAGCTAAATGCCAACTCCGTGCCAAGAGCTCGCTGAAAACTCCTCCAGAATCTAGAAGTGAAGCGCGGATCCCGATCCGACACGATCGAAATGGGAACCCCATGCAAAGGCACGATCCGCTCCACATGAAGACGAGCCAACTTAGACACGCTCCAGCTGACCTTGACCGGTAACAACATCGTCACCTTTGTCAGCCGATCCACCAGCAACCAAATACTGTCCTGCCCACTCGGGATCCTCGGCAATCCCACCACGAAATCCGTGGTCACATGGTCCGACTTCCAAGCAAGAACATCCAAGGGCTGGAGAGTACCTCCTGGTCGCTGATGCTCCGCCTTCACCTGCTGACAGATCAGGCACCTGGCCACAAACTCTGTGACATCTCTCTTCATGTCAGGCCACCAGAACTGCCTCTGCAAGTTCCGATACATCTTCGTCGCACCCGGGTGTACGGTGTACCTGCTCCCATGAGCCTCGCGCAACACCGCACGACGAACCTGCTCCTCCGCTGGGACGTATAGCCTGCCGCAAAACCTAGCAGCGCTATCCTCACCCAGCTCCACATCAGCCATAGCTAGAATCCGGGGCAACTCAGGATCTGCATGCTGAGCCTCTGTCACCTGACGACAGATAGCATGAGTGACAGTCAGACTCGCAAGTACTGCCAACCCTGGCTCCTGGGGAATCTTGAGCCTGAAAGATACCTCGGGCACTTGTTCCCAGAGCCTCCACTTCCTCAACATCAAGGTACTGACCGCCACCTTCCGACTCAAGGCATCAGCAACGACATTCATCCTGCCCGGCTGATAAGACAGGGTGAAGTCATAATCCTTCATGAACTCCATCCAACGCCTTTGCCTGAGGTTCAGATCTCTCTGCGAGAACACATACCTCAAACTCTGATGGTCAGTAAACACCTCGAACTTCTCGCCGTACAGATAATGCCTCCAGATCTTCAGCGCGAAGATCACCGCCGCCAACTCAAGGTCATGGGTAGGGTAGTTCTCCTCGTGGGGCTTTAGCTGCCGAGATGCATAAGCCACCACTCTACCATGCTGCATCAACACAGCACCCAACCCAACGTCGGAAGCATCTGTACACACCACGAAACCTCCGAGCAATCTCTTCAGTTCCCTGAAGCTCTGCTCACACTCCTCGGACCAAACGAAAGGCACATCCTTCCGCGTAAGCCTAGTCATCGGGGCCGCAATGCGAGAAAAATCCTGGATAAACCGACGATAATAACCCGCAAGCCCTAAGAAACTCTGGATCTCCGTCACCGACCTCGACCTCGGCCACTGTATCACTGCCTCGACCTTGGCGGGGTCCACGGAAATGCCATCACCAGAAATCACGTGCTCCAGAAAGTGCACCTCGCTGAGCCAAAACTCGCACTTGCTGAGCTTCGCATACAACTGGTGATCTCGCAACATCTGCAGCACCACACCCAAATGGTACGCGTGCTCCTCGACAGACCGCGAATAAACAAGGATGTCATCCACGAAGATGATCACGAACTGGTCCAAATACGGATGAAACACCCTCTGTATCAAGTCCATGAAGGCTGCAGGGGCATTGGTGAGCCCGAACGGCATCACCAAAAACTCATAACGCCCGTACCTCGTACTGAATGCAGTCTTCTCCACATCGGACTCGCGAATTCTCAACTGATAGTAACCGGACCGCAAATCAATCCGCGAGAACACTCGCGCAGACTGCAGCTGGTCGAACAAATCATCAATCTGCGGTAACGGATACTTGTTCTTAATGGTCACTTCATTCAGTTGCCGATAGTCAATGCACAAGCGCAGACTACCGTCCTTCTTCTTCACAAACAACACGGGCGCACCCCAAGGGGAAAAACTAGGACGAATATACCCCTTGGCCAACAGTTCCTGCAACTGCGCCATCAACTCCCTCAACTCAGCGGGGGCCATACGGTAGGGAGCCTTCGCCAAAGGTCCCGTACCAGGCACAACCTCGATCACGAAATCGATCTCCCGCTGGGGAGGTAATCCAGGCAACTCCTCGGGAAAATCGTCAGGAAACTCGCACACCACCGCAATGTCCTCGACATCCGGCTCCATCCGGTCAGACACAACCACGGACGCGAGAAAACCCTGACAACCTGAATCAAGCAATCGACGGGCTCGAATAGCAGAGATAAGGAATCGAGAAGAGGCGAAACGGATACCTTGGAAATAGAAGGTCCTCTTGCTCGGATGCTGGAAGTAGACCCTCTTCATTCCACAATCCACCACCGCTCCATGGGTCTCGAGCCAATCCATGCCTAGAATCACATGATAATCCCGAAGCTGCAACGCATACAACCTGCAAGGCATACTCCGCCCATCGATCTAAACCGGAACCTGATCGAAGCAATACGGAGTGATCATAAAATCACCCGAAGATAACTCCACTGCCAAATAACAGGACAACTGGGCCACCGGCTCCTCGACGCTCGACGCGAAATCCTCCGAAATAAACGAATGAGACGCGCCAGAATCAAATAAAACCCGAGCCGCACAACCCAAAATCTGAACGGTACCTTCCACGAGCTGCGACGCCACTGCCTCTACCCTGGTCATGTGCGTGATCTGGCCCCGAGCCCTCTGCCTGCCTCCCACACTAGCTGACCTGGGTAGCAGCGGATACTGTCCCTGCTGCTACTATTGAGGAAATTGCTACTGCGGCGGCCTCTGAGGACAGTCACGCACCATATGCCCTGGCTGGTCACACCGAAAACAGATGATCGGCGCCGTGCACTGTCTGCCTGGGTGGGTCCCACCACACCGTGGACAAAGTCCTCGCGATCCACCCACTGATCCCTGACGCTGCAAAGGAATCGGCTGCTGTACACTGCCCGATGAAGCCTACTCCTGATCCTTGGACTTCTTCTTTCGAAAATTCTTCGCGAAAAACTTCTTGACCTTCGTGCCAAAGGACGCAGGTCCTGCCACCGAAGCTGCCGATGCCGGTACTCCTGAACCACCCGGTGCATGCTGGAAAGAACCTTGCTGCTGGGTAGCCGACTGCTGGCTGCGACCTGACAAGGACTGCCCCTGGCTGATCGGTCCTCGGATCCTCTGCATATCCATCTCTAATGAAGCCGCAACACGAGACGCTGTCTCTAGATCAGTGGCCCCGTTCGCAATCAAATGGTGCCTCAGCTGCAGCCTCAAGCCCTGCACAAATTGCGCGGTCTTCACCCTCTCATGATCTATGATGTGAGGTGCATACCGACCCAGCTCGACAAATCGGGCCCTGTACTGCAACACGGACATGTCACCCTGCACCAGCTCCAGAAACTCCCGCATCCGCTGCGTAGCAACATAATCTGGACAGTACGTACGCTCGAAAGCACTGACGAAATCATCCCACTCGATCTGCTCAAGTGGACGAAGCTGAAAAGACGTCTTCCACTCGGAAGACCACCACCTCCGAGCCGTACCCTGCAACTGGTTGTAGGCCAACACCACTCTATCCTCGGCAGCACTCTTCGCAGAACTAAACACCCGCTCCATCTCATCGAGCCAATCACGAGCCGCATCAGGGTCTGCCTGGCCGCGAAAGTAAGGTGGATGGAACTGCATGAAGTCCCTCACTGCTCGGCCTGGCCCACCCCTGACTGACGAGCCCTCACCAGCCTCTCCGCCGAACTGCTGAGACATAAGCTGGTACATGCCACGGAAGAAATCCTCGGCCCCCGGAACTCTCGCAGTATCCGCTGCCTCGGTAGCCCCCGGTGGCGCTCTACTATGCTCCTCCTGGTCCCTCTGGACCCCCTGCTGGATCTCATGGCCTCCAGCAGACTGCCCCTGCTGAGAGCGAGAGCTCCGCCTCGGTGCCATACTCGCTCCTAAAGCATAAGACAGAAAACACGAAAACGGTAAGGTCAAAATAAACCCGCGGTGCCCAATGCCAGCGTCACCTGTACATCATTGTTGTGGACTAGTGGACCACTACAATTACCTATGATTCTCGTGTAATTCCACAACCTCACTCTGATACCAGCTGTAACGACCCGAGAATCCGATTACCGGGAAGGCCCGATAACCCGAGACTCGCACTGCCACCCACGAGCCCGAAGACTCGGAAGGGTTAAAAAGGATGGTGTGGAGACTACACAAGTATCACAAATAATTGCAGAAATTAAACAGTTATAAAAATTTACATGGTCCACAATAGAAATTAACAACAACAACAACAACAATAGTAATAGTCCACGACTAGTACAGTGACAAGAAAGAAAAGTACAGCTACACGGGGCATACCCCGGCTCTGACCTCTGGCACTACTTCTGGGCACCCGCACCGCGCTGCACCCTAGACGCGCTCCCCCGGGGCGGAGCCTCACCAGAAACACGGTGAAAACACGCAGGGAATGAGTCTCGGAACAAGACTCAGTAGGGATCACTCGAACCCTACCTCACAAAACGAGAAACCACTACACTAGCGGTAGGAGAGCACCTCGGAAACGGAAGCCCTGTACTCTACAGAACAAAGGTCCCATGGCACGCAAACCGACACTCGTGCCACGGTAAGAAGACCGAAACTCAACGGTCAACCCGACAAAACCCGAAGGTCGAAGACACACGACTGACAGACAGCCACTCCGTACTCGACAGGAGTACCACCCACTAGAAGCACAGCCGGTAGCATCCCCTGACGTCTTACGCCGCGCCGCAGGTGAACCGCCTGGCGTGGTAGCTCCTACCAGAGGCGCGAACACCGTACAAGTAACCACAAACAAGTGAGTAGCTGGGGTCACGCTCGTCGACGTGCGTCCACTGTCCCCAACCACGTGTGCACACACAGACCACGCGTCCTAGGTCTGGCCCTCTGACTGGTTTTCCCCTGGCACTGGACTCTGATGTGACGAGGGGCCCGACGGTAACTAGTCTAAAACCGTCCTCAGGGTAAGCCCGTACACCACTCCCTGGTGCGATCAGCACACGCGTACTGATAGGCTACGACTAGTGGAGGGTCACAAAGGAGTAGACTCTCGAGTCAACGGAAAACAACGTCCGAATCCAACAACGTACGGGAACCGCGTCCCCGCACCGGTCCCGTCTCACGGTGACCCAAGTCAGACAAGAAAACGGGGCTGCAACCCTCTCGAGTCAGCCAAGAACCTGACGGTCCACCCTAGGGCCGTCATAAGGCTGTGACGGTCTGGACGAGACCGTCACACTCAACTGGCGGTCCAGCGTGGGCCGTCACATGGCCAAGGGAGCGCGAGGAGTAACGCGCCTGGTCCAGCGCGTTACACGAATGTAACGCGCCTGGCCCAGTGCGTTACACGAGAACGACGCGCCTGCCCTGGCGCGCTGCACGCGCCCAGAAGCAACGCGCCTACCCCTACGCGTTACACGAAGTAACGCACCTGGCTCGACGCGTTACACAGAAGCGACGCGCCTGCCCTGGCGCGTTACACGCGCCCCTCATACCTGGTATAGCCTAGGAAGTAACGCGCTTGACCTAGCACGTTACACGGATGTAACGCGCTCGCCAAGGCGCGTTACTCGCGCAGACCCCCAACGGTCAAAAACCAACGGTCGGAAAGCCCCTGATGGCCCAGCCTAGGCGCGTCACAAGCAAACGGCGGTCAGTCGTGGGACCGTCTCTGTCCCTGACCCCCTAGGGCTAAACAAAGGGCATGTAACGGCCCAGCCTAGGCGCGTTACAACATGTGACGATCCCTGGTAGGACTGTCACACTCACCTGACGGCGAAAACGGCGGGAATGCCCAAAAACTCCAACCGCGCCCCCATACCTCCACAGGAGAGGGGGAAAACAAAGGGGAAGACCCCTGGGGACCCCTAGCATGCATCTAAGCCATCCAAACGTGAAATCGCGGGCTAAAACCATAGATCGGGCGAGCTCTCCCCAAATCATTGAAAACCCCAAACCCGCTCAAACAAGCCCCTCTCGGCCTCCCCGCGGCCTACAAACCACGGAAATGAACGGCAAGAGGCTAAGGAACGTCACCCTACCTCAATGGAGCGAATGCTCCGCCGGATCGTTCGTGAATCGCGAAGAACGCCTTAGAAAACCCTCGTCCTTCAAACTTCCCGCGAGCCCCGCACGCCCCCACAATCGCCTCGCCGCCGCCCACGTCACCGCGCCGTCGCCCCGCCGCCGTCTGCAGCCGGAGAGGGGTCCGCCGCGGTCAACCGGGAGGAAGAGAGGGAGAGGGTTACGGTGGAGGAGGAAGGAGGAAGAAGAAGAAGAAGAAGAAGAAGAGAGTGGGGGAGGAGAGAGAAATAGGGGGGTATTTATAAGAAATCCAAAAAATCCGAAAAATTCTAAAAAATAGAAAATTACACCCCCGCGATACTCGGAACGCACCGATCGCAACGGTACCACTCGTGCCCAGGTGAACGGCCCGGTTCACCCGCAGCGAGCTTCCGAAGTAAAAGTCGAAACACACACCGGAAATCGGAAAACACACACAAAAAAGCCGCGGAACGCCTCCGGGCCTCCGAAACAACTCCGGATCGCGCCGATCCGAACACGAAAAATGTCCGAAACGAAATTTTGGACACAACAGAGCCGGACACTCCGAAAATCAGATCCGGGACCCTCGAAGAAAGGATCCGAAAGGTCCGAGATATTACACCCTCCGTCTTCTCTCTCCCCTCGTGTCTCTCTCTTCCTCTCCCTCCGTGTTTCTCTCTTCTTCTCTCTCCCTCTCTCCCCACCGATCTCTCTAACTCTCTCTCTCGATCTCTCTCTCTCCCATTTCTTTTATTTTTTTCTCCCCTCTCTCTTATCCTCTTGCGTTCTCTCTCCCCACACAACTCTCTGCATCTCTCTCTCTCCCCACCGATCTCTCTAACTCTCTCTCTCGATCCCCCTCTCACTTTTCTCTTTTTTTATTTTTTTCTATTTTTTATTCACTTCTCCCTCTCTCTATCTCTTTCATCTTTTATTTTTTTATCACTTTTTCTCTTAACCTCTCTCTCTTCCCTCTTCCTGTCACGATCTCTCTCCCCCCTCCGTCTTCTCTCCCTATCTCTCCCTCTCGATCTCTCTCAATTCTTTTTTTTTATTTCTTTCTTCTCTCTCTCTCTCAGTATCCTGCCGCGATCTTTCTCTCTCCTCTCCCACCCCCTCTCTCCCATATATATATATATATATATATATATATATATATATATATATATATATATATTTTCCTATCTCTTATTTTTTTTCTTTTGTTTTTATTTTCTTTTAAGTTTACATCCTCTCTCTTCTAAACAAATTTTACAAAAATAAAAAAATAAAAAAAATTATTAATTTTCCTCTCTCCTTTTCTTTCTCTCAAATTATTGTTCTTTTATTTTGACCAGTTTACGTATATGTTTATACACGTTTGTATTTATGTATATGTCTTTAAGATGTTTAATGTGTTTATACATGTTTATATAAAAATACTTATCATTCCTATGTATACGCTTGTGTGTGTGTTATTATGTTCGGCCTAATCAGTTTCTGAAATCCGTTTTGAAGTCCTTCGGTCGTGATGTGCTCGTGATATTGAATCCCTTCTCAAAGCTCGTCGCTGGCCTCCTCCGATAAGCCTTTCTCCCCTCTCTTATTTTTATTTAGTCAATTAATCACATTGCATGCATCATTTAGCATATGTGCCATGCCTTTCTCTCCGAGAGGGCCTCGCTTGTGGGTGTTTTTGTGTGTTTGTGCATTTCATCATGACATTTCATACCTTTTAGTTCTAAAGGGGTTTTAAACACACTAACCAGGTACGTGTTCGTTTATGTTATTTACAGTTCTATTATTTAAGGATTGGTACTACACTGCCGTCATTCTCACCAATTAGTTATTTTTTTTCTCTGTTTGTTCTTTGTGTAGGGGTAACCAGTTAAAGGCCCTCTTCTTCGGCCTGTCGAAAGAAGAGGAAGATGGAGCCCGCATAATCCCATGTCAAAGGCGAAAGCGATCAATCCACTCAGGACCCTCGGTCCCTGACGATCACAAAACTACTAACGCGTGCTTCATTTTGATCATCTTTGTTATAATAACACCCGCGGAGAGTTGCTTCCCGCAGCGGTTATCTTCTTCTATCTCTGGCCTTACCCGCGCGGAGGATTATTCCCCGCGGCAGTTTCTGTCGTTTACTTTCTGTATATCTAATTCCTAACTGGTGCGGGGGGTCACCTCCCGCGATCGTTTCCATTTCAGCATTTTATTTTCTGCACCATACTTTCTAACTCCTAACTATTTAATTTCAGCATTCCCCTATCATCGCTCTAAAACCCCGCGGAGAATAACATCTCGCGGCAGTTTATTTGATCCCCTTTTTATTTCTTGTTATATATACTTATGTTATATTAAAAACCCCGCAGAGGCCAATGTCTCGTGGTGGTTTATATATATACTTATATTTATTATCTATGTTATATTAAAAATCTCGCAGAGGCCAATGTCTCGTGGTGGTCTATATATATACTTATATTTATTATCTATATTGTAGTAAACAACCCCGCAGAGGTCAATGTCTCGTGGTGGTTTATATATATACTTATATTTATTATCTATATCGTAGTAAACAATCCCGCGCAGGCCAATGTCTCGTGGTGGTCTATATATATACATATATCTATTATTTATATTGCATTAAAAACCCCGCAGAGGCCAAAGTCTCGTGGTGGTCTATATATATACTTACACTTATTATTTATGTTATAGTAAAAATCCCGCAGAGGCCAATGTCTCGTGGTGGTTTATATGTGCTTATATTTATTATTTATGTCGCTGTAAAAATCCCGCTAAGGCCAATGTCTCGCGGTGGTTTCTATATGTACATATATTAATTACTGTTCATATTGCTATAATGCTGTTAAAACTCCGCAAAGACTAATGTCCTGCGGTGGTGTGCTTTTATTCATATTGTTCTTGTAACTGTCCGAGGAGTGAGATACCGTTACAATTTCTGAGTCTACGAGTCTTCCCATCTGTCAAATCCTATTACGTAGAGTCCCAGGACTCGAATTCGGTATCTGAAAAGCTACTCTCGGAATGGTGGGTCACGCCTACCGGGAAGGGGTTCAGTTTACGCGAGAGGGTCTTCGGACCCCTATCTCTGCCACGTACCGGAGTTCGGTCAGTCTAAATTCTCCATGCCCTCACTGTTGTCTTATCTGTAGGTCATACTTGTCCACCGTTCTTCCATATCCCCTATAGCGCGTGTTTCCATTGTTTTGTCCTCATTTCTTTCACCCTTTATTAAAGAGAGAGGGAAATATCACATCTCTCTCTCAGTCCACCACGTGACGCGTTCACAACAGGTATCACATCTCTAAATTTTGGGGTAGAGGAAGAATGCCATATTCAAATAAGGAGAAATACAATCACCGACATGCTCAACTCCGAAATGTTGTGGAACGAACCTTTGGTGTACTGAAGATGAGATTTCATACGCTGCGAGAGGGGAATTGTGATGCGGGACGGACACGGGGACCGACTCTACGTGGTATGGACCTCGGACTCTAGATGCGGACACGACCAGCAACACATGATGGGAGAGACATTAGGCCTGACACGGAGAGCTCCTATAGGCTACACGTCACTAACAGAAGTGCAAACTCACTCGGTGTCCCATGGGAGGGAAAGCGTGGATCGTGCGCGGTTAAGGAACCGACAGAGTTCAAGGTAGTCAGACTCACTTCCGGACTCGGATCGAGTCGCGGGACGGGTCACTCTCACGCTCACAGCGGTGACATGGACACACGGGCTAGGAACCTACACTCTCGACAGCGGCATATGACCGTATACTAGCTAAGCAAGCAAATGCCAAGAAGGTGAGACCGTTACCTCCACGCACCCGGCGTGGCGAAGACAACCCCGGCCGAATTACGGACTCCCGGTTAACAATTATTACAACAATACATTAAGTCGACCCACTCCACGCAGGGAGGTAAAAGGTCACATGTGGGGTCCGAGAATCACGCAACTCGGGTTGACGGGCAGCATCTTGATGTCGCCCGGCGGTGCCGAACTCCGCGTTTTCGTGCTTTCCGAACGGTGGCTTCTACGGGCCCGTGGGGCCCACAGACAGCGCTGTCCTCCGGATCTGCGGGGTGGGTCCCACTGTGATGGGAACCCCTGGTGGCCCGCCTCCATGAAAGGTGGTCGGCCGGGAACACCGATCGGGGGTCGATCGGCCCCGATTCCCAACTCTTGAACTAATAACCCACGGATTTTGCTTGCTGTTTTTCGGCGCGTGCTCCGGCGAAAACGGCCGCTGCGATCAATCCTGATGTCGGATCGGGATGCATGAGCTATCGTTGGAAAGCTCTCTTCAAATGCTTCAATCTAGACTCAAAGAGATCTGCTGGATCTGGTTGGATCAGAACTTTATTGAATTTACAAGTCCCAGTTGTACAGTAACCGAAATCTCATATCTGCAGGGCACTTGTCTGAGAACTACCGTTGACCGCCTAGTAAACCTCCGATTCAGCTCTTGAGCTCTTCATCAAAGTTATGCGATTTTGGACAAGGAAGATGGGGGTATTTTTTGTGGACTATTTGGAGGTGGCTGTGATTTGTTATGATTTGTTTACTGGAGGGTGATCGGATCTGGGAACAAGTGGACAGCACTGTAGCTAGCTCTGAGATCGATTTTTGAAAAATATGAGATGGCCTCAAAAAAATTCAAGAACATTTGGGGACGGTGGGGTTGGTGGAAGGAACTCCCAGTAAAATTGGGAGGTTAAACAAAAATCAGAAAGAGGTCCGAACACTTGAAACACAGGGCGGGTGGAAGTTGAAACAGCAAGCAGACAGATCTGGAAATTAGGGTTGGACGAAAATAAAAAAATATCAAATGGGATCTTTATGACCAACCAAAATTTTTGGGATGTGCTTGACACCTCTGGAGCATTCCCTAAAATCCCCAGGTAGATCTGAGATCGTGGCTAACACAGAGAATTCGTGGAGAACTCCGGCGATCTCGGCGGTGATGCGATGGCGGCTCGTGGCGGCGGCGGCGACCGGAATGATAAGGGGAGGAGTCACACCTCCAGAGGGAAGCCTTCACAGCTTCAAGGGGGAGAGGGAGGAGAGAGGAGGGGGGCGCACCAGCCCTTGCTCTTGGAATTAGTTTGATTCAAATGGCATTAATTCATCAAAATGGGAAATTACAAGTATTTATGTGTTACATCTCACATCCATTGTCCACCGTTGGATCTAGGGGATGGGAATGGGTGGCCTGGATTGAGTGTGACATACACACACAAAATACAATAAATAATTAAGGGGGGGGGCGGTCCTTGGACCAAGGGGAGTGGGCTTGACTTGGTAGGTGGGGGGTGGGTGGCCATCTTTGACTTTCCAAGTCACTTGTCCCCCACTTGGCCCACCCTTCTAGAAGCCTCCATGTGGAAGGTTGACTGACCCCACATGGGACCCTAGGCTGAGGTGGCTCAATAGGATGGGGCATGGGGGGCCCGTGGGGCCCACGGGGTCCAAATTGCACATAAGCCCCTCTTACAATCAAAATAGCAAACCGAATACAATGAAATAAACACAAATTGCACACAAATAAAGTTTAACTAAATATGATAAATGGGGAGGCTCAAGGCGGAGTCTCCAGGCTGTCTCCGAGCCAGATGGACGCTGAGGTGGCTCGAGTCGTGCTCCGTGTGCGGTACCGGTGGCTCGGCGTATCACGCCGCTCAACTGCTCGGGTGTCCGCACCAAATTGTTACCCATGGCCAATTCAACGCAAGATTGTACTAGCTTGTTGTGTAATTCAGAATTTTATTCGTCATGAGCAAGGGTACGATTGGTACTTCAATAGGGTGACAGATAATGATGCCACCATTAAAGATGCGGGTGACGTTGAGGTCCCAGATGATATACTTCTAAGTCAAAGGGATGTCACAGCTGGGGAGCAACGTTGAACCTAGATTGCTGATGCACTTTGGGCTACCAATAGATAGGAGAGTTCAGAATTTTTAGGAATGAAAGCGTTCACAAACATATGAAACTAGTCTATTTTAATTTCTTTGTTGTGTATTTTAGAGAGACCTTTTGGACTTTGCTTTTAATTTATGCAACATTATGTCATTTCATTTGCTATGTCCACTCATGTTTTATGTTCTAATTTATGCATGTAACTTGGTTCTGCAACTGAGGAGAAGGTAACCTATCAGCTGGATATGTATGCTCGGTATCCATTTTATGTTCCATGAGTAATTCTTAATATATATGCACGCAGGCCCTTGACCTTTATTCATTCAATTTTGATCTGGTAATTTCAGGATTTGACAGTTGCTCCTTCGGTTGTGGTTCCATGAGTACATCTGAGACATCTTGTTTATGTATAATGTATGTTAACAGCTTTGTTCTATCCTAATTTATGTAATGTCTGGATTTCAATTTGCAGGCCCTTGATACATGGAGCATGGCAGTTGTTTCACCCATATGTTATGTGATGTTGACTTACCATTTTGGTAGGGGGATGTGCAATGATGCAAAACCTGATGTTTGATAATTACCCCGACAAGAGTGAATGCATAGTGAATATCATTATAAAACTGTGGAGGTTGCCAGGAGCATATATGTTGTATGGGTATGAACTATGAGGGCTATCTTATGCCCCACTCTTGTCAATGGTATGATTGTGAAGGCTAGTCTGAGCCCAATAATGAACAAAAGGAGAAATAGAATACAAAACGATGCATTGAGTATGTGTATGCGTGAAGCACAACGATGCAAAAAGATGCACTGAGTTGGTTAGAGAATGTATAGACTTGCTAAGTCATCAAGGCAACCGTGTGCAGACTTAGTATTTAAATGCATGAACTTTACGTATGTATGGAACAAAAGTTGCACAGACAAGCCACCAAAGAATGTACAGACTTTGTGTGCAATGTACAAACGATGCACAGATATGCCACTGAAGAATGTACAAACTTTGAGTGCATGGTACAAAAGATGCACAAACATGCCATCGAAGAATGTACAGACTTTGAAGTGAAAGATGCACATATGCACTGAGTTAGTCGCGTGCAACAACAAATGTTGTACAGACTTGAGTTGATGCCGCAACAGGAGTTGCACGGACTTGGTGACTAAGTATGCACTAAGAAGACATGCAGTCTAGGCAAAACTCTGTACAGACTTAACCTGTGCATGGACATTTAATCAGAATAATGCACTCAAAACATCATTTCATCATCAATGCACAAGGGGCTGGACCTAACACACTCCCCATAACACTCCCCATAGCAGTTAGCATAGATCATCATCATTCTTATGTGGTGACTCATTGAGTTGCTATCATCAAAACAACAACACCCTATCATCAAAGCACAAGGGGCACAACAGTCCCCAACAAAGCTGGTACAACTAGATGTATGCTAGTGCTATGATGTGTACCCATATCTAGTGCTATGATGTATTTCAGTTCTATTTGTAGAAGAAGCAGTTCAGTGGCAGCTGGATGCATTAAAATACATTGACCAACCTCGTCAAGATTATGGTATAGACTGCATGTACATGGTAACAAGCTTTGGCCATGTTATGGTTTTGTCAGACATTGATGTATGATGAACATGGAGTAAGATTAGTCAAACCCAGGATATCAGTGAATTGTCATCATGGGAAATACCACTGTCGGAAGCTCTAGGTCTAGAGATATCATCACTGGGTTGGCTGGTCTGAAGCAAGACCATATTGGTAGGGGAATTATGCTGGCTAGCTTGATTAATATATTTTTCAGGATCGACAGTTGTCTTGTCATTTTTCTCCTATACGATTTTCTGTTGAGCATGAATAAGTTACCTAGTTCCTGAAAAAGCGTTACTAGATGTTGGATTTATCAATTTGAGCAGATATCTTTCTTGTTACACATGGATTATGATGTCTTTCAGAATTACAGGTGTATTCATTAGCTCCTATGTGTGGTGCAGTGGTGCATAATTTTTTGAAATGTAGGTAGTCATTACATTGATATAATTGCAATACTATGTTTGTACATGGGCAATCTCTGGAAAAACAAATTATCAGGTAAGTGAGCTCTAGGTATTTCCGCGATTTCTAGAATACTATGTATTTATGGGATCTATCAGAGAGGATGCCAAATTCATTGTAATGCAAGTTTGTGACCTCCAGGTATTTTCGTGCACTGATTTTCAGGTATTTCTGTGCACTGATTTTTAGGTATTTTCGTGCACTGATTTTCAGGTATTTTTGTACACTAAGTCGATGACTCCAGTTTATTTTTTTGTTGCAGGCATGAGACCCGCAAGGAAAAACTGGTTAGGACCTTGGCTTAAGTGTATCAGTTCAGTGGCAGTTGGATGCATTAAAATACAATGACCAACCTCGTCAAGATTATGATATATAAGTTATGTATAGGGTAATAATTTAACCAATATATCAATACCTGCTATGATCTATACTTATTCTCTCCATTCAGGCTTAGCCATGAGTGACCAGGTATGTGAATATATTATATCCACCCACCGCATCTACTAGGTAACACCATTCCTGGTGTTTGTTATCTCATTCTCATGCATCTTCTTAGTTTTTCCATGCTTTCATTTGAAGGTGTCCTGGGCTACATTCTGTGATGTCTAATTTCTACTGCCATTTGAATTAAGGAAGCTTTCTAAATATATTTCCTTCTTAATTCCCCCAATATTATCCTTGCCAGTTGACTATCGAGTGTCGACGGGTCTTAGGAGTTCCCTTGTTCTTAGTTGTCATCAGTCTCCCAATGCAAGTCTATGGAAGTGCAAATTTCAAAATGTAGAATTAAACTTCTTCAGCTATCATAATTCATATTTTCAGCTCAAAGAGGATACCAAACCATTTTCAAGTAAATGTTATTTCCCTTTTCTCAGGTTTGCTGACACCATGATTGGAGCTAGATATCTCTCTTCACAGTGGGTCGAATCCAAATAGACAGAGTTTTGAAGTTTGAAGCTTCCATTTTACGTAGTCGTGTACTCTTTCTTTTTGGTGTACAATGCTCCATTAGCCAACATGTCTAGTCATCCAAAATGTGAAGCTGATGTATTGGCTTATAACTGAACACACGTTGTGTGCATTGGATGGTAGATCATCATACCCATTATGCATTGTATTTGATTTTTTATATGTACTAAACAGCCATTTGTATTGTGCTCCCTTAACCGGGGTAAATTAATTTTCATGAACAGATACAGGTCGTTTGTTGCCGTTTCAAATATTTGTAAATTTCATTTTAATATATAATACACCTGAATTCAGGTTCTGAAGAATGTTAATGTGGATGTCCAATGTGATTGGCTCAACTGTGCTTGCTACCACTTCAAGTCAATTTATTTTAAGTTATATATGTGCAGAGTTTGATTATTGGACAGTTAAAAATGAACAATGGCATTCTATTTGTAATGGGCGGCAGTTCAGTTGAAGGGGTTTATGTTTCTGCAATGAAGAATTATGGTAGGAGAGGGAGGGTTCAAGAGGCCATCGATGTGTTTGAGAGGATGGACTTCTTTGGGTGCGATCCGTCAAATGATGATCATTTTGGTCGACTGTGGATATTTTGATCAAGCCCACAAGGTTTATCTAAGAATGCTGGATAAGAATGATGTTGTGTATTATTCTACTTAGGGAAATAGCATAGAGTCAATCCTACTCACTCTTCCAAAAAACGGAAAGGGCAATTTAGGTATGTAAAATACTATTCTACTTTATTCCATCAAATTTATCAAACTGCTCAGAATAATGTCTCCTTGTTCCCTTTAACCCGAGCTAGAATAAGAGTCATTTATCAAAATAGAACAACCCAACCCCAGGGATACACTGACCGCCCTTATCCTATCCCAGTTATTCTAACCCGTTATCAAACATAAAGACTAGAGAAAATTTGAGTGGGGTTAGCTTAGAAATCTTCAACAATTAACACTGACAGCAAGCCCAGTTCTGATCTCATCCCCATCGGTCCATCCCACATCTCCATTCAGCGGCCACCATTCACCCCCAATATATAGATAGATAGATAGGTGAGTGTGCGCCGGCTCTGCCTACTTCAATTAATTCTCCTGACAATGTTACAGAAGAAGGGTTGGCATGGAGAAAGGGGGGGGGGGGTTCTGACTAATTGATGGTTCCCTCCATGGTAGCCTTATGATCTTGTTCAAGCTTTTCATATATGAATTGTAACATTGTCGTGGAGAAGGGGAATTTAATTAATTTGAAGCCGTGACACCTAGCTAGATTAATGTTTCAATCCTTCTCAGCTTCACAAAAACCCTCACAGGGCGGCCTTAGCCTCTGCATGTGGCCTCCGGACCCGGCCCCTCCCCACCACCTGCCCACACCACACAAATAGAGAGCCTACTCCAAATCAATCCTCTGGGGGCCGGTGGACCGACGCTGCCATTCTCCTCCAACGGAAGAACATGCCGTTGATGTCTGCATTTCCATTGGCTGTCGGCGTTCCCATTAATTGTCCCATGCATGCATGTCCACCCATTATGATCTAATACGTACGGGCAATGGGTCCTCTCTCTCTCTCTCTCTCTCTCTCTCTTAAGTTGAGCTTATCTGCAGGTGGGGTTAAGGTTTAATTAGCCTTAACTCAAAACAAGTTCAATTCATTAAGGACTTCACCCAAGTTTAATTCATCTCGAAATTACTGAAAAAAATAATAATTTATAGATGTCCAGCCGAGCATGGTCGATATATAAAAGTTTGATTCTGACGACTCAAGTAAATCATGAGCCAAGCTTGAACGTAATTTTAGGCTCAATTACTAAACGAGCCAAGGTTGAACATAGAAATAGTCGGCTCATTTATATATGTTTGTGAATATGATGGATTAAGACTCAATTATATTTCCTTAGTAATGTTGTCATATGATATCATTTAATAACTCATTTATAATTAATTAGACCACATCATATCTAATCATATAATTAATATATAGGTCTAAGAGAGAAATATATATATGTACTTCTTTTATTTCTTTCTTATTATTTAGAAGTTCAATCTATTTGACAAGCAATAGAAGTGAGGAGAAGTGAGTTTTTTTGAAGTCTTAATAGTGTACCCTTTTAACTAAGGAGGGGGTAGATCTTTGTTTTGAAAAGAAAGGTCCTTTCATTAACTTGACAGTAAAGCATGCAAGAGAGACGAAGTGACCAATACCCCCCATATACAGAACATGCGTACGTACATGCATGCCCATCCAACGGGGAAGGGAACAACAGCCACGAGTGAGGATGAGTACGACCACAGCAAAATGAAGTGAACCAACTGCCATCTACCACTTTTCTTCGACTGTAAGCTAGCTACCTCTCGATGATCTTATGGAAGATTTCCTGTCTCAACCATCAATCAGATATGATGCGAGCTAGTGTCATGTGCTGATATGATTCTCGGCTCACGACAGGGGAGATGTCAATCATACGTCAGTGTTCTTTGTTTTCGGGCAACTCAAGGTACATGGTTGAGTTGCAGACATCAATCTCACGGGGGCAACATGTCCTACACTTTAAGGGTGGCTTTGTTATCGAAATATCAGGAGTGGAGCTCACACTCTCTCCTCACACATATTTTCTTTGATCGGAGTCTGACACCGTATTCGACCCTATGAGATCGAACGCGATATCTCACTTGAATTTCAAAGAGAGCTTAACTGAATCTAATGTGCTCTTGGGGACCTACAAATCGGGACAAGTTTCAAGATAAATATCAACTCATCCACTAGTATCAACCATGTATATATGGTGCTTAATTAATTTGGATGTTAAGATGAGAGAGTTGGAAAAAGGTGCATGCATGAACCCAACGAAGAATTAACTAAGGTAATAGAGAATCAATTGCCCCTTTGACAGTGACGCCTGAGAAAGTAGTAGATGCAATTTTGGGTAGAAGGCCTCCCCCTTGGGGAATCAGCACTCTAGAGGCACGTTTGGAAACGGTACCCAAGAGACAGAAATTTGTAAAATTGCCTATG
Source organism: Amorphophallus konjac (assembly GCA_022559845.1). Lineage (NCBI taxonomy): Eukaryota > Viridiplantae > Streptophyta > Magnoliopsida > Alismatales > Araceae > Amorphophallus > Amorphophallus konjac. The sequence continues at coordinate 161,948,203 of CM040122.1, read as the reverse complement.
TCGTACGTGGTTGTAAACCGTAGAGACTTTTTAGGTGTCTCACGGTAAGTTAAAATCACGTTTGAGTAAAACCTCGTTCAATTCCCGAGGCGATAAAATCTTATCATTGAAATGCCCAAACTGTCCATCATTTCTCTCTCCTCCAACTCTGCAGTTTTTCTCCCAACGCGATAAAATTAACTTTTACCCCGTAAAATCACTGCCCACCATGCGAGAAGCTGTCTCGGGACAGCTTCGAGGGATTCGCGAATGGCCTTCATGATGAGTCTATATTCTCACTCATCCTAGAATCTGGTTAGCACGCCCCTCAAGAACTACATGGCGTGTTTGGAACAGCTTCAATTTTTGCAGGGGATTGAAATCCCCTGGGCAGCGTTTCCAAACGCGTCCTAAATCAAAGATGGCTTATATGTATATCCCACCTATGAAAAATCCAAGTTCGCATGCATGATCAACTTGATCACTCAATCACATTTTATAAACTCCCACTTGTTCTCTCACAAAAGCTTTGTCATACAGTATTTTGGGGACTTAAAAAAAGAGCTCATGCATCCATTTGGGCAACACTTCTATTCTCGAGTATTAATTAGAACACTGATTTATGGACGTCAGACATGCACCTAATTGCATATATAAACATAAGGGGACCACTGAAAGACCCTACGGTACTCTGTTTAAAATCGTACAAACTTGATATCTGGCAAGTTCCAATAGCAGAGAAGATATTTCATCTTCTTTAATTTGAAGCTTCTGTCGGTTTGGATGTGCGCGGGTAGGATGTCAAAATGGTTCTGTACGTGCCCGTTAGCAGCTCCTTTAGGATTTAAGGACATCCATTTACCGAATAAAATATCCATTAACTTGTTTTATAAGAAATATGATCGTTTTTTTCATGAATCTAAGCCTGAAATTAAACTCATTTGCCAACTCTTTTATCTAAAGTTCAGGATAAATGAATTGTTTTCTTAGATTTGCTTGAATTTCAGTGTCAAACAAATAACAGCTAGACCTCCTTAACTATTAAATTTACATATTTTTGTAAAAGTAATTTCGTCACTTGAATAATAATTAAAAAAACTATTCTTACGTGCCCAGTGACCAGTGAGGATGGGGGAACAAACCAGTATTACAGGGTGACGACAACTGGAAGGCAACACTGACCCCGCGCATCTGGTCAGAACTGTAGTCAACGGAGCCGCACTACCGCCAGGATGACAACGTTGACAACAAGCGCGAAGTTCCGACTCGCGCGTCTATTTCTACGTGCTCGCGGCGTCCCTCCCCGCGATCGGCTCCCGCCTCCCGTTTCTGAAAACCAGCGCTGGATAGCATGATGACCTCTTCCGACACCCACACACCAGTTGGGCATCTCTGTTACAGCGGCCACCATCTCCCCCCGGGTTTTGCTGATGCACGGGAGACCATGCACGGCTGGGGGAACCACACCAGCCACAGCAGGGTAGAAATGGCGTATACCACGCACGCACTGTGCCCTCTTCCCCCGAGCGCCGCGCCCACCACTTAATTTCGCCGACCAAAACTCAAACTTAATTAAGCTCTGCTTGCGGCGATTGAGCTTTCCTGGCTTGTAGCAAAATCCGACCTTCTCTCCTCTTCTCATCTCACCTCCAGTGGTGGGTAATTTTACTGCGTGCGTGGGTGCGTGCGTGCGTGCGTGAACTGTGTGCACACAAGCGCGAGAGGGAAGGAGGGAGGCAGGCATGTATATATAGGAAGCACAAGCACAAGCTTTCGCCTCATCCATCAACATACCAGTGTGTAGCTATAGCTCACTCACTCTTTGCTCCCTTCTCCACCTTCCTCTCTCTCTCTCTCTCCATTTCTACTGCAATCATCCGAGCAACACGAGATGGGGAAGCATTGGAAGCTCAAGGCTTCATCCTTTCATCTACTTCTTGCCCTCCTCTTGTTCTCCTTCTCCTTGCCGTCTCTTTTGGCAGCTGATCCCCCCGATGGCCGGCAGACCTACATCGTCCACGTCCACCACCCACATCCCAACCCCTTCACTTGCCGGGAGGACCGCGAGAGGTGGCACAAGTCTTTCCTTCCGCCGCCCGCCACCGGCGGCTCCGAGGGGGGTGCCCGGCTCCTCTACTCATACGAGCATGTGATCAGCGGGTTCGCCGCCAAATTGACAGAGGCAGAGCTCAAGGCCGTCCAGGCCATGCCGGGGTTTGTTCACGCCCACCCTTCCCGGCTCGGGCGTCCGCAGACGACGTACACGCCGCAGTTCCTGGGTCTACCAGGAAATGCCGGCCCCTGGAGCCGGTCCAACTACGGCGAGGGCGTCATCATCGGCATGCTCGACACCGGCATCATCCCCACCCACCCGTCCTTCTCCGACGCCGGGATGCCGGCCCCGCCGAAGAAGTGGAAGGGCAGCTGCGGCTTCTTGAACGCCACCCAGTGCAACAACAAGATCATCGGCGCCCGGATCTTCGCCAGCGACGAAGGTGGAGACGACACGCCGGCCTCGCCGATCGACGACGATGGGCACGGGACGCACACGGCGAGCATCGCAGCCGGGGTCTTCGTCAATGGCGCCGCCGTCCTCGGTAAGGACAAGGGCACTGCCGCCGGTGTGGCGCCGCGCGCTCACATTGCCATGTACAAGGTGTGCATCCTCTTCTGCGACGAGAAGGACGTGCTCCGCGGCATGGACCAGGCCATCGCCGACGGCGTCGATGTGATCGCCTACACTGTGAACTTCCCGGCTAAGCCCTTCTACGAGGACAGCATCGCCGTGGCCACACTGCGAGCTGCGGAGAAAGGGATCTTCGTGAGCTGCTCCGCCGGGAACTCCGGGCCGGATGCCGCAAGCGTCAGCAACGACTACCCCTGGGCGATAACTGTGGGGGCGAGCACCGTCGACAGGGTTGTGAGGGCGGTCGTGAAGTTGGGCAACGGCGTCGAGCTCGACGGCGAGTCCCTCTACCAGCCCAGCAACTTCCCGTCGAGGCAGCAGCAACTCATATACCCCGGCGGCCTCAACAGCACCGACGAGGAGGCCGAGTTCTGCCAGGACGGCTCCCTGGACAAGTACGACGTCAAGGGGAAAGTGGTGTTGTGCGCCGGCGAGCTCGGCGCCGGGACCAGCAGGGGCGAGGTCGTGAAGAAGGCCGGGGGCGCCGCCATGATCTTCATGAACACGGTCAGCGGGGGCTCCACCAACGTCGCCGACGCCCACTCCCTGCCGGCGGCGTCCCTGACCTACGACGACGGCCAGACGCTGCGGGCCTACGTGAAGAACAACCTTAACATGAACACCTCTGCAACGGCGGCCATCCTCTTCAGGGGCACCCAGTTCGGGACCCCGCCGTCGCCGACGGTGGCCTCCTTCTCTTCTCGCGGCCCCAGCCCCAGCAGCAGAGGCAGCATCCTGAAGCCCGACGTGCTCGGCCCCGGCGTCAACATCCTCGGCGCGTATCCCTACGAGGTCGGGCCCCTGAAGGACCCCATGGCTTCCCACCTGGCCAAGAGGGGCTTCGCCGTCCTCTCCGGCACCTCCATGTCGACCCCCCACATCGCCGGCTTGGCGGCACTGCTCAAGGTCTCCCACCCGGACTGGACGCCGGCGGCCATCAGGTCGGCCATCATGACCACCGCCGACGTGCTGAACCGCGTCGGAGACCCTATTGCGGTCGGGGAGACGGGGAAGGCGGCGGACCTCTACGCTACAGGCGCTGGGCACATGAATCCGTCGAGGGCCGTCGACCCGGGGATCGTCTACGACATCCGTCCCGGGGACTACCTGGGATTCCTCTGCGGTGCGCTGGGCTACACCGACGACCAGCTGCGGGCCGTCGCCCAGCGGAGGGTGAACTGCTCCACCATCCGGGCCGTGGGCGCTGAAGAGCTCAACTACCCGTCGGTCGCGGTGACCCTGGGGAAGTCGTCCTCACAGGGTAAGAACGTTACCCGGACGGTGACAAACGTCGGGGAGGCGGGGGCGGTGTACCGGGCGGTGGTGGAGCAGCCGGCGGGTGTGGCCGTGAGCGTGTCACCCGACCAGCTCAGGTTCGCCAGCGCGGGGAAGAAGCTCAGCTTCTTGGTGGCGTTGCGGGGCAGCTCTCCCGTGGGGACGGCGGCGGAGGGCGCCCTCAAGTGGGTGTCGGTCGACGGGAAGCACGTCGTCAGGAGTCCCATCTCCGTCGTCTTCAAGTGATCGGAGCAGAGTAGGGCGGAGGGTGCCGGCGCTGCGTCTTCTCTCCCCGGCCATGGTGACTGCTTCAAATGGTTAGATTATAATTAAGACGGTATTAAAGTATAAGTTGTAATTATTGTTTCTAGCTTAATATATATATTTATATGATTTGGTAGGAATAGGTCCGGAGAATATGGTGGAACAATCTGGACCTTAATAACTTGGCTTCACAAGGGGAAGCCATATCATGAATTGTACTGATTGTGATTTATCGTAGTTGTAAAGGGCAATGTGAATTACAAGGGGTTGTTCACAAAAATTTAAAAAAAAACAGATGTTTTTTATTATTCAATTTTTGATCTGTCTATTTTTGTGAAAAAATATATTTATTCTTCTTTTGTGCGTATAGAGACAGAAAAGTGGCTCCTAATTCTCGTACCACACTTTTAAGATTTGTTTGTTGGGGAAGAGTGACCTGCAACCCGTGAAAATTTGCAAACACTAGAGAGAGGGTGTCAAAAGAAGTCGTGAGCGTGACTCCAAGAGACAACCCTCCAATGCTTAAGTCAAGTATGCACTTCAGAGAGAACTATAAGAGGGGGAGAGAGATAGGGGAGCTTAAGAATGGAGACAAGCTTGTGTGTAGGAGAGCTCCTGGAGTGCTGGGAGAGCCTGGGGAGTGCTCAGAAGTGTAGGCGAAGGCATTTTCTCTCTGTGTGTGTCTCTGTCTCTGTATGTGTCTATGAGTCTCCGTGTCTCCTCATTAGGTCTAATGGGGGACCTATTTATACGGGTTATTTCAGCGATGGACATCCGCTCCTTGGTTGGCGTACTCCCGTTGAGCCTGGGATCCTCTGTTCTGGCCTTCTTCTCGAGGGGAGGTCTTCAGGTCGCCTTTCCTTGGTGGAGATCAAATAACATCTTCGGGATTCTCCCTGATCAGCTCGGACTTCTCCTACACCGTGGGGAGTGAGGAACTTTAGCTTTTGGTAGTAAGACGAGGGGACGCCTCGCAGTATGCCCAGGATTCCTCGCCCGATAATGACGTTGTACCTGGTCATTCCGCGTACGACCATGAAGTCAGCTAGAAATGTCACATCTCAAGGGGCTGTCCTGAAAGTGATCGAAAGGGAGATGCGCTCCTCCAGGAGGACAATAGTGCCAGAAAACCCATATAGGGGTGTCTGCAGTAGTGTTATGCACATCAAATCCACACCCATAAGGACAAGGCAGTCGTAGGAAATCATGTCGGGTCTGCTTCCATTATCCGTAAGAATCTGTCGTATAGTACATTGGTTAATGGTCGTGGAGACCACAAGGGCGTCAGAGTGGGGAGTGGTCACGCCCTCCAGATCATTGTCTGAGAAGATGATCGGATCCCTGAGGCGGTGTAGCTGCAGTGGCTCTCATCAGCGCAGTCCACTTGGTTAACTTTGGACGCATATCCTTGACGCCTCCTCGAACTATCACCTCCAGATGCCAACCCCCCAAAAATCATCATGATCTCCTTCCCGTTGGGTCGATTGTCGATGGGGGAGGAGTCTGGTCCTTTTGTTGTCACTTTTCTGCAACCTTGACGATGAATTTGTCGAGGAGTCCTCGCCAGATTAAATCCTCAATCGTCGGATTAAATTTCTATCTCTATTCCCGCAATATCTTGTAGTGTTTAGCTGGACGCAGTCGGCCGTATTATGGCCATGGTCATGATGAAAGTGGTAGTACCTTCTCCGGTTCCTGGATCTCAGGTCAGACTTCATCTTCGGGGGCTACCGGAGGTAGGGCTCCTCTCAGATCTCCATGAGGATCTGCTCGGGCAGAGCCGTCAGGGGAGTGTATTGTCGATATTGTCCCTTGTCCCTCACCCCTGCTAGTCGTGACACTCTCAGTCACATCGCTCGCGTTTGTTTCTCCTCTCACGAGGAGTCAGCAGGCCTCTTGCGGTCGGGCTGACCAATCCCTGCCGTTTGGCTTAATGCCGCATTTTTCTCCTCGCAACTGGCACGCCTCTGGGCCAGGGCGAGGAGATCCATTAAGGTCGACGGGGCCTGTACGCCGAGTGATCGTTGGATATGGGGCCCCGGGTGCCTTGCATCAATGCGGCCGTGGCGATGTTGACTTCGAGGCGGGGAATGCAAAGGGCCTCTTTCCAAAAGCGGGACACAGTCCCATAAGGTCTCTTCGTGCCCCTGTCTGACGGCGAGTAGACTCACTCCTAACTTGGCCTCCTTCCAATAGCCGATGAAGTTTTCCTTGAACATCTTCTTCAGTTGCTGGAAAGAGGCGATGGTCCCGGCGGGCAGGGAGTTGAAGCAGGTCAGAGCGTTCTCTCGTAAGGTGGTGACGAATGCCAAGCATTTCACAGTGTCCGAAGCCCGGTGGAACACTAGGTTCGATTCGAAGCTATGCATGCGGTCGGCAGGATCGGAGGTGCCGTCGTATGGGGTGAACGTCAGCAACTGGAACTTTAGGGAATGGGAGCCTCCATGATCTCCCCGGAGAAGGGGGAATGGAAGTCCAAGTCATCGTCGATGAGCCCCCGAGTCTTCACGGTATGGAGGATATCGTCCAAGTACAAGACCTTCCCCTCCAGTTCGCTCTCCACCTCCTCATAGCGTCGCAGCCGTTGCGCCATCTCTAGGTTGGAGTGGAGCGGACTGCGAGGGCGCGGCGCGGGCGAGTTGCCCGCACGTCGGGAGTGTACGGAGAAGACGTGGGAGTGACGCGGTCGGCGTCGGAGGAAGGATCGATGGCAACTCCGGGATGCGAACAGGACCGGATAACTACTGCCTCACGCAGCTGACCTCACACCGGACGGTCTCTCACCGGGCGACACTCAAATCTCACAAAATGAGAAGGAGGGAAGGGAAAAGGCAAGAGGGGAATGACTCTTATGTGAATGCAACTTCAAAGCTTTCATATGAAAACATAACACCCTAGCCCCCCTTTATATAGGGAGGGCTATAACAACCATACATTTAACTTCACCTAATAACACTTATGTCCTAACCTAATAAAACAAAACTCACCAACCTTTTTTTGACTTTGACATAATAAAATAAAATACTTTGACTTTGGTAGTTTAATAATACAAATACCACCATAAAAATAAAATACACACAAATACACAAATACATACAAATACACGTACTCAAGACGCCGAGTCTTCAAAGGAGTCTCTGAGCCACAAGCTCGGTGTGGTCGGGGCGGTGCGGCGTCGGCTTCGAGTAGTGAGCCCGGTGTCCCCACCAGGGAGGGTTCACGCCTGGCAAGATTCTGCTACGGTGGGGGCACCTCTATTTTTGGAAAGCTTTGTCGGGGTGCGGTCCTGCCCCGCAGGTCGATTGAGGATGTCCTGGCACAACTCCATCAATGCCCGGAGCTGTCGCCGCATTTCTGCCAGTTCATTTATGGCGGGGTTGTGGGTGGCAGTGCCACGCGGTGGTCGAGTTGAGGAGGACACTTCTTAAGATCCTCGTCGAAAACTCGGGGATTTGTGAGATCCCCGGGCCCCTTGACGATTTCTAGTGTTGCGGTAGCTTCCACAGGGTGCCATGGTGTCACGCCCCGGATTTTTTCAGAACAGGATCTGTGGGTTTCGGATCTCTTTTGTGGGTCTCGGATCGTGTTTTGTGATTTACTCGGGTTTTTGACTGTCGAGCTAGCGGAACCCTGTGTAGGGCAAACCGCTATGTTTTTTAGCCTCAGGATGTTGCAGGCGCGTTGTACGTTTCCCGAGGATCGTGAAAATTATTTTTCCCTAATTTTGTATTTTATAAAATTTTGAAATCCCAAAATTCTTTCTATTTAAACCCCCCCTCTCTCCTCTCTTTCTCTCCCTCTCTCTTCTCTAATTCTCTTCTCTCCCCCTCTCTTCTCTCCGGGCGGCCGACGGAGATGGACGAGGGCAAGGCGGCGGCATACGAGAGGCTAGGAGCAGCGTGGACGGGACGAGGATCGAAGTGGTGGAGGAGCGGCGGTGTTCGTTTGCAAGTTCGCGGCGCCGGCGTGGGTTCGCGGGGCGTTTCGCATGGAAACGGCATCCACGGTGCGCATAATCTTCGATGAAGGTAGGGGGATGGTTCCTTAACCCATGTACTTACTTTCCCCGCATTTTATGTGCCAAGGCGAGGTCGAGAGTGGGTTTATTTCACGCTAGGTTCAAAATCGCATGTTTGGGATGAGCGGCGATTTTCGGCCGATTAGGGCCCCGATTGAGGTTTGAATTCGATTTTCCGATGGTAGGAATGTCCGGGGATGAATTCCCCTTGTTTTCTCCTTCGCAGAGAGGAGAATGGGACATGGAAGCAAGCTCGGGGCGGAGCTCGATTCGTCTTCCGAAAAACGCAGGAGACGGCCACATTGGTGGTCGTCTGTGCCCTAGTCTGGGCGGCCAAGACCATGGGCGGTGTGAACGCCAAAAAAATGATGATGATGATCATGGCGACATTCGCGTCTACACATTCGAGCGCGAGTCAAAGACGGAAATGCCGAATAAACCTCATACCTCACCTGATCAAGACGAGGACTCGCTTGATGGTCCGCTAGCCGATGAGGGAGTCCCCCGGGGCGGAAGATACGGCCACAACTCTACAGCCGGCCGTGCCGAGAGCTGAATCAAAGAAGAGCCGGGAACTCCGGCACAGTCTCAGCTTGCTTTGAAAGTCACGTAAAGTTTGGGACCGAGCCCCAGAGGCTGCGAGCGGAACATTGTGGAGGCCATACATTGCAACCGGAACGTTCTGGGAATGCCAACATTCATATAAACGGCCGCGACTTCGAGAAGAATCCGTTCGGTGCTTAAAACGGCATGGAAGGGCCTTAAAGCGGCGCGCCTTAAAACGGCGCGCCCCTTTGCTTAAACGGCGCGCCCCATTGCTTAAACAGCGCGCCCCACCTTATGCTCTAATACGAGCCCCCTTGCTTTCGTTAAAACGGCGCCACTCCTCTTTATGCTAAAACGGCGCGCTCCCATTGGAGGGCCGCCCCTTTGAATGCACTAAAACGGCGCCGTTTTAACCCCTCATTCTCAAAGCCCACAGTAGACCATTCTCTGAAGCGTTTCCCCGGCGCGCAATCAACCCATCCCGTCATCAGTCCGATCCCCTATTTTCGGGCGCAGACAAAGATAACTTACCTGAAATGGCCAGGCCTCTTGCGTCTGACCAACGTGCAACCACCTGAGTTCCTCAAGCTCCCTGGAATGGCAATCTTCGAGCTCCGCACCGAACGTCGCTTCCCTGCCCGTCACCGTCGGCCAATCCCGTGGAGGCACCATGCCTACTCTATCAACCTCTCCACCTGCAGGCCACTCGAGAGCTTCAGAGACGTAGGGGGACGAGAAGGATGGAACGAAAGGGAAGGGGGATTCAGAGACTTCTTCCCCCACCTCCAGATATATGTAACGAGCCCGTCAAGAAGAAGAGGAAGAGGGGAGGACTCTCTGAAGGGATTGGCTCTCGGCCGTGTGCTTGGGGAGAAGAAAAGAGTTAGAGGTGAGAGCTTCCGAGGAAGAGTGAGCCCAGCCGAAGGGAAAAGCGGCCTAAGCACCGCGCTGGAGAGGTGAGGTGAAATGAAAAGAAGAGAGTGAGGGTGAGAGTGGAGTCGGGAGCGGCCTGTGCTCTCCTTTCCTCCCCTTTCGTCATTATATTCTCTCCCATTTCGCAATGTATTTCTTGTTTCTCTTCTTCATCGTGAAGATGAACTTTGTCAAAAGCTCCTTCCTCCTTTGGTGCGGATGAATAAAAGAAACGACATCTTGGCAAACCTTGTGTTCTCTGTTTAAATCTATATTCTTCCTTTCCTCGTTCTCCAATCATCTGAGGTCCTTGAGGCTTGTCTCTCCATGGCATGATCCTCGAAGTGATCCATCGATGGATGAACATCTATGGCCCTTGTGGCAAACACTTGTCCCGTTTCGAAGACTCATCACCCGTGAGTCGTGGTCGCTCTCGTAGGTTGTCCCTCGAGCATTCCACACTCACACTTGGGCTAACGGACCGCCGTGAGGCCGTTCCGCATTTTTGAGAGTTTACCCGGGAGTAATCCGTGTGGTGGCTTTCGCTTCTCTCTGGCAAGTCCCGATCCGGGGGAGATGCTGCCCGATTTTCATTAGGGGATTAAGAGCACTCAGGAATAAATGAACAATGCAACCTCCGAGGACAAGAACAACACATAGTACGCTATGTGAATCAAACCCCTCGAACGAAACACTTAAGCATTCATGTCGATCCATCTTGATAAGTAGCTAAAATGATTAAACCCCCTCTTCACCAACCTAATCCCCTAAATGGATGAACAAACGTATCATGAAACCCACCTACGGGTGAAAGAAAAGAAAAGAAACACACAATCAATCGCTTTGAAACAAACCCTCGGGAGAGTTTAATACGGCACGGTGACTATTCCGCCGCGCCGGTGTAACATCACTCTCAGAATCCCATCTCCCCCTTTGAATCTTAAATCGGCGCGCTCCCATTCCTCCATACATCTTAAAACGGCGTCCCCCCCCCCTTGCCTATTCCTAATACGGCGCACCCATTTCTCTTGTATTGCATTAAAACGGCATGGCCAAAACCGGCGCGCCCCCCTTTGTTTAACCCTTAAAACGGCATGGCCAGAACCGGCGCGCCCGTCTCGCCCCATGGTGTTCTTCTTAAATCGGCGCCCCTCCCCCCTTGAACACCATTAAACCGGCGCGCCCCTCTTTTGCAACCCATAACCGGCGCGCCTCCTCTTCTTGAGCCTATTCCGGCGCGCCCATCTCCATCTTGTTGCATTAAAACGGCGTGGCCCCTATAATCTTCTTAACACGGCGCGCCCCTTGCCTATTCTTAATACGGTGCCCTCCTTGAGGTTTCATACCCGGCGCGCTCCCTTGCCATCCTAATCCGGCGTGCCTCCTATAAAAAACACACAATTAACTAAATGGAAGAAAAGCTTAAAACTCATAAATAAATTAGAAGAAAGGACCCTAACAAATGAATGAAATAAAGGACTATGAACCACTCTCATGAGAACCCCGCGACCTGACCGCGCAGGTCGATCCGCGTGAGAGGCCGCACGTTGGCGAGCTCGGGCTCTACATTTAACAATTCACACCCCCGGACTGGGTGCAAAGAGAAAATCAACGATGCCTTGTGGTATCGAACGTGGACCTCGGAACCTCCGACATGGCCGTGATCCGAACACATCTCGGGCCAATAGTTCGTTAACTCGACCCGCTTCAACCGGGATCTAATCCCGCAACCCCACATTAAACTTGTCGTGTCTACGGCAGACATTTGCATGATTTTATCATCGTCTTCGATGCTTCAAACGTGGACTCGCATCCGAACAATATATGAATGGCCCGACCGTGACCGACATGCACGTATAGCTTGGAACCTTCGTTTCCCCGAACTATGTGTGAAGAGAAAGGCAATGATGCCTCATGGCATCGGACGTGGACCTCGGGAACCCCGTTATGGCCATAGTCTGAAACCATCTCGGGCCGATAGTTCATCAGCTTGACCCACTTTTATCGGGATCCAATCCCGCATCCACATGACACGTGTCGTACCTACGGCAGACATCCGTATGTCTTTATCGTTGTCTTCGATGCCTCGAATATGGACTCTCGTCCAAATACTGAATGGTCCGTTAGTGACCGACATATATGCCTGGATCTAATCCCACACTTGTAGTAAACGTGCCGTACTCATGGCAGACATTTGCACGGACTCGCTCCCGTCACCGTCTTGTTTTCTATACGGATCTTTGTCCGAACATAAAATGGTCCATGAATGACCAACAAAATATGAATGGAACGAGACGGCTCTCGTCATCCCCGGACCCTTTGCATGGGAATATCAATAAGGCCTCCGTGGGCCACGCTTAGACCTCGGGTCCTCCCCGATCATGGTCATTGCCTGACCCATATCCTCGGCCTATAGCCCACTCCCTTTGAACGCAGATTGGTTCTCAGATCTGGTCCCAAGACATCCTCCCGTTGCCCCCTTGGCACCGAAAATATTAACGATGCCCACGCAAGCCTCGTTTGGACCGCGGGAGGCACCCCCGGAATGGTCCTGACTCGATCTCGCACCGGGCCAATAAACTCACCGATTCCCGACCACTCTAACCGGGATTCAACCGAATGTCTCATATCCCTTTGAACAATAAATTTGTCGTACCCCGGCATACATATGCTCCGGTTTTCCCCGTGACGATCATGATTTTCTGAAGCCGGACGCTCGTCCGAATATCAAAATGGTCCCTTGAGTGACCGACATATTTCGAATACTTGCTTCCCTAGACATAGGGCTTTCCGACTGATTCTACACCGTTATCGGCTTGTTTCTCTCGATATAGTTTCCTGGCCATGAGGCCCTGATTCCCGACGATTAATCAAGGGTGTTCCCCTCTTCGAGGGGATGTAAATGACGTCGTGGCCTTCATGGCACGGCGGGTTTTGGTCCCGACCCGAACTACACAATCGTCTGATTAGTCATATCGAGCGCACAATAAATCGTCACTTTGTGACTGGCACGCCCACACACTTAATAAACCCAATAAACGAACAACCAACGACCTTAAATAAAAAGTGCGTCCACAGGCGGCCAGGACCATGGCCACCCTCACCCAGTATGGCCAGGTCTGGGCAGCCAGAATGATGGCTGCCCAGCCCTCTGGGTGGCCAAAGATGTGGCCGCCCAGGCTATGGGGTGCCCAAGTGCTGGGCGGCCATTGGTGTGGCCACCCAGCCCAGTCAGCGCCCGGGGTGCCATGTTTCTCGTTCCCTTGCTCCGAGGTGTCTGTATACGGTACGGTTTCACGAGAGAGGTGTTCGCGCGACTCTTCATGATCCGGGCTTCCTGGGTGGGTCATCATGGGCCATCCCTGTGGGAATTTGTGTCTATAGAGGGTGTTTTCCCCGTCTGGAATCATCGTGAGTTTTCTTAGCGTCCGGACAACCCCGTGTGTTCGCGGGCTTCCGTGCATTTGTTATATCGAGTCACCGTGTATCGGTATGAGTGCGATGGGATGTTCCCGCACATCATAGATTCTTCAAAAAGCGGTTTCCGTGTGGACCATGCATATGGCCTATGAAGTGTGAGTCTTATGACCCAGCCTGTGGCTGGGGGCTACAGGCCTGCACTGACGAGCGCGACCCCAGCTAGTCCTTGTTCAATGTTCCTAGTTACTATACGGTGTCTCAGTTTCTGCCTGGGGCGAGTAGGGAGACACTTGGGGTGTGGACTAAGTCGTCAGTAGACGCATCCAACCTTGCTTCTTGTAGATAGTATTCCCGTAACATGACGTGAGATTCTAGTGACTCGAGCTTCCGTTTCCCGTCTGCGAGACGTGATTTTACGTGTTGTTTTGGATGTTTTCCCGATGTAAAGATCTAGGGTTTCTGGTAGAGTTACCGAGGTTTCTCCCCTAGATAGTGCAGGGTTCATGACTACGAGGTCGTGACTGTTTCCCCCAGACCGTGTGGTCTCGGGTCAGGCCTTAGTCAGCAAGGATGGGCCTCCAGGATAGAGCTGTCGTGATGTTTCTTCTGCCAGGGTAGCCAGAGATTTTCCTATTAGTCCGGGGGTCCCCCGACTGTGAGATCGGGGTGTGTTTCCCGGTATAGTAGGAGTAGCTGTAGAGCCAAGATTTTACCGGCCACCGTGTTTGCTGTTCCTGCTGTTGTTACTGCTTTTCGCTACCGTCATTGTTTATCGGTTGGGGTTCCGCGGGACCCCTATTGAATCAATGATAAGAGGCTTACCTATACTTTTCAGGTGTAGCGGTTCGTCCTCGTGGTCCGAGGGTGCAGTGCGGAGGTTCTTAGTTGTTAGCTCGCCAAGCCGAGTGTTCACTCGACAATAGAGTACGTTTCCTTGCCTTAAATTGTACTTTATTTGGACTAGACTCTATTGTTAGATTGTTTAATTTCTGTTAATTGTTGAATTATCCTGCTTTATTTCCTATTTCTTTGTACCTCCACACACCTTTTTGCCCTTTCGAGCCGTCCGGCTCGTGGACGACAGGCTAGGATTCGAATGGTATCGGGTTATTCCTGGTATCCGGATCTTGGTATCAGAGTGTGGTTGTGGACATATGTAATGTCCCGGATCTTTGCTGGATCCTTATTGGGTCTGGTTGGATCTTTATTGGGTCTTTCGGATCCTTTTCGGTGAGTTTCGGTTCACTTTTGTAGCTCCCGAGTTGAGTTTTACGATCCGGGTGGGTTTTTCTCTCGTACTAGTTACGGAACCCTGCGGTGAGTTTATTTCTCAATTCATCGACTCGTGGACGATACAGTGGCGATGTACTCTTCGAGCAGATCGTTTTGACTATTTTTGCGTATTTTTCTGAACTAGTCTATTTTCGGGCCAAAATCGGATTTTCAGAAATTAGGAAAATTTCCTAATTTCTTTCTATAAATTCAATTCCACTATCTCTCCTGCTCATTTTCAACTTCACGCTATCTCACTCTGTTCTCTCCCGTCTCTGGTCCATTCGGCGCGGGGCGTGCACCGTTGCAGAGCTGGCTGAGGCGTGGATGTGTTCGGGTGATCGATTCGCGAGAAGGAGCAGCAGATAGAGCGTGGCGGGCGCGATCCCTCGGTGGATTCCGAGAGGGCGTCGTTAGTGATTCGGTGGTTTTCGACATGGTTTAGTCCCTTCGGGGCACGATTTCTTCGGTGGAGGTAGGGTGACGGATCTTCACTTCCTCCTGCACGTTTTCCCTGCCATTGCACGTCGTTCGGCGTGGAAACGGCTGAGTTTGGGTTCGTTTAGCCTAAACTGTGATTTCGTGAGTTTGTAGGGTTCGCCGGGAATCGGCAACCATTTTTAGATCAATTACTGTCAATGGATTCCCTGGGACATCAGCGTTCCATAGTCATTGATTTCGTCTCGTTTGGTGGTCTCGTTTGGCCACTAGGGCTCCAAGAAGTTCAGAAACCCTTTTTGGGTGATTTCGTTAGAATCGCCCGTTTCTTGCGATTCGTGCGTCGTTTTGACTCCGGACGGAGTCTACGTGCTTGCCAGTAGGTCCATGGTTGTTTCCCCTTCGTTTTGGAACGAACGGGGCGTGGAAAGGCCTCCCTTGGGCCGAACCCACAGATTGCCCGCCGTAAGGGTTGAACGGTCGAACCAGGCACCGCACATCTGGATGCGCGGTCGGCCCTGGTCCGTCCATCCCCTGGCAGGTTGTGGGTCGTGCTGTCGCACGATAGACCGCACTTCCCTTGGTGCGGTTGAAGGGTAGCCGTCCATCCCTTTGCATTGGTTTGTGCGGTGCAGTGTCGCCCGCACGTCCCTTTGAACGGTGGCATCCTGGCTGTTCATCCTGGAGTGTCGGCAAGTCATGCGGCTCGGTCAAAACCGCATTGACCGACATTGTAGTAGGTCGGTTGGGCTTGTGCGGCCAGGGTCTTGACCGCACATCCCCTTGTGCGGCCCTCTAGTGACCGCCCATCGTCTGGTCTTCCGTCATTTTACCCGTTAGTCGATTCTGCCTGTTCCGTGTTTGTCTATCGTAGGTGGTGTTTAGAGGTAGGTTTGTGGCGTGTGTGTGTGTGTGTGTGTCTATGTTACGGTGATGTCTGTCGCTCCCGTGGTATGGCTGCTTTCCCCGTGGACGTCGGTCGATGTTCCTATGAAGGCTAAGACTACGTTTCCGAGTCTGTCGGCAGTTTCTTGTGCTGCCTTCGGTGGTTGAAGTACGGGTGACAGTGCATGTTTGATTATCTGTACTTCAGCTCCGTGTTTCGTGATCTCCTTGTGTCGTTGCCTTTCGTCACAGACTCTTTGTGATAGCTCGCAGAGCGGGGCACTTTCCGAGTATACGGTTTGTAAGCTAGTTTCCGTCGGCTCCTGCGGTCACTGTAGCATCCTACGGGGCGAGAAAACTAGCTAGAGGCCTGGCTCTAGGTAGGAACCAGTGTGTGCACACGTGGTCAGGGGTTGAAGACTGACGCCAACGGGCGTGACCCTGACTAGTACTTGTAACTGTGGTTCCGCGTGGGTCTGCGACTCAGCTGGGTTCGCGTAGGCCACGATCGGTGGGTAGTCGAGACACTTGTGGCATGTGTTGGGGTGCAGTGTAAGACATCAGTGGACGCATCTGGCCGTTCTCCTGATGCGGGGGTTTTCCGTCACGTGGCACGCGACTCTCGTGCTTTTCCTGTGTTGTGACCTGTCCGGGTTGGCCTTCCTGCGGCTATACTCGAGGTCTGTATCTTGTCTTGTGCACGACACTCCGGTCGTGTTGTCTGTACCTGTCTAGGTCTTTTCTAGGCCTTCTTTTGCATGCCTGTTGTAGGTGTAGGTTGGGGTGTTTTGTTTGGTTTTTCCTCTTTTCTTTGCTGCTCCCTACTCCTCTTTGCCTTTCTAGGCCTGCTTGCCTGTTCGGGTTATTCCCCTCATCCTTACCTGTTCCCTACTCCTGCTTCCCATTCTTTTACAGCTTTCTAATGTTGTTTCTTGCTGCTGTTCCTGTTGTTCCGTGTTACTGCGTATTTTTCAGTGGGGATCCGCGTGACCCCTACTGAGCCAGTGACACGAGGCTCACCCCTACTTTTCAGGTGGGGTGATGTGTTCGTTCTGCTTCCGCGGGTCCTGGAGTTCGAGTCGTAGCTGCCAGCTAGTACCTCCGTCGGGCTTCCCCCGACTTCCCGGTACGTCTTTCTTTTTTGTCGACTGTACTTGGTAGACTTGCTGTCTTTCCTTTGGACTTGACTCTGGGTATTTAATTGTTAATTGTAATCTGTTAATTAAAATGTAATTTTATTTCTGCTACTTTAGCAAACTGATCCAATGAAATTTAATTGCTTGCTGTTATATCTGTCAGTTCAATGTACTACATGATAATCCTTTTTTCCCTTCGAAGCTTTACCGCTCTTGGGAGGTCTCGCGGGTTCCAAGTGGTATCAGGTGTATTCGGTAGTCCTACTGGGTATATCTGGTATCCGGAATCTGGGTCGTCACAACATACATGGGAATTAGAGATATCGCAATGATCAGAGTCCATAAAGTCCAGTATAGTCGGCAGTTGGCATAGGGTTTTCTGTTTAAGTACCGCTTTATTTCTCGCGTGAGAGCTAGAGTGCGCAGCGTTGGTGCTGTGAAGGCAGTTGATGTCTCGTTGGAATGCCGACGTGGGGCCCAAGGGATGTGATAGAGAGATTTCTTCCCGATGGGTGGCGACCTCGATTATGTTGCGGTGGGCAGAGTTTGCCGGCAGGTGCGAGACTGTGGTGCTGCGTTCAAGGAATCAGCAGTGAGGTCAGGTGGCTGGCGAGGATTGCTCATGGTTAGGTGGCCGTGAGTGGACTCTGAGGGAACTGTTGTCGTTTTGGCCACCCCTGTTTGAGGTTTATCCAGCCCCTGAGGTGTTAAGTGTTGGGTGCAAGGATGAGATCTAGAGGGGGGTGAACATATCTCTCTATAAAAATATAGCTCAATTAAAATCTCGCGCTCTATTAGAAAAATGTTCGAACACTTAGCGTATAGTGAAGCAAAGCGGAAGCTAATATATCAGAAGTATCTTCACTATTCTGAAGGGGAGACTTTCTAAGCTAAGCACTCAAAAATCACAGCTCGAACACTTAGTGTGTAACTAAGATAGCTACACTTAACTAATGTGAATGAAGCGAGCCTATGCAAACATCTAGCGAACTTAACAATTCAATCAAATCACAGACTCAAAGGATTTTTAGGTGGATCAGCCAGACACCCAGTCTGCCTACATCCACCCCTCACCAGACCAGGTGAGGATTCCGCTGACACACAGCTTGAAAAACGCTGATCCACAGTTTCGAGGAATAAATCCCTACAACCGCTGAGCAATACAGCTTGCTATCCACTGAGCAACACAGATTACTATCCGCTGATATACAACTTCACGAGGAATAGATCCTCAAAACAACTGAGCCTCACAGCTTGCTCCATTGACTAACAGCTTGATGAAATAACAAGGAAAGACAAAGAACAAAACAAAAGAACGAAAATGAAAAATAGAAACAATGTAGCTCACGAAGAGCAAAGTGGCTTGGATCTGATCTAGAGGACAACACACAAACACGTCTTCAAGGTAGCACTGGCGGCACACACTCCTTCACGAGCTCTCACTCTCTCTCTCTTCTTCTTCTTCTTCTCACGGTCTTCTCTCTCAGATCTACTCTCACAGAACTTCTTCTCACACTTCAGCTCTCCTCAGCTCTCTCTCTCTCTCTCTTTTCTCTTCAGATCTTCTTCTCAGATAGGCTCGCTTACTCTTCGACGGCAACACCTGTCTTCAAGCAATATTGAGAGTATATATATGAAACATAGCCTCTGGAAAACATCCGGATAACCTAATTAACTTACTGATCTTCCATTTGTCCACTTGGCAAGGAATATTCTCTTCTAGAAGTCTCTATGATCGTGCCAGTAGTTTAGGAGCATGTGGCAATCATTGGATCTTCGAACCTGGTTGGAAGGCTTTCATGGCATACACGTGATTCAGCCTTACGACCCATTTCTTAGACTAAAAGAGCATTTTAAACCTATATCAGACATTTGTTGGCCTTAAGGACCTATTTGTCACCCTTGTCCTTGATAGCCGTCGCCTCTTCTCTTTTCTCCTTTTGCCTGGCCGTCGCTTTAGCCATTTGTCACCCTTGTGCTTATATTTTACACCGCTAAGGCTCATTTATCACCCTTGTGTGACATTTGTCAAACTTGTTCATCATTCTTACAAATTGTCACTCTTATAACAGGTGTTGACTACTTTGACTCCATGCAAACCTGAATTGGCTTCGTTGACTTTGACTTTGACGGGGTCATCCAGACTTACTTGGCTACTTTGTTGAGTTGACCATGTTGACTGTGTTGCCTTTGTTGACCTGTTGACTTTATCTGGCTCCACATTGACTTGGGTCAACAGAAGTTGAGCTTGATTGGAGTTTTCTTTAATGACGTTGACCTTGACTGGGTCAACATACATTGGTCCATATTGACTTGAGTCAACTCTCGTTTTCAATAGAGTAGACCCTCTTTCTTCAGCCTTCTTCTTCTTCAGTTCAGTCTTGGCTGCGTCGATGCTATTAATCGCTGCATCGACGTTGCATGAACACTTTACAAGGCTTTCAGCACTATCGCTTCTATTTCACCCTTGACCTCATAGTTTACACCTTTAACGGCCATATGTCTCCCTTGCAGGTCTATTTGTCACCACTAATGCCCAGAAGCCGTCGCCCTTTTTCTTCTTTCACTGCCTTGAGAGCCGTCGGCCTTTATCACCCTGGTGACCTATTTGTCACCGTTAGCAGGGTATTTTACACCATTGCTAAGCTATTTGTCTGCCTTGTGTGACTAATTGGCATACTTAACTTCTTCAGCTGGCGGGTGAGCTCAAGTCAACTCGGCTGGCTTCGGAAGTTGACTTCATCTTCATAAAGATTCATCAAATCTTCAAATCTGTTCTACTAAGCTTGATTTTCACACCCTTAGCCAAACCTTCATCCAAAACTAATCATGTCTTCACAAATCTCATTATGAAGAACATGATTTAATCAAAACATGTGAAATTCTCATGTATGAATCTTCACCAATTCTGACATCACATAGATTAACCATGTATAAAGATATACATGACTTATAGTTTTGACATCATAACTTATAGTTTTGATATCATCAAAACATAGGGACACAACATTCTTCCCCTTTTTGATGATGGCAACACTACGAGTCATTACAATCAAATCAGCATGAAGATCAATGTGACAGTCATGAACATGCAGTCATGAACATGCAATACAACATATACATCATCAATGACTCACAAACTATTCTCCCTCTTTTGAAGTCCCGCGATCAATGACACCCAAGAGGGGGGTGAATTGGGTGTTTACAAATTTTACGAAAACTTTTGGCCTTTTCAAAATATGTGATAAAATACTAACTAGGAGATACAAATCTATTCAATCACAAGTTGGATTTATCGAAAACTAATTAGTGATGAGATAGATTATGCAAGATGAATAAGAATAAAACCTGAACTATAATGTACACTCACACTCACGTAGAATGGGGGGTAGAGGAGACGGAACAAACCACACAAATCAAACACAATGCACAGCGGTTTTTAAGGTGGTTCGGATGCAACGACGGCAGTCCTACGTCCACCCCTCACCAAACCCGGTGAGGCTTCACTCGGGGATAAATCTCCAAACGGAGATGACGCTCCAACCACACACGCAGGACGACACATGCAGACACACATACGGGGATGCGCCCCAATACACACACACACACACACGGAGACGAAGTCTCCAACACGATCCAACAAATGGATCAACAAAACACACACACGCTGTGACAACTGCAGCACTCCACACACACAAGCACTAACATCTGGATAAAAATCACACACACACGCAGATCTAAAAAGACCTACGCACACACTAATCAAATACAACACACACACACATGACCACGGATCCAACAACGATCCACACACACACAAGTTTTCGCAGTTTATACAAAACATGAATATGAACTTGAAACACAATAAGGCACAGTTTAGAAATCCCCTGATTTGGCTTCCTTTTCAACGTTGGCTGCTGATCCTGAATGTTGCCTTCCCTCTTGCTTGAATGACTTCAAGTGGATTGTGAAAACCTTGCTCTTTTGACCCTTGTACAACCTTCTTCTCAAATAAGTGCTTGCTTGCTTCTTCTTCTTTCTTCCTTGGGCAATCTTCCTTTGAATCCTTGCTTCCTTGCTTGCTTCTTTTCCTTGGAGGATGTTGGCTTCAGATCTACCTTGAATGGCTTGAAGTTGGATGAAGATTGTTGCTGCATGAGGTACTGTTCACAGCTACAGTACTCCTCCTTCTTCTTCACTTGGACAGCCTCCTCTTGATCTCCCTTGAAGCCCTCTTAGTTCCTTGGAGTTTATGGCTCCAAATGATATGTTTTATAGCCCTTGGATGGTCCATAGACAAACCCCAGACCAGATCCACAAATCGTGGTGAAATTAGGGTCATTGAGATTAAACAAATGGGTAGAAAGACCTCTCCTCGAGCTTGAAACAAAAGTCAATAAAAGGGGGCCTCGGGGCTGGCGATCGACCGGAAGGCATGGGGCGATCGATCGGAACCTGCTGCAGCCAGAACTTTTTGGCTCTGGGAAAACTGGTCGATCGGAAGCCCAAGGGCGGTCGATCGCTACCTGCAGAAGTTGGAGTTTTTAGGCTCTAGCAAATCTGGTCGACCGCCCAAGGTGTGTTGGTCGACCGGAAAGACTTGTACCTGCAAAAATGAAGTGTTAGCTCAAAGAAACATGTCCATAATTCAAAGGCTTCATGTCCATATCGAATCCATGCATTTTGTGATAGGATTCACTTGGTTTATGCATTTGAAACATCTAAACCCCCGCAAGGGGCGCTGCCCCCTTGACCCCCGTGACCTGACCAGGCAGGTCGATCCCCGCGGCCTGATCGCGCAGGTCGAACCGCGGGCGAGGACGCACGATGGCCAGAAGAGTTTCATGTTTAATGTGCATGAATGAGGTGTATTAAGAAGAAGTATATGATATACACATGGTGAGATCGATGCTAAGACAAGGTGAGAGTCTCACCAATGGTTCTTGACAGTAAATGACATATACCACCTGTTTTGGATTGTAGAACAGTAAGGTTTTGGTTCACCAGGTGACTGCCATGAGTTTGATCCTGCAAGCAAGATAGTCAGGGTTAATACCATGCTTGTTTACATTAAAGAGGTTATGAAATCTCTTGCCTCTTGATAAACCAACATATGCAAACCAATGATCAAGATCATGTAACCGTTGCCATTTGACATCTCAACCATACATACATAACAAGTGCATGAGCAATCAATCACAAGTTTAGTTATCATCACTTAATCACACATTAAGTTTAGTTATCATCAAAATCATAACTCAACAATCTCCCCCTTTTTGATGATGACAAACTTAGTGATGATGACAAACTTAAAGATGATACAATAGAATGGTACATAAATTCTTCTCCCCATGTCACACACAATCATCAATTTTTCTTTTTCTCCCCCTTTGACATAATCAAAAAGCGGGATAATGCAGATCTTTCTCCCCCTGTGACATGATCAACAATATCAACAAGTTAGAAGAAGCCAAATAAAGAAGAACAAGCTGAACTCCCTTTGAAACAGCAATAGCCCATCGTATCAAGTCAGAAGAAGTAAGGACAAATCATGGACGAACAAATCAATATGAGTCCAATCAGAGGAGACCAATGGTTGATTATTCTCACACATCAATATGATACCATCTAAAGTAGATTCAGTGAAGCATGTATAGAGACCAATTGAAGGTAATGACCGGCCTCAAGGATATAAGCTAGTGGAGATGGATGTTCACAAGATTAGGTGTTCAGCATGATAACATTCAAAATCTAGATCCCATGTCAGATTTTCACAACAAGCAAGAGCAGGAGGGCATATCAAAAGGATTTTCTTTGATTTTTATATTTTGATTTAAAATGCATGAAATGCAACACATGAAAGTGATGCCATGTGAGATGTACAATCAAACAAGTACTTATATGTACATGCAACACAGCTCCCCCGTACTTATATTAGAGAGGATAGGTATAGGAAGAGTGCATGAGGGTCATGACAATCGGAATGCACATGTGTAGCATAAGGAAGATTGTGCAATCATATAGGAGATTCATGCAATTGTTAATGCAGTCAATCAACTTTCTGAATACATATTAAATCAAATTTCCAGATGTGTAAGTGAGTAACATGAAAAACGATAGTTGCAAAATGGACATTCAGATTTTCAGATTAACACAAAGAGACATTTTACAGACTGCACTTCAATTTTGAGAATAACGTATTGGAGGCTTCGCTCTACCACAATGAGTTGTCACCATCATTTTTCAACTCAATCAATATCACATGATAGTCAGAAATTTTTTTTAAGAGTGATCAGGTTCAAATAATTCCTTTTTACGCGAGTAGACGCATGGAGCTCATGCCAAAATCCCGGGTTACTCAGAATATTGAACCATTTCACCTCATTTTGAACACAGATACTAGTCAACACTTTTCAGATATGAACCACATCACGTCTCAGGTGACATGTGCCCAGTTTACTCAGTGAGACTGAGCATTGCTCTATCTTTCATTTTCATCCCAAATTTTTAAACAGGATAGGTAGGTAACTTTTTCCTCAATTGTCTCTTCAACATACATGCAGCGAGTTTAACATCTCGAGAGTGTTGAAAAGAAATTCATATATCCTTATCTTTAACACTCATTTTCACATTTTGTGCATGAAGTGTGCGAATTTGATTCAGCATGTATACCGAAAATATCATGAAGACATAATAGTGCAACTCCCCCTAAATAGATGCACTTATGAAATATGAACTTCCCCAGAGTGTACAACATGAAGCACTCCAATAATGACTCAAACGCAGCATTATTTAGCAAAAAGGGATAAGGCTATAGAAGTGCCAAAGGATGGGGTTGAATAGCATATAATAGCACACAAGCACACAGAGGGAATGTATGCAACATGCAATGTAAGCATGCAACTGATACCAATCAAAAGGATACCAATTGAATGAACTGAATGCAGCTAATGCATGAGTTCTAATGCAATACAACATATGAGCATATAAGAATGTGATGCAATGTGCAAAGTGATTCAGACTTTTGATTTTCATTTGCATGATCTAAAAACACCTTATGCATTGAATTATGATACATGCAACCTATAACTGTATGAGAATGGAAGACATGATGCAAAAGTAAGATGAGAGCTTTGATTCCAATCCAATGTGACAACTTCCACATGAGACTATTCACAGTCAATTAATGGATCAAACAAACATTTTTTTTGACATGATCTTTTTGAATGAGGCTGCATACATGATCAAAATTAAGCAATGCAACTCAATTTTTAAAGTTGTTCAAAATCAGATTTTCAGAAGTCTTTCACATGTTTTGAAATTAGAAATCATTCACAAGCCAAATGTTTGAAACATTTCATCAAAAATACATTTTCAATTTAAATAACTCAGCTCAAGGATTTATTCAAAAATCAACCGATCATAATTTTCAAGATCTGGTACAAGGTAGAGATTTTAGTCTGAAGACCCAGCTCAACGTATACGGAATGCTTCCAAGTGGACATGATCCACTCTTCCACAGATGCCATTTGATATACCAGATATTCAGTCAAGTTGAAAAGACCTCAAGCAATTCAGATTGAAAGCTGTTCAAAAATCATCAAAAACTTTAGAGTTTACAATGCCATTCAAACAATTTGACAAGTTCATCTCATCATGCTAGTGAAGATAACATGTCATATTTTAAGCATTGATACCTGTCAAATGAGCAATATCACCATAGCAGGCTGGATGAATGACAATTCAAGTTTTAGAATCAATACCTGAATTCAGCATGTATCACCATGTGCCTTCAATCATATAGCTTTAAAAGAGACTAGCAGTTGATTGTTAGTCCCAAAAACTGAAGTCCCAAAACTCACACAACCATGTCATGATCAACTCAGATATGGCAATTAATATGAGATGTATTTTCACAAGGATGAGTTCAATTTATAATACAAAAATATTCATTCAAAAGCAAGCTCCCCCTTTCTATGTGCACAATTTACACAAGACATTTTTGTTTATGAAAAACATGCAACCTATGACCTAAATGGACAAGTGACTCATGGTACCAGGCGGAGGCACATTCTCACGCATGGTGATAGTGTTCAGATAAGAATGACTTACCCTTCCTCAAATCACCATTTGATATACCATGTAGTCATGCAATGATAAATAAATAGATGAATTTTCAGATTCATGAAGTGCATTGATGCAATGGTGATTCATAAAAAGTATGTAATGCATTCTAACAACAGAAATAGATTTTTTTTTATGTTTTCCAAAATAGAGATCAAAAATTTATTTTCAATACTTGTGCCTTGAGCATCCATCATCTTCCAAGCTTTTCACCTTTCATACCATGCCTTGGGTACTTACTTTTGCACGTACAAGGACTTTCACCAGCTTGTGTTTAAGTCGATCCTGGAGGTTGTTCAAATTCTGGTATCTCATCTCCTGGTGGCAATTGAGAAGGTTTTCATCATTTTTCATCCTTGCAAGGTATATCTTTAGCTGATTCAAGCCTGACTATGGATGGCCAGCATCATTTGGACTTGGGGAGTGTAATCTGCATCCAAGGACAAGAGGACTTAAGTTGTCAATTTCGATTCAAATTTATTGACAATGGCATGATAAATTATCCTAACAACCAACATCCCCTAGACAGCTCTAGATGCAATGCATGACTCATGTGTGAACCTAAACATTAAGCCCATATGACGAATGTGGTTGCTCCCCTTAGTGTGTGTATGAATGTGATATGCTCAGTAAAAATATAATGACATATGCAGCCTTTTGAGTAAATGATTCATAGTGCCAGGCGAAGAACTTAGATCCGAAGATCACCTCACGCGTAGTGATAGCTTTCAGACAGGCATAACATATCCTTCCACATGTCACCATTTGATATACTATGTAGTCAAGGATGATGAAGGTAGGAGGATTGCTATGCATTATGATATGAATTCACAATGTTCAACTTATGCAAGACAGTACGTGAAATGGTGTATGCAAACATGAGGGTGTATGCAAACTCAACGTATGTAGTGAAATCATGATTGGGAGGATTTCCAATCTCTCCTACAACAAGATGCTATATGATAATTGATATGCGCACAAACATGCAAACAACTGTGAATGGAATGCATGTACGGACATATGCAAGACTACACGACTATATGACTCAAAATGAATCAAAACCTTACATAGTCACCGGAGAGAGTAGGAGAGATATCACCTGAGTGCTCAGATTCAATTTTTGATTTTTCTTCCAACCTGACTTATACCACTTGACCCGTGTGCCTTACCTTCTTGATGAAAATAGATTTCATGCTTTACATTCCCAAGGCACACCTACAAAATAGATTTCTCATTTGCCATTCTTAGGTACCCAAATCCTTTTGGAACCTTATGAGTTAGCAGCAACTTTTGCACATGGTTTCCACTTTTTGACAATATTCAAATTATCATTTTTCATCAAAGGACAACCATGCATCAACTCACAATCATGCTTAGTATGCCCAGATTCACCACAATAGAAACAACGCACAGAAGCCATTTTCCCATGTGGTCTTTTAGCATGAACATACAGATTCTCAAATCCATTTCTCCCAATTAAAACCTTTTTTGCATTTTTGAAATCATCCATTTTCTTGCATGCTCTCAAATCATCATTCTTCATAATGAAACAATCATGCATGGCATGTCCAGGTTTACCACAGTAAAAACATGAGAGTTTCTTTCTAGGTGGTTGTGTGTGTGTGGCAGAAGTATGTTTAACATGCATGGGTGTGTTAGTAGCATTTTTAGATTTTTGATGTAAATTGATTTTCTTTGTGGATGCATGTGTGTGTACAACATGATTTATCTTTTTCAGATTTTCATTTGATCTTTTTATTGTCTTTGAAGAAGATTGATTTGGGGACCCATTTGATGTGCTAGTTATGTTTGAACTATGCACAAAAGATGTATAAACCATGTTTTCAAACTTCTTTTTGTTCACAGGATTAAAACCCAGCCCTTCCCTTTGAGAGTTCACTTTCATCCCCAACAATTTGTCCAAGTTTTCTTGACCATTCACAAATCTAGACAATGAAGCATTCAAGTCAACAATCTCTTTCTCAAGAGATGCAATGTGCAATTTATAAGAAATAAGTTTATTTTCACAAGATGTGATTTTTTCATTCAAATGTTCATTGATGGTTTTGTAACTTTCCATTTCTTGTTCTAACACATGCACCTTTTCGCATTCATCAACAAGCACACATTTCCCTTTTTCAAAAATAAGCAGTCTTTTAGAAATGGCATTGTTCAACTGTTTTAGTTCGTTATTTTCTTTTCTCATACATGAAATGATTTCTTCATGGTTTTTGATGTCAATCAAAAGATATTCATTTTCAATTTTGAATTCAAGGCATTTATTACATGAAGAATTTTCTTTTTGAAGTTTTTCAAGATTTTTTACGTTGCTTTCAAGTAAGGAGTTCTGAATTAACAAAGCACTATTCTCCTTTTCAAGTTCCGAGCATTTATTACAAGAAGCATTCTCAAGAAAAGCAAGTTCAGATTTCTTTTTCAATTTTATGTTTTCAGACTTAACTTTCTTGTACTTATCAACCAATTCTTCATAGGCATTCAATAACTCTTCATATTCAAATCCATCTTCATTATCAGAGTCAGAGTTTACCTTTGAGCTTGATTCACTTGGCTGATCGCTCCCTTGTTCACTCGTGCCTGCTACAAGACATTGTCTCCATGCTCTTTCCGGATTTTGGTTAATCCATCCAAGATGTCCTTCGCGGATCTGCAATGTGAGACAAAAAAAAGTGCTTAGAATTGACTGCAGCAATAAGTAATTTTAAAACTAGGCAATTTTGATCATGTTTAAGTTTTTGATTTTCAGTCCAGACATTTTTATCCTTAGGCAACTCATAAGGGCCATATGAAATAAGCTTCCATAGCTTAGGGCCATATGAGTTACAAGACTGCACATTCTTCCTATCCACATATTGAAATTGCAACCATCAAACACCGGTGGTGAATTCAAAGTGTATATAATGGTAGTCATTGATCTGGATCTCTCTAGATCGTTAGATCTATGAAATTAGAGCCTTGGCTCTGATACCAATTGAATTCCGGCGATCAATGACACCCAAGAGGGGGTTGAATTGGGTGTTTACAAATTTACGAAAACTTTTGGCCTTTTCAAAATATGTGATAAAACACTAACTAGGAGATACAAATCTATTCAATCACAAGTTGGATTTATCGAAAACTAATTAGTGATGAGATTATTTATGCAAGATGAATAAGAATAAAACCTGAACTATAATGTACACTCACACTCACGTAGAATGGGGGGTAGAGGAGACGGAACAAACCACACAAATCAAACACAATGCACAGCGGTTTTTAAGGTGGTTCGGATGCAACGACGGCAGTCCTACGTCCACCCCTCACCAAACCCGGTGAGGCTTCACTCGGGGATAAATCCCTAAACAGAGACGACGCTCCAACCACACACGCAGGACAACGCCTGCACACACACACACACACGGGGATGTGCCCCAATACACACACACACACACACGGAGACGAAGTCTCCAACACGATCTAATAAACGGATCAACAAAACACACACACGCTGCGACAAGTGCAGCACTCCACATACACAAGCACTAAGATCTGGATAAAAATCACACACACACGCAGATCTAAAAAGATCTATGCACACACGAATCAAATACGACACACACAGACACGACCACGGATCCAACAACGATCCACACACACACACAAGTTTTCGCAGTTTATACAAAACACGAATATGAACTTAAAACACAATAAGGCACAATTTAGAAATCCCCTGATTTGGCTTCCTTTTCAACGTATGTTGCTGATCCTGAATGTTGCCTTCCCTCTTGCTTGAATGACTTCAAGTGGATTGTGAAAACCTTGCTCTTTTCACCCTTGTACAACCTTGTTCTCAAATCCGTGCTTGCTTGCTTCTTCTTCTTTCTTCCTTGGGCAATCTTCCTTTGAATCCTTGCTTCCTTGCTTGCTTCTTTTTCTTGGAGGATGTTGGCTTCAGATCTACCTTGAATGGCTTGAAGTTGGATGAAGATTGTTGCTGCATGAGATACTGTTCACGGCTACAGTACTCCTCCTTCTTCTTCACTTGGACAGCCTCCTCTTGATCTCCCTTGAAGCCCTCTTAGTTCCTTGGAGTTTATGGCTCCAAATGATATATAGCCCTTGAATGGTCCATAGACAAGTCCCAGACCAGATTCACAAATCATGGTGAAATTAGGGTCATTGGGATTAAACAAATGGGTAGAAAGACCTCTCCTTGAGCTTGAAACAAAAGTCAACAAAAGGGGGCCTCGGGGCTGGCGGTCGACTGGAAGGGCAGTCGACCAGAACCTGCTGCAGCCAGAACTTTTTGGCTCTGGGAAAACCGGTTGATCGGAAGCCCAAGGGCGGTCGACCGCTACCTGCAGAAGTTGGAGTTTTTAGGTTCTGGCAAATCTGGTAGACCGGCCAAGGTGTGTTGGTCGACCGGAAAGACCTGTACCTGCAAAAATGAAGTGTTAGCTCAAATAAACATGTCCATAATTCAAGGGCTTCATGTCCATATCGAATCCATGCATTTTGGGATAGGATTCACTTGGTTTATGCATTTGAAACATCTAAACCCCCGGAAGGGGCGCTGCCCCCTTGACCCCCGTGACCTGACTAGGCAGGTCGATCCCCGCGGCCTGATCGCGCAGGTCGAACCGCGGGCGAGGGCGCACGATGGCCAGAAGAGTTTCATGTTTAATGTGCATGAATGAGGTGTATTAAGAAGAAGTATATGATATACACATGGTGAGATCGATGCTAAGACAAGGTGAGAGTCTCACCAATGGTTCTTGACAGTAAATGACATATACCACCTGTTTTGGATTGTAGAACAGTAAGGTTTTGGTTCACCAGGTGACTGCCATGAGTTTGATCCTGCAAGCAAGATAGTCAGGGTTAATACCATGCTTGTTTACATTAAAGAGGTTATGAAATCTCTTGCCTCTTGATAAACCAACATATGCAAACCAAGGATCAAGATCATGTAACCGTTGCCATTTGACATCTCAACCATACATACATAACAAGTGCATGAGCAATCAATCACAAGTTTAGTTATCATCACTTAATCACACATTAAGTTTAGTTATCATCAAAATCATAACTCAACAATCTCCCCCTTTTTGATGATGACAAACTTAGTGATGATGACAAACTTAAGATGATACAATAGAATGGTACATAAATTCTTCTCCCCATGTCACACACAATCATCAATTTTTCTTTTTCTCCCCCTTTGACATAATCAAAAAGCGGGATAATGCAGATCTTTCTCCCCCTGTGACATGATCAACAATATCAACAAGTTAGAAGAAGCCAAATAAGAAGAACAAGCTGAACTCCCTTTGAAACAGCAATAGCCCATCGTATCAAGTCAGAAGAAGTAAGGACAAATCATGGACGAACAAATCAATATGAGTCCAATCAGAGGAGACCAATGGTTGATTATTCC